>CM046876.1:60402767-60854534 GCA_025667525.1 Glebionis coronaria
TGTGAGAAGCCTACATACCTCATTTATCTGAAAATAAGTTCCGGATGCATGGAATCTGTTGATGCAAATGCGTATTTAATACAAATGATACAAAGTCATATAAACAGCATCATATTATGTACAATCAAGTATAACCGATTTTAGTAAATGTAAATAAATAAAAAAAGAAACTCAAAATAAGTCATCAAGCATACCTCATTTGCACCATAACGAATTTTCCAATGGGTTTTCCAATGCTTGCTAAATCTTTCAACCTGTACGAATTCAACCCTTTTAAACTATTATTTTAGTGTCATATGATCTCTTAGAAGCAAACACACGTGTCACATCCAAATAAAGTTAAAATTAAAGCTTACACTTCACCATCCACTGTATGCAGCTGGATATCCCACATAATGAGGATGTTCCTATAAAAACATCACAAAGTCATTTTGGGTTGATTAACGCAAGAATCGTTTGGTAGTTTTGGATCCGTTTCCTAGCAAAGAAATGTTTACTTCAATTTTGTGATTATCATCAATGTGTTTCCTTTATCATGCTTTTGAGGACGAGGAGGAGGTTAGAAATCAAGCTGGTTGTGAGATTTTAAATTTTAGAACTTCAAATTATGTTAATTTGTAAACTTTAAAACACATGACTTCAACTTTAACAACCCAAACGCCCCTTTAACAGAATTTAAATAAGCCTGATGGGAAAGTTACCACAAGTAAACCAAAAATAATCCATTTTTACCAATCGGCTTATAGGTTATTCTACTGCCCATTTTTCATCAGTGACCCAACCCTCCAATGGAACACCTAATAAGCATATGTGAGAAGCACACATACCTCATTTATCTAAAAATAAGTTCCGGATGCAGGGAATCTGTTAATGCAAATGTGTATTTAATACATACTTATACAAAATCATATAAACAGCATCATATTATGTAGTTCGGGACTTTCTTACCAAAACTGCTACTTTGACGCCTTCTTTTGTCTGTTAAAACTTGGACAACCCAAAGACCAGCGGCCTTTTCCGTTCCAAATATCGTCCAAAAAAATATTAGCGCTCTTTATATCATGATGTATGACCTTTAATTTGTTAATCATGTTTTCTCGAATTTCAAAGCACATAGCCTTTCGCATACGATCATCACGGCTTCCATTAGAAGCATCTTCGAAGACAAGCATTATCTCACGACCTTCATCACAAAAGCCAAAGATAGAAATTATATCACAATAAGCTTATAATCACAGCACTTGGTTTCTTTTTTAAACCTAAATTCTTAGGATCTATGTTCACAAAAACAAAGAAAAGAAGAAAAATTATATTATAAATTTGTTATTATATATAAAGGATACACTGCATGTGATCAATTATATTTATATAAGAACTTTTGATTTAACCATACCAATTTATAAATTTAGATATTTTCATTAAATCTATGTAGATCACATACATACATGAATAAATAAATAGGAATATCAAAAGCAACAAAAGAAGTGAATACCTATCTGGAGATCTCTGGTCAAAAATAAGAAATGAGTCAATGACGGCTATGATGTTAGAAAGATGTGTTTTGTGGTATTTCAACTAGGGATGCAGTGGGTGTAAGGTAATTTCGTAAATTTGTATCCACCGTTAGCGGTGAAAACTTATACCCATCTATCTGTTAAAATACTATCTATCAACCTAATTAAACAATACTTATGATGTTATAAATGTATACTAGTTATAATACCCGTGCACGCACGGGTTTTTTTCTAAAATTTTAATTATGTATCGTTATTGATTAATACAGAAACAAAATTACCTTTCATATAAGATTTTTACTTTCACACGTAAACATGTTTTTTCGAGTGTTTATAATATTTTTAAAAAGTAATTTTAGTTTTCTTTTTCTTGCAATATTTCAGATACGAAGCGTATACATAATTTGCATACTTTATAACGGAAAGAGATCTAGGTTCACATAATTATGTTTGCCAGTTATAGGCACCGCTATTCATCATTTATTTTTTTAAATTTATATAGCACAAATAATCGAATCGTTCTATAGATGCTCATACTCTAAGGGTGAGACGAGGTGTCTGGTCAGCGCATCTGTTTTGGGTACAGGGCGAGGGCCGTGTTTAGTTAGCAAAAAGCAACCGACTTTTTCAGGAAATTTCTCATAGGCAAATATAGTAAGACTAATAATACTTTTAGGATATGTGAAATGATTCATTACTTGCCTTAAGGGTGTTTTATGTAAATCGCATTTTGTGTTGCTTTGATTGTCTCGTATGCATCAGTTAATGGTCAGATAACTTAAAGAAACTTCTAGTTATTAGGCTCCGAAGGGATTTGAGTTATTATATGTCGACATAATTGGCCGCTCGTTTAGTTACAAATTTTTGACAAATTTTATTTAGAATAATAATCTTATTTCTCAAATTTTAACTAAAGATCTAAAAAGTCCAATTCTATCTTGGTTACAATGAGAACAAAAACATGTGTAGGTGCCTCTTCAGTGCCTTCGACCTTTTGGTTCACTTTTTGCATCCACGGATCCTAAAATCTTGTTGACTTCATACAACATCACTGGCGATACATGTCAGTATAAAGAAACTGATTAGATAAACTAATGAGTTTACAAACTGGACAATAAAATGTACAAAGCTTACCGATTAGGCATGTTGATTAACTAAGGGGAGGGACAGTTAATCAAAAGCTTTGAAATATTCAATTCAGTAGAGCCTTGGTTATAAAAGTGGTTTATGTTGATACGATGATCTAGGATACTGTATGCCTTAAAATTGATGTTGTGCAACTTTCAACCGAATCAACATGTTCACGTCTACATTTTTTTATTCAACCCTTTTGGACCGACTGATACAAAACACAGCCTCCAACTTGACCCGTTGATAAGTAAACGGGTCAAAATGTGACCTCTTATTTGATGCAATATGTTAGTGGGGGCAAAAACATGACAGTGGGAAATCATGAATCATGAATGCGGCCTGTCAAAGTCCCATTATGTGCATACATCTATTTACCTCTTGTTCAAGTTTTTCTTACAATACTTTCAGGTACGAAGTGTGAATTCCTCTTATACTATGATCCAACCACAAGACAGATACATAGAAGGTGCAAATTCCAGAGATAAAAAAAATCAACATGGACAAAAGATATGACAGTTGAGCATAGAATTTAGTTGGTTATAGCTACAGGTGGCAATTTCGACACATATACTTATGAATGAGCGGGTATGGATCGTTTTTCCTCAAACCAAAAGATTTTCTGCTTATATAAAAATGGTTTTTAGATGCATACAACCTCCTAAATCTTTTGTATTTAATAGCTTGTATATACACATAAAGAAGTTTTGATACAAAATTTTAGGTACGAGCCATGTATTTGTTTCTGGATCAACCTAGCCAATTTTGACTTATATTTATAATAACTTATTTCATCTGACATCCATTTTGACATTGACCCAACCCAATCATCTTGGCACCTTTAGTTATATCAAAACATATATATGCAGATGCATAAGAGGGTAATAAGATATGACATAATTAGATTCAATACATTATGTGCCCGACAACAAAACTGTACTAAGGTATTGTGAGGCTTACTACAGAATCAATCACATAGAGGCCTGTTCCATATAAGCCGAAACAAACACCCCTTAGATTATCAAACAATCATATATCAAAAATGTTCTCAACTACTATATTAATGTCACTGTTGTAGGAATTTTAATTAGAAACCCACTGATTATTATTCGTTAGACCTGGTGAGATTGCAGCCTTATGTAGATTTGTCTCACCTATATAAATAATGCGTTTAAGTTGGAAATAGCTTACCTTTCGTGTTGTCATACTATATCACTCCTACCAGATAATGAAAATAAGATGCATATGATATGCATTGTCACACCGAGCAAGTTTAATCCTCCTATGCCTTTCGTTGCTGCACATATTTCAGTTTAATATTATCTTTTACAGCTTCGGTGCCTGAGATCTAATTGTGGGGAGAAATTAATTACTTACATAAATGGGAAGAGTCGTAAATTACCTCTTATATTGCTGTAGATAAAGATGACCAGTAAACGTTTAAATCATGGATGGTCAATATTTAAGTTTACCTCTAACGGGTCAAATAAAGGTAGCTAAAATGAACATTGATTAAACTGGTCAAAGTGTTGACAGTCATCTCAATTGTACTCAAATGCATAGAAACCTCGTAAATATCTTTATTAAAGAATTTTTCAATCCTTTTAAAATAATATAGCTTAATCATCATATGTAAATGCATTCATTTATCTATAAGATTTTGAACATAAAGATAAATGGGTGTTTGCAAATACAGCCAATCGGATGCAACACATTTTGACCGTGACAAACCCACCCAACCTTCGTATATATAGCCTAAATAAGGTAAAGACTTACGTAAGTAAAGTTTTGGTTGCCAATCCTGGACCTTTTGTCAGAAGCTTAACACTACAAGAAAAAGGGCTTTTTAGGACGAAACTTTTTGGAACGGTCAAATAATGGTGCCAAATACGCGTATTTGGGACGGTTGGTGCCACTGGTGCCAACTTTGTATACATTTAGGACTGCTATTAAAAAGTGTTCCAAATACGTATGCATTTGGAACGGTTTCGAATCATGGTACCAAATACATGTGTATTTGCGACACTTTGAGTTAACGGTGTCAAATACTTATGTATTTGGGACGGTTGGTATCGTTGGTGCTAAATTTGTAGATGTATTTGAAATGGTATATAATGTCGGTGCCAAAAACTTATGTATCCGTAATGGTTGGTACAACTGGTGGAAAATAGATATATGTATTTGAAACATTGTCTAATGTTGGTCGCAATACTTATGTATTTGGAATATTTTTATAAGCGGTGGAAAATAGGAATATACATGGGGCGATTTTTATTTACTGCTTTTAATTCTTATGTACTTGAAACATTAGTAAACCACTAAGTCGATTTACACTTTTTTCACGTATGTGTCAAATATATTTTGTTTATGTAAAATTAAGTTAAAGAAAACAAATTTCAACCATTGAATCATGATAAAAAGTTGTAATTTTAACTATACATCTCTTTTACAACAAATTTTTATAACAGCCTATTAAAAAACTTTTATTTTTAAATAGTAACATCTTTTAATCTATTTTTGTCGTGTTTTTAAAAAAATTGCGCTCTTTAATTTTACATGAATGTTGATATATTTTACGATTTTTTTTACTTTTTTTTAAAAAATTATACTATAAAATTAATTTGATCGGTAAAAGAATTAGTCAATGAACGCCCGTGGCCGTATTACATGAATACCATGCTAGTTTATTAGTATTATAAAAATGCTATTATCCGATTTACAATACTTTTATACAAACAAAAATAAAGATTTTTTCATATTAGTATACTAGGTATAGGGTGTCAATATTTCCGACCCGACCCGAACATATTCGGGTCGGGTTACTCGGGTTAAAATTTCAATTCGGGTTAGTCGAGTTAACCTGCCTAACCCGAATTTGAAATCGGGTATAATATTTATGTTTAATTCGGGTTCACGTCAATCCGATTGACCCGAATAATAATTTTTTTATTTCTTTTATTTTTAAAATTTAAATTTAATATAAATTCTATTAAAAAATAAAAATAAAAGTTTTTTTTATAATTAACCCGAATCTGACTAGACCCGGACCTGAATAAACCCGAACTCGAGTAACCCGAGTTCAAATCAGGTCGAATTCGAGTAACTTATTTTTAACCTTGACACGAATTCAACCCGACCCGATTAACCTGAAGCCGAACAACCCGATCGATTCCCATCATAGGGTAACGTCCCACTTTGCCAAAAAAAATATCCCCTCGCTAACTTTTCACAATCCCGCCTAAGTTTTTTACTAATTTCAAACTATCCCTCCTCTATTTCTAATCTCATATCTCACTTCTTCTTATTCATACTTATCTTCTTCTAAGCTAATTTTCTGGTCAATCGGAAATCATGGGCTAGCGGTTGCTAGGCGTCCCCCAATTAACCTAAGATGTCTATTACTATACAACCCAAAAGCAAGAACACTGATCTCCGTCCCTTCCAATAATACTCCTCCGGGTTTAGTATTTTTTATGTTATTTTCAATAGATGTAACCAACCGTCAATGAAACTCTTTTAATAACTAAATCAACCCATAATATAATTTCCATCATCTAGTAAGGTATTCTATGCTATTTTCAATTTTGGTTTAATTGGTGATAAGTAGTTATCTGTATTATTTTTTCACATTAATGATCAATTGAATGCTTGATAAATGTTAACTATCAATTGATTCATTGCTATTTGCTTGTATACCCATTAGTTATTAACAGTTATTCTGTTAAGTTTTAGTTTAGTCTTAGTCTTTCATCAATTCAAGATTCTATTAAAAACTAAAGAACTAGTAGTAGTATCAGTTCAAATGTAGTATGTATGTATGCGTTGATATTTGTTTAGTGTTTTGTTTATAGAATTATTATTTGATTCATGAGAATTGACAAAGGATCGAAGATCAATTAGTAAGTTTGTGTCTGTTTGAACATTGTATGCAGTCATTTGGTCTAAATAATTATGTATTTGTAATGTTTCTTAGTCAACAAGAGTGTTTATAGCATTTGATATGAAAATTATTGTTCTGGTTTAGTGTTTGGCCCCATGGTTCCTACTCGATTTAACTACTACATCAATGTAATGGTCAGTTATGCTTTAGTTGGTGATGTCTATGTTGTTTTGGTCTAGAGAAAGATGTTAAGTGGTTTTCTATTGTTTATTTCAGGTAGTATTGAACATATTGCTTTTGAGTATCAGTTCGATTATGTTGGTTCTTACTATTTTATGTGTTTGTTTCTAATGGTGTTGTTTGTTGTAAGCATATCCACATAAGCTAATGTGTGTTACTAATGTTGGGTTTGTTTATGTGTTGCTGAGGCGGTTGCAGATGTTCATGTCACTTATGTGTTGCTGACGCGGTTATTGATGTCGGATTTGCTGATTTTGTTCTGTATCTTCATATGGATTTGATGATAAATTGAGAAGTGTTCTTTCTTTAAATATTATTGCTAAGCTTGGTTTTCTGTTTGTTGAATGCTTATTTGTTATATCTTATGGGTTCATGATGCTGATCTGGTTGTTGTGTGGCAGGTAACTATCTCAAGAGGTTGGATGTATGATCTTTTGGGCATCAAATATTGCATGATAATGTAACGGTCATGGGCATTGCTATAACTATTGAGATGTATGAGCTTCTCGCAAAGGTTAATCCGATTATATTTTCTTTGATGGCTTCTGTTAAGAGGGAACGGGGTAATTCCTATACAAATTTATCGAGACTTTACTTACAGGATTCCATTGCATTAATCTTTTCGTCTCTCATGATTGAAAATAAAAAAAAATGTTATTTTCTTTTGGATCTGAATGGTTTTTTGTTGGACCATTATAAGGATATGAGCTCCAAGCTTGTCATCCCGAAATTTTTTAGCTACGTTAGGGTAAATTTAGTCATATTTTGTGGTGCCGACAAAGTGTGTCGTCATTGTGATGCACTCTTTTTGTATGAAGAGTGGTCGAAAACGTATTCCAGGAAGTGTTGGTTGTGATGTTGAATAATCTGATGAGAATATGGGGTTGCTCAATTTGGGTTGAAGGTAGTCCAGGTATCATGTATTCGTTTAATGTTTTGTTTATCGTCTATGTATATATGTAGGCTTCTACGGATGAATGGGAAAAGCTGGTTAATATCTGAAAGACCATGAAAGAAAAGAATTGGATCAAGAAAGAAGGCTGCAGTTGGATGGAAGCTGAGAACAAGTGTCATAAATTCTATGTAGGTGATATTTTTCATCCTCGCGTACACGATATTTACATGCAAAGGATCATAAAAATAGAAGATTAGGATTCGAGTTTATTTGTTTTATAGGTTGAAGACGTTGGTATCGATCGCAAGGAATGTGACGCGTCTATTGCTTGCTCGTGTTGTGGAATGTTTGTGTACATCATACACAATCTTAGAACAGTGATATACTTACTACGTACGTTGGAACATCAAGTTTTGAGGTAATGGATTTGGAAGGAGCATGCAAGGAGACTTTGTTTCGACCAGGGTTTGAATTATTATTGCCAGAGTTATTTTCAACATCAACATATCGAGTACACGTTGATTCATTCTTCAATAAATCGTCGTGGTGATCCAAGCTTTATTTGTTTTTGTTAGTAATAAACCGTCTTTGGCGATTTATATCGAGTTAGTACGTACTGTATTTTGCTTTATCATATTCTAAGTGACTATGTTTGACTTAATTTTATGAATATTAATAAAAAAATGAATTCAATTTATTTATAGCTTTAATTGACCATATTAACTAAAATTTGAGATGTTGTACAATGGTGTACTAAAACGTATTTGTAACTAAAAATGGCGATAATACCGGTAGCAATGATTACGCACACTGTGCTAAATGTTTTTTTTAACGAACGCAAAAACGTGCCAAACGTTTTTGGCAAGGCGGATAAAAATGTGCGAAATACGTTTGGCACGAAAAATAAAAAATAGAGTCGTTCCAAATACTTTTGTCGCATTAAATAAAAATGTACCAAATACTATTTGGTACGAAAATGATTTGGTACCAAATACACATTTGGCACTGGATATACAAGTGTGACGAATGCCCATTTTGGAACGAAAAATTGTTAGTCGTGCCAAATACCTCACTCATGGCACCCCAATGATAAACCGTCCCATGAGCCGTGCCAAATACTATTTAGCACGGTTTCAACCCGACCCAAATGTATTTGGCACCCTCATATTTAGGACGGAGTCAAAAGTGTGCCAAAGCCGTGCCAAATAGCATTTGGCACGGTTTTTTGAGTATTTGGCACAGTTTTTCACCTTCCCAAATACCACTTTTTCTTGTAGTGTAAAGCGTGAAATGCCACACGACATCATATTCCTCAAGTTCTGAAGGTAGAGCTGCCTTCAGAAATGCAATAACACAATTGTGAAAGACTTGACACCATGTTACCTTTCTTCACCAGGGACGAAAACCTTCTGCATAATGATATGTCCATTTTGAACCATTCGTAACCCAATTTTATTTAAGATCTTGGTAACTTGCAACCCATGTACGTTCTTATTTAAGATGAATGTCCCACAAAATGAATTATCAAGTAATCACAAAGCTAAATCCCTTTTAAAAGCAGAGAGTCTGATTTCCATATTTATATATTTCAAAGTTTTATGAAATAAAATAGAAACACATCATTTTCTTACCTACTTATTTGGTTTGTGTCTTTATTTTTAGGAAAAGTGGCTTCCAAATGTAGCAAAAACATATGTACATTACACTAATATTTTCAAAGTAGTACTTGATTCAGTTAGTGTACCTCTACATGATACTCGCATAACTGCAAGTAGATGAAGTTCTAACATTTTTTTATTAAGATGTATGTCATAAAATTATCTTTCCATTTCCAAGAGTACGTGTTTTTTTAATCTACTTTTACTATGCAACAAAGCATGCAAGATCTACTTAATCATTTTTGCTTATGAAAATGAACTGTTGAGATATATTCTATACATGTGTAAAAGCACTTCATATTTATCAGAGTTGCAGGCCGACACAACGAAGCATCCTTTTAGCACCAAAGTAAAATGCCTCTGCTATCAAGAGATCAACCTGTAAAAAAGACAATAAGCAAATTGGCGTCTAAATGTGAGGTCAAATTTTTAACAATAAAGAGTCACCCCAGTCATTTGTTTTTAAAGTAATATAGCAAACACTAAGTGTAAGCTTTTGATAAGTAATAAGTCAGTAGAGTTGGTAGAAGCACATATTTAAACTGTGAAGAAGCGGGATTAGGAGCAATAACCTTCTTTTGATGAGTATCACTCATAGTCCATTCTTGTTTACCCGGGTTCACAACTTCTAATGTATCCATTGATAAACCATTTTCTTCAGCCACAAATGGAATTGCGTCTGCAAGATAAAGAATTAGATGGCGTTGCTTGAGTTTTCAAAACATATTATTCTCACAACCACACTTGTAATAAAGACCATTGCTCAAAATCTTGTTTGCAATGGTACTTCGGCTAACCTCTTGATTATTATATGTGTGATATATGATAAATTTGTTTCTTTTTAGTTCACTGTAAAATTAAAAATTACAACTTTGAAGAACTTTTATATAGAAAAAATAATTAGCATTACTCGATATTCTGGTAAGGTAAAAGGGGAAAAACCAGTATCTAGGATACTTATTGCTTTTTCGTAATAAAATACCGTACATAAACTATGGCAATAAATTGACGCTGAAACAACATTTTATCAAAGCTTAAAATGCAAAGGCCTGCCCAAAACTCGAAATAGTATCCATTGCGGTTACGAACCCACTTTCTTGAAGCCGACTACTTCCTATCCTATTATCGCCTCATTTTCAGTATACAAAACCAAACACCATATTATACTTTACTCAGTTACTACATTTCATATCATACTAATCAATTTTATAACAAACATCCAAACACCCCCTACATAACTCATAAAGATACCATAAATCTAAAAATCACATAAAGCCGCATCAAGAAAGAAATCCAAACTGTGCATAAAAATAATCATAAAATTTATCCCATGTTAAGATAAAAGTTATCATAGGCATAACACCAAACACCTTTAGTGCCATTCAAAACTAACCTTTTATTCTTATACTTCTGATTACACATTTGTAAAATTTAGTCGTAGCAGTGATGGAAGTGATCAGAACTCGATTGTCGTTTAGGTTGCGACAGTAGTAGTGAAAGTGGCCGGATTGGTCGAACAACTTTTTGGGAAAGTTATTAGGTTTTGATTAGTTTGGTGGAAACCAACAATCAAAGAAGTATTAAAATATTAAATATAAAGACTTCAATTATTAGATATTCTAAACATAGTATCTAATCTAACCTGAAAATTGATAGCAGATGATGGATCGTTATGTGTAAAGTTTTGCAGATGCGTAATAAAAATCCAGGAGGAAGATTTATCATTCATCTGTATGATTGATTGTTGTTATTATTAGTCGATTAATCGATTATTGTTGTTATCGGAGGATTATTGTTGTTATTAGAATTTGCCTTACTTTCTGGTCAATGTCTACATAAATCGACGAGCGGGTATTTAAGATTCTGCGAGTTTCAACCCTAGAGTTTTATAAATTATAGTTTCAACTCAAACGTTTTATAATATTTTACTTTTTTTGCAAGTTTTTTTTCTTTTCATTTTTGACACGTATACTTTTACTCTATTTTTTACTTTCATTAATATAAAAGGACGAAATTTATAAGATTGTTACTAAATTAAGGAACACTTACACTTTTTAAAGGAATAAATAAAATAATTATTTCTTAATAAGGAAAGAATCTCTTTAAAAAATTCTTACTTTGGGTTTTGCTTTATAAAGAAAAAGATTTAATAGTTATCGAATTTCAATAAAAAAACACAAGAAATTAAAAGTTTGTTGGTATCTCGAGACTAAAAAGAGATTATAAAAGATCCAACAATCAAAAATATATTTATGTCTAATCCACACTTCCTAGTTCATCCTTTCAGTTAAGAAATATAAGTTCTTTTAAAGTTGTTAGCCGTATATTTTATATAGTCAAACAAGAATGTAATAGGTCATCTTAGTCGTTATTGGTCTTGTATAGTAATAGGTTAGTCGGGAAAAACGGGCTTGGACTTTAAGCTAATATTGTCTTTGTTAGGGGCTATATGCCCAAGTGAATGCCAAGCCCGGCCCAAGATGAAGCCCACAAAGGCCTTAGAGCCGTGGCATATATAACCCTCTTTCACATGTGAAAGAGGGTGTTGGTTCATTTCATAAAACACCTAGTTTTAGTGTAAGCCTTCCACTTCTCTCTCTACTTTATCTTTCTACTTTTCTACTATTTCTCTCTCTAAATCTTGTGTTATGGATTGAATGGGAACAACATTTGGTATCAATAGCCTATAGTGGATAGGTGATTGAAGATTCGTGTGTTGTGTTCTTGATTTTTTCGTGCCTATTTTGATCCAAAAACTCACGTACCAAAAATTTTCTTGTGTTTTTATGGCTTATTCTTGATACAAATCATCTACTTACTATTGGTAGTGTTTTGGTATTGTTCTTTTGGTTAAAAACACAAAATTTTTGGGTGCTTGATTCATTTTTAGGCTAAAAATCACGAATTTGGTGTGTTCTAGTACTATCCGAGAAAAGGGGTATTTTGATTCCTTGGTACGATCTGACTTTGTGTTTGCATAAACCCTGGGGGTTTCTACTTGCGATCCATAGTCACGATCCATTGTTACGATCTAACTGCGATCATTAGTACGATCCAAGTTACGATCTGTGACTACGATAGCTCTCTAAGATCCAAAGTACGATCCAGACTATGATTGCTTAGTACGATTGCTAAGTACAATCTAGGATACGATCAGGGTACGATCGCTTCACTACGATAGCTCAGTACGATCGTTGGATACGATCACCAATACGATCAAGTGAGTACGATCCAAGAGTACGATCACTCGTTACGATCTACTACTGCGATCAGACTACGATAAGGGAGTACGATCAGAGTGCGATCAGACCACGATCATAGAGTACGATCAGAGTGCGATCCGAGTGCGATCAGAGTGCGATCTAAGAGTGCGATGGGTCACATTGCGATGGACAGATAAATTTTGTTTGAGCAATTTTAGACTTAGCCACTATCTAGACTAGTTTCGAAACATAGTTTACACGAAGAATAATAATTAAAAAAAAAAGAGTTAAAAAATTTTAGGTCAAGTAAATTCAAATTTTTTCCCTATTAGTTTTTGGCTATTTCTAACTCAATTTCAAAATTTGGCGATACAAAATTTTTCGGCTTACCGTTTTGTCGGACTGAGGAATTTATTGTCGGACTGAAGATTCTCGGAACTCTACGAAATTTCAACCACACCTCATCACAAAAAATCCACTAAGATCTGCAATTCACTCACAAGTATTCACCATGTCTAACAACAACATCAACATTGCAACTGCTAATCAAATTCGTTTAGAACAAGGTGGCAACGGTAATCCACCTGTGCTCACTGCCGGTTGTTACGTTCAATGGAGATCTCGTTTTCTCAGATTTCTTGACGGAAAAGAAAACCGAACTGCTCTTCGTTACTGCCTTGAGAATCCACCTCCAGTTTTTGAATTCAGACCAATTACCACACAGGCAGAGGATGGTACTTCATCAACTATACGAGCTATGGAGGATTTTGACACATGTTCTGCTGAGAAAAAGAAACTCCTCCAAGCTGAAGCTGATGCTGTAAACTTCATACTCACTGGAATTGATAACGATATCTATTCCACAGTTGATGCATGTCCTAATGCTATGGAAATGTGGAATGCAATTCATCGATTAAAGCAAGGTGAGTCGATCAACGTTCAAGATCTCGAGACTAATCTACTTTGGGAGTTTGGAAAATTCACATCGGAAGATGGTGAATCCATTGACTCATATTACTCGAGGTTCTACAAAATGATGAATGAGCTTGTCAGAAATCAGTGCACCATCTCCAATCATCATGCCAATGTTCAGTTTCTACTTCAACTCAAACCGGAATGGCAAAGGTTTGTGACTTTGGTCAAACAAAGGGAGGATATCAAGACTATATCTTACCACAAACTTTATGACATATTGAAACAACGTCAGAATGAAGTGAATGAACTTAGGGCTGAAAAGGCAGAATGATCTGCAAACTCTATTGCTTTTGTGGCTGCTACTTCAACAAAACCCGTTCCACGTCAACAACCACCTATTCATTCCTCAAAGTCATCTAGCTCATCCACCAAACCTCCAGCTGCTGCTAAACACAAAGCAAAAGCAATTGTCCCCACTCCACCTCCAAAGTATGCCACCGAGTCAGATGGAGACAGTGATGATGAACAAACTTCAAGGGACAAGAAGATTGAAGAACTCATGTCTTTACTCACCACAACTTATAAGAAGATCTACAAACCTACCAACAACAACCTCAGATCATCATCCAATGCAAGATATAAGGAAGTTGATCATGCACCTCGGTATGATCGTGATGCTAGGTATGATAATCAGAGGATGCCGAATCAAGTTGGGGCTAGAGACACTGTAGGCACTCCGGTTGTGCAAAAGACTGGGATTCAATGCTTCAACTACAAGGGATTTGGGCACATGGCTAGGGAATGCAAGAAGCCAAAACGGGTTAAGGACTCAGGGTATCACAAGGAAAAGATGATGCTGTGTAAGAAAGAAGAAGCAGGAATTCCACTCACAGCAGATGAAGTTGACTGGCGTGATGACACTGATGATGAAGCCGATGATCAAGAGTTAGAGGCACATTATGTGTACATGGCAAAGATTCAAGAAGTGATTCCAGAGACTGATGATACTTCTGGACCCATCTATGATTCTGAGCCATTTGAAAAGGTACCATCACATGATAACTATAATGTGTTTGCTAATGAACGACGGCATCCTGAGCAACCCGAAAGCATCAATGACACATATGTAATGGACACGGAGGATAGCAATATATCTACGGATTCACAGCATATGTGTAATGATGACGGAAAAGCTGTTCAGGATACTGACTCGGATGAGGACCGTGATTTGCTTGCGTCTATTATTGATTATTTAAAACATGAAATTGAGGAAAACAAAGAAGCTAATAAACGTTTGAAGCAAGCAAACACATCCTTAGCCGAGGAGATATACAGGCTTAAAGAGTGTGATTATGTAAAAGAAGCTGATCGACGGGTTGCAATAGCTAATGGTTTGGTATATGAACGTAAGGTGCTCAACGAACAATATTGTTCTGAAGTAACACAGGAAATTCATATGTCAAAACAAAAGATATCGGAACTTGAAGAACAACTGCTGCTACATAAACTCCAAATTACTAAATTAGAGTCGGTTAACAAAGAACAAACTGAGCTTTATAAAACTCGTGAAGAAAAGGATATTGAAAAAATTCTTGCTTTGGAAAAGAGAGTCGACACGTTAAACAACATTGTTTACAAAACGGGCCAGTCTATTCAAACTATGAATATACTCAATAGAAATATGAAAACGAGTTTTGTCAAGCCTGAATATCTCAAGAAAGCTCAAAGTACCAAGCCTGCTCTTTATGATATCGGTTGTTATGTTGATAATCTTGCTCTTATGCTTTCCCCTGACTGCGACGAAATCATTCGTCAACAAGAAGAAAGTCGATCAAACTTAAGTGATTTAATAAACCTTTCTGATTCTGATAATTATATTAAGTTTGTTCCTCAAAAAGAACTTTCCAAAGAACAAAAGATGTACAATAGTGTTCCACCACCAAGTGATGAACCCCAAAAGAAAGTTTCTTTAAAAAGGAGTTTCAAAAAGCAATCAATTTTGTTAGAAAAGCGAATTTTGGATGAAAAACGTAAATGGGATGAGAAAAGCAAAAGTGTTCAACAATTTGAGTTTATAAAACAAGGGGTTTTAAATTTGTACAAAGGTGTCGTCGACTATGAAAAAGTTTCTAGGGATACCATTTGGAATATTAAACCTAACCCACAAGTAGAAGTCGTCATTCAACAATGCATTGTTCCAACCATTGATGATCTTTCAAAAAATGTGGAAATGTTTTATAATGCTCTCACTGAGGAAATGTTAACTGATTTAAGTTATGTCAAATCTCTTGAAGATGAAGTTGATTTTCTTCAAATTAAATTAAAGACACAGGAACACCAACTTTCTAACGAAATTGATCAACTTTCTAAGGAATACTTTTATGCTGACCATATGAATGCTATACTTGGTGTGTATACTGATCTTGATCAATATTGTCATGTTGCATGTCTAGTGTCAGAATCGGACGAGAAATGTCGCAATCTTGAAGTAGAGCTTTCAAAACAAATTCAGTCATACAACAAACTTTCGAAAAGCTTTTCTCAACTTGAGAAACGCTCAATTTCTCTTGAACTTGCTTTAAAAAAAGGTGAAAAATCTCATAATCATAAAAAGTGTCAAGAAATGTCAGCTTCTTCGTTTCGTCTACTAAATGAAAAAGATTTCGAAATATATGATTTGAAAGCTCAGCTAAAAGAAAGGGACATTGCCATAAGTGAGTTACAGAAACTCATTGAGAAAATGAAAGGAAAGTCTGTTTTGGGTAAACCATCCGCTGTTCGTCAACCGAATGCGGTTAAATGCCCTAAATCATCTATTTTGGGACAATCCCCACAAACTTTGCCTAAGATAGGAAATGATAAGAGCACTAATGTGATAGCACCTGGAATGTATAAGATGAACACTAGGTCCACTCAAACTAGAACAACGTAGTTACCTCAGAATACTAGGAAAACTAATCAACGTGTGTCTTCTTCTACAGGAGTAAATCCCACTACTAGTGTTAGCGGACCACAGCTTAAGAGCACTAGAATTGAAGATAGAGTCATGCCTAACAATAGTCAAGGGAAGAAGAAGGAAGTAGAAGATCACCGTAGGAATTTTAAGTTTTCTAAGAATAAAACGTCTGTAACTGCTTGTAATGACAGTTTAAATGCTAAGACCTCGAATGTTGAAGTTGTTTGTGTTGAATGTGGAAAATGTGTTCGTACTTTCAATCATGATGCTTGTGCTCTTAATCATAATGGCGTGAATACTAGAACTAGGAAGCCTATTCCTGTGCCCACTAGTACTAGAGAACCCACAAGAACTTTGAACCAATCCACTGATCAACCACTTAAGAAACTAAGTGCGTTAGACTCTACTACTCTGCGTAAACAAAACAGATTAAAGAAGCTATATGAGAACATGATTAGGACATGTACACGGGGGTATTCGAGATTTACACCACCCGGATACAAATGGGTACCTAAGTTAACCACTTTAGTGATTGGGTCTAGGAATATCAGCTTGCCTGTAGACTTTGCATCTAGGCCCACTACTATTTCGGAACCCGTTTCTATCAAGGGCTCCCATTTGTCAAATGCTACATTGTCTTCTAATTCTTCTGCAGCTCGTCGAAATCATCCTATTCATAATGGACTCCGGGTGCACAAAGCACATGATGGGCAATCTCAAGCTTCTCATTAACTTCGTGGAGAAGTTTCTGGGTACGGTGCGGTTTGGAAATGATCAGTTTGCACCGATACTCGGATATGAAGACTTGGTTCAAGGGAATATCACTATAAAACGGGTTTATTACGTCGAGGGACTGAATCACAATTTATTCTCGGTTGGTCAATTTTGTGATGCGGATTTGGAAGTGGCTTTTCGGAAATCTACTTGCTATGTTAGAGAATACAATGGGAATGACCTTCTTACAGGTTCTCGTGGTCCTGATCTCTATACAGTAACTCTTCAAGACACATCTTCAACAAATCCAATTTGCTTAATGGCTAAAGCTTCATCCTCTCAAGCATGGTTATGGCATCAACGATTGTCACATCTCAACTTTGACACCATCAACTTGCTTTCGAAGAATGATATTGTGACCGGTCTTCCTAAGTTGAAATTCGTCAAAGACCATCTTTGTTCTTCTTGTGAGTTGGGGAAAGCAAAACGGAAGTCTTTCAAAACAAAGACTACCCCAAGCTTAAAAGGACGATTGGAACTTCTACACATGGATTTATGTGGTCCCATGCGTGTAGAGAGTATTAACGGGAAAAAGTATATTCTCGTGATTGTTGATGATTACTCTAGATACACATGGACTTTCTTCTTAAGGTCCAAAGATGAAACACAAGAGGTTCTCAAAAACTTTCTCAAAATGATACAACGCAATCTTCAAGCTCAAGTCTTAATCGTAAGAACGGATAGGGGTACTGAATTTTTGAACAAGAACTTGCAATCTTACTTTCAAGAAGAAGGCATCGAACATCAAACGTCTATTGCTCGAACTCCTGAACAAAACGGTGTTGTCGAAAGGCGGAACCGTACTTTGGTTGAGGCTGCTCGAACAATGCTTTCTGCTTCAAAATTACCGCTATTCTTCTGGGCTGAAGCAATTGCAACTGCCTGTTATACTCAGAATCGTTCTCTCGTTATCCCTAGACATGAAAAGCCACCTTACCACATCATCAATGGCAGGAAACCTACTGTCAAATTCTTTCACGTATTTGGATCTTTATGCTACATTCTTAAAGACGGTGAGAATCTCGACAAGATGAAAGAAAAAGGTGATGCATGTATTTTTGTGGGATATGCTACATTGTCGAAAGGATATCGAGTCTATAACAAGAGAACAAAGATTATTGTCGAAACAATTCATGTGAACTTTGACAAATTTCCACAAATGGTACTTGATCACAACAGCTCAAGTCCCGCACCTCAATGTCCAGCTATGGCACCTACACACAACAGTGTACGTCCCGTGCAAGAATGTCAACAAAGTACTCCTATAGCAGACTCGACGGATACGACACATATGAATGAGTTGGTTGATTTATATGATCCAATGTTTGATGAACATTACTATGGAAACAATCAAGTTGTGTCAAAGCCTTCCGTTATCACCACTACTGATGCACCCGAACAAAATAAAAAAGACACAACTGCATCTACTTCAGCAACCGTTGCTCAAGAGAATATTCCATTGGATACTCAACAAACTCCAGAAACAGTCATACAACCAACATCACCAACCGTCAATGCTGAAGGAGGTAACAACAATGAAGCAGTCGATGCACAACCTGACGATGAATAATTTATCAATCCGTTCGGTACACCGGTACACGAAGTCGGAGAGTCTTCTACTCAACATGTTGATCCGTCCAACATGCATACATTCTACCAACCATATCCATCCACTCACCATTGGACACGTGATCATCCATTGGAGCAAGTCATTGGAAATCCTTCACAACCGGTTCGAACACGCAGACAACTCGAAACTGATGGCGATGTGTGCATGTATGCACTCACCGTGAGTTCAACTGTACCTACAAACATCAAACAAGCCATGACTGATCATGCATGGATTGAATCAATGCAAGAGGAAATTCATCAGTTTGAACGCCTAAATGTTTGGGAACTTGTTGACCGACCCTATGGAATGTAAATTTTAGATTTCAAATGGATCTGGAAAAACAAACTGGATGAAGAACAAACCATCATCAAAAACAAATCTCGTCTTGTGGTTAAGGGATACCGTCAACAAGAAGGCATAGACTACGATGAATCATTCGCTCCAGTCGCTCGTTTGGAAGCAGTAAGGATATTCCTTGCTTATGCTGCACATAAGGGCTTCACGGTTTTTCAGATGGACGTTAAAACTGCTTTTCTCAACGGTCATTTGAAGGAAGAAGTGTATGTGAATCAGCCAGAAGGATTCATCGATCCTCATCATCCTGACAAAGTCTATCGTCTTAAGAAGGCTGTATATGGACTTAAACAAGCTCCAAGGGCATGGTACGAAGAACTATCCAACTTCTTGGTCTCGAAAGGATTATCCAAAGGTTCTATTGATCCTACTCTTTTTATTAATAAATATGGGGATGACATACTGTTGGTGCAAGTTTATGTTGATGATATTATTTTTGGTTCTACGAACCCAAAACTTTCAAAACGTTTTGAAAAATTAATGCACAGCAGATTTGAAATGTCAATGATAGGGGAGCTAAAATTCTTTTTAGGCCTCCAGATTCATCAATCTCCACGTGGTATCTTCATTAACCAAGCTAAGTATGCTCAAGAGATACTTAAAAAGCATGGTATGACCTCATGTGCTCGCGTTGGTACACCATTGTCGACCACATCCCTAGACGCTGACTTGTACTCATATCCCGTAGATCAAACGCGATATCGCAGTATGATCGGGTCACTTATGTACACTACAGCCAGCAGGCCTAATATTCATCATGCCACATGCTATTGTGCACGATATCAAGCCAGACCTACTCAAAAGCACCTCAAAGAGGTTAAACGGATCTTTCGGTACCTTAAGAATACCATTCACATGGGACTCTGGTATCCGAGGGAAACCGGTTTTCATCTAACGGCTTTTTCAGATTCTGATCACGCAGGTTGTCTTGATAGTCGTAAAAGCACTTCTGGTAGCATACAATTTCTAGGGGAAGACAAGCTTGTCAGCTGGTCGTCAAAGAAGCAGGATTGCACTTCGCTCTCATCAGCTGAAGCAGAATATGTGGCTCTATCCGCGTATTGTGCTCAAGTCCTCTGGATGAGAACTCAACTCACGGATTATGTCTTCCACTTTGATAAAATACCTATGTATTGTGACTCAAAGTCGGCCATAGCCATATCTTGCAATCCGGTTCAGCACTCCCGCACCAAGCACATCGATGTCAGATATCACTTCATCAAGGAACAAGTGAAACGTGGCATCGTGGAATTATACTTTGTCAGAACTAAGTACCAGCTGGCAGACTTGTTTACAAAAGCTCTATCGAAAGATAGGTTTGCGTATCTCGTTGGCCGTCTTGGTATGAATTATATGACTCCAGAAGACTTGGAGGTTTTGGCAAATGAAGTTGCTTGATATTCTCTCATTATGACTTCTAAGCACATCACAGCTTAGGACTCGGACCTCAAATAAGGAAAGTTTATCACGGACGATAACTTATCCTTCTCAACGAGAAATTAATATTTCTCGGTCATGAGCTTCCTATAAAAACATTCAAAGTTTTTAAGTTCATGAAAAACGATTTCTAAGTAAATGTCAACTTAGACCTCGAACTTCAACTTAAAGAAAGTTTATCACGGATGATAATTTATCCTTCACAACGGGAAATTCATTTTTCTCGGTCATGAGCTAGTCACAAAACAATCAAAGTTTTGAGCTCATGAAAAACGGACCCGAAAGGGGAGTGTACGTTTCAGTGCGCTTTCCCTAAGCAATAGAAGAGAAGTCTTCTATCCTGATTATTTTAAAACCGTTGAACACAATTTTTCAAGAATTTTTCAAAAGGTTTTTCCAAATCTTTCAAAATTGTGTGTTCAACACTCCCTTCCTCATAATAGGTTTTTATATCTAAAAATGTCATAGTTTATTTTGATCAATTTTTGAGGGGGAGCGTTTTAAAATCAAGCCTTTAATGTTGTTGGGTACATCTCTAAAATTGTCATATTTTATGTATCCAACACATTCCGAAAATGATATTAAATCTGTCATATATTATCGGTAAAGGCATCTCAACTCCGTACCTCAACATATTTTGTGGTGTCGTTTTTCTAAAATTTTGTCAAATTTTGTTTCAAGACACACATATATTGTTGAGGGGGAGCGTCCCGACTGAAAATGTTCCATGATTCATGGCACACATGTTTCTCTCCCAATCGGTTTTCAGAAATTGTCATATTTTAATCAATTGGTATCTCTAATATGATGTTTTTTATATTAGAGATAGGGGGAGAAAATGTGATTAAAATGTAATATATCGCAACAAGTGATCTTAAAGACTCAAGTGCAACTCTTTCCTTCACATGCCAAACTATTTCGTATATCGATGCATGTGTGTAGGGGGAGCTTTTCGGAAATGTAAAACTTTCAAGTGTTAAAAGTTTTGATTTTTATCAAACACTTTGAATGGTTTTCAATGGTTTAATGGTTACGATCTATACCCAAAACAACCTACTATCCACGACGGAACGATGGAGTCAAAAGGTGGTTTAGGATAGGAAACTAAGTCCTATGATCCAACCAGAACCGGAGGGATCTACCCAAGGACATTCCATAGCTATAAATAGTTGTCCTTAGGAAAGATGGAGTGGAATGAAGCTGAATGCGGACCAAGTACTTAAGTTAGCACTGGAACAATCACAACAAGGTGCTAATGATGACGTATTGGTAAGCATTGAAGGAGTTGAATATTCTATGCAACTTAGGCAGAAACCGGGTCAATACATCTATTGAAGACAAGTCATCATGGACCCAGTGATGCAATGCACAACCCTTCCCAGCCATTCGAGTTTCTCTCAAAAGAAACTTGTCTCATTGTCACGGAGATCAACACGTATCTATTGACTTTCTCACTCCAAGTCAGTTAATATTGAAAAGGTGGCAGTCTGCTCCAGCCTCCGAATACCAAAATGCACTTATTGAGTCTAGAGTCAAACGAGATCTATCTATCATCTCATTAGGACACAATCGAGTCCTACGCATTATCCTTGTGATATTGCCAGAACATCTGAGTGATACGATTCACAATGAAGATGGAAATCCTGCTTGAGCCAGCATCAAACAAGCTCATGGTAGGTAACTTGTGCGATTCTACACGAATCAAACTCGTGAGAACTGGAAAGCAACTAAGTTAGGATTCTTAATTGATTCAAACTTGATTCCAGGTTTCTTCGCAAAATCCATGTGATCTTGCCAGAACATTCAGAGTGACACTCATTAGTGTTCACAGTGACGAATGGAAGTCCTTCCAGTGTCAACATCAAACAGCACTGCGGTAGGTAACTCGCAAGATTCTCTATGAATCAAGCTTGTGACAAACTGGAAAGCAACAATGGTGCGATTCTTTTAGAATCAAACTTGTTCCAGGAAATCTGAATTGACGACTCTAATCAGACGGATAATTTATCCTTATGATTCACTCTTTACGTTCGCAGTCTGCTTTGAGACGGTCGAGTAAAGAGAACTGGCTACTACCGCCGGGAAACCCTGTCAAGGAGGTTCTTAATCGAATCTACCTGATCACAGGTACGGTATTTAATACCGTTTAACGGTCTTCACCGACCGGAGGTAAAACGCTACCAAGTTAGGATGAAATGTTCAAAGCCATTTTATCCGTGTCTATATATGTTGCTGCATATCAAGAAGGTGGCGTAGCTGTGTAACCGAAGTCGATTCAGAAGTCATAAGAGCACAAGATGGTGATATTCAAGATACCTAAGAATGTAAGAATGTAATAGGTCATCTTAGTCACAAGGAGCACAGATGAAGATCTCAAGCACTCAAAGTCAAATGACAAAGGCTCAAGATAAAGATCATAAGGCATGAAGGAACAAAGCCGTTACAAACAAGATCAATACAAAGATACAAGACCAAAGCAGGAAGATCTCCTCTACAAAAATGTATTCACTCAATCATCTTATGCTTTTTAAGCTTTTTAAGATGACCGATACATTGGGGGAGATTGTTAGCCGTATATTTTATATAGTCAAACAAGAATGTAATAGGTCATCTTAGTCGTTATTGGTCTTGTATAGTAATAGGTTAGTCGGGAAAAGCGGGCTTGGACTTTAAGCTAATATTGTCTTTGTTAGGGGCTATATGTCCAAGTGAATGCCAAGCCCGGCCCAAGATGAAGCCCACAAAGGCCTTAGAGCCGTGGCATATATAACCCTCTTTCACATGTGAAAGAGGGTGTTGGTTCATTTCATAAAACACCTAGTTTTAGTGTAAACATTCCACTTCTCTCTCTACTTTCTCTTTCTACTTTTCTACTATTTCTCTCTCTAAATCTTGTGTTATGGATTGAATGGGAACAACATTTGTGAACTTAAGACATATGTTTAAGTCTTTTGTGAACTTGATACTTGAAAAAATAATTAGTGTCTTATTACTTATTTTAATAGCTAGTTTACATACATATCAAGGTTTTGTGATTTTGTGATTTTGTTTTAATTCATTAACTCATTGGTTTACCCACGAGTATAGGTATAGGTAAAATTTTATACCTACTAGTGGTGACGGGTAGGTGATGGGTTTTAATAAAAATCTATATGGGTGAGTGACAGGTTTTATATACACGTACTTATTACCCACGGATGTCGCCTCTAATTGTTGTCGGTCTTAGGCTAAATATTTGGTCCACTACACACTTATATTGTTTATTAGACTTATAGATAAAAATTTTGGTTTTGATTTGGTGACAGAAAGAATTATATTAAATTAAAAATATTGTTTTAAAATGTTAGTGGGAATTAAAGTAATAATTTTTTATTTTTAAAATAATATATAAAAATAATAATGTGAGATAGAAAACACATGCAATGAGAAAACCCATCAAATACTATTAGATTATTTTAAAAATAATAATGTGAGATAGAAAACACATTGCCTTCTTAAGTTGTAGGACCACCTTACACGCCTTTAACACCTCTTCTGCAACGATTGATAAAGCAATCCTTCCAATGTAACAAATAAGAAAGGTATTTTACAGGCAATTCCATTGACATACAGATGGATAAAATTGATATGTTGTCGACACTTCCAAACATAATTTTCAGTCTTTGAATCACCATCTAGAATTGATTACGCACTTCCGATGTTCATATGTATCACCATGTCTATCATTACACCACGAGTGTCACGAAAATACAACCAACTTGCATTGTTAATGCATATTTTTGTGCAGGTCAAGCATGTAAAATTATTCATATATTTATTGAGATTCATGTTATATGATTGCCCATTGACAAATGAGTTTTTCATTCATTTCATCCTTATGTGTCACATGCCTTGTATCACACCACCAATGTGAAGAAAATCCAATCACTAACATTGCCCGGATACTTATCTAGCCTGCAGTACCAAAAAAATTTATTTAAGATACCTTAATGAATTTTTGTGGCCATTGAATAAAATGACCAAATGATTCAGATAGTCTGCTTACGTCATCAGTTGGTGTCACAACAAAGTTATTCATGTAAGCTTGTAAGCTTCTTCGACGGTGTCTACTTGTACCCTCGAGTAACCTGGGCACATTTGAATCCCATCTAACATCCCATCAAGTCTTGGATATAACATTGCTTTAGCCATCATTTCCTCAATGTCGCCATAGGGAACTAACAATTTACATGGAGTAGGAGCCTGCAAAACATGAAATGACTTATAAATTTTGCAAATGAAAAAGTTACAACAGTATAAAAGTTTGAGCATACAACATACTATACAAGTGTCTTAAAAGTGGGAGTGCTAATAGGGTCAGGTTGGTCTGGTTCGGGTCAAACCTGTAGGAAAACTAGTAAACTAAGTAGCTAACTGTTCTGTTGTGCCTTCTTATCCTGTTGTAAGCTATAAAATCTTAGCAAGATACATGGATTTAAGACTTGTCATCTCTTAAAGAAAGTTACTTATATTTGAGGCAAGATGTTTACTCTGTGTTGGTAAGATAATAACACAACTTTCATGAATGGCAGGCTCTTATCTATTCACCTGCTCGAATAGCTTCGCTGCAAGGAGCTGGAAAGGTTGACAAGTGGAAAATCAATTTTATGTCCTCACACAAGTATGCTTTTTCTCTTTCTTTTATAACTGTTACCTGAACTAATACAAGTTTAAGGATGCACCTTATCCCATTCAGATATCCAGGCGCTTAAATTAGTATGTTGACTATAACCTATGTTTATGAGCTCGATAATGATACTTCATTCATATTGTACAATACTGAGATGTTCTTTGAATGCTAAAACTAGTGTCATATGAAGACACCTAATATTGGGGTGTCTTTGTTTAAATGCGTACATAAGCATTGTGTAGTTTTGACTAGGGGTGTCATATTGGTTTCCGTCTTTGCAACATTTGTGAAGACGTGAATGAGTTTGTGAAAACATTTGGTATTGTTGAACTTTAAAGGGAATTGTTGAGGACATGATGAAAAAAGATTTGAAAATATCAAGTGTTAGCGACGCAGATTTGTACTATTTTTAAGGTATATTTAGATGGTCTACTATTTTATTAGAAGTGGCAATATGATCAACTGATAAAAATGGGTGCAGGTCGAAACGTGTAGCTTTTGTACCGGTCAAAGCGGGTATAGAAGCATGGGTCTAAATACAAAAATAGACCATGTTTACTACGCCTAATGCACCATCTCACTTGTGCTACTTGTGCTTTCAGTTTAAAAAAGATTAACAAGACAATAAAAGTACAGAAGCTAAGCAAAAAAAATATGTTAGTAAGTTACCTCAATGCCATCAAATACATCAATAGATCTCCCTGAGCTTGAGGTCGTCTTGGTTTTCAGTTGTGGTCACCACCACATACTCCTTTGTGTCTAGTCACAGCTATTACTACCTCGTCTGCATAACCTTATCGCCGTAAACAGCGCAGACAAGAACTCTAAAATGTCATGCACCACAAAACCATCTAGCTTAACAATTTCATCCTCAAGCAAACCATAAACGATCCACCGGTGTTCATGCTCGCTTGAAGTAGCCACAAGTCTCCCTGAAATATACATAAATATAGCAAATTTTGACACAGTTTGTGACTAAACCACTTTTTAAATACTTCAAAACAAAATCATGAAATATAATAAATAGAGCATATACAGCCACAGTTTGTCTGTAACCCACCTTCGAATACTTCGCTTCATATGCATATATGATTTAACGAGTTGACTATTTAAGAAAAAATCGGCAGCATTTCCTTTCAACTCCCAAGAATGCATAAACGCAAACCCGAAGAAGTAAAAGAGAAATGTTACCAAATTTTTCTTAGATGGTAAACCCGTTAAATCATATAGCCATCCTACATGAAACGAAATATTCAAAAAGCAGTCCCAAAAATGGGGACTTCCCAAAACTAATCTCTATTAGATTAATTTTGGACAGGTATAAATCTTATGAAATATGACTTACAAAACTAATTATTGCTACAAATATATAAATGCTAACATACGCGAAAATAACTTATTACATTTATCTATATCTTATATCTATACTTCTATACTATTATATAAAGAGGCTAACTCCGATCTTAATCCCGTACCTAAAATTTCCAAACCTAACTCCAAACCAACAATTAAGATATGTGTTAAATTTAAACCCTTAGATCATATTTTGTTGAATTGAACTCATCCATCCATATGTTTTTATAACAAACTTTTGTAACAACCTTAGTAACAAATAATTCAAAACACTTTTATCTTTAAATTGAAATATCTTTTGATATATTCATTTTTTTTTTATAATCTAATTTTACCATTTTTTTAAAATTTCGTGCTCTTTAACTCAACATCCATTTTGATATAATTTTATTAAATTTTAGTTTTTTCGTTTTTAATGAGTTTATTTAAGATACTTTAATTTTTTTACTACTTCAACTTTAATTTGAACCTTATCGCTAAAAAGTAGTCATCGAGTACTCGCCGCTGCATTGCGCGGGTACGATGCTAGTATATCAAATGATTAGAAGTGTTTATGGTATTTAACTTAATGAAGATGGTTTTGAAATTTAATGTGGTAGAGATATTAGTATAAAGTGGAAAATGAAAACTTGTTTCATGTGTTTGAAAGATTGTACCCTCTCACCCGACCGTTGAGGCTTGAGTTTGAAAAGAAAGATTGCATCCTCGTCACCCAACCGTTGAGGGAAATGGAATTTCTTTTATGAAGCTGCTAAGAAAAGCGTTCCTAGGCAATGATTCGAGAACGTTTGGAGGAACTGTTCCCAAAACATATCTTGGAACGTTTTCTTTGCAACCGTTCTAAATAGTAGTAGTATTTTTGGAACTCTTTATATACACCATAAATATATATAAATGAATAAATAAATTTAAAAAAAAAGAGACTTACCCAGGAAAAAACCAAGTGGCTACCAGAGCAGCAGACGAGGCTCAAAGAATCATTACCCAACAAATCGGCATCTAGATTAATCCTAATTATGGAGTTGCTCTCATCGTTAATACGCAACCCACATATGACTCCCTCATACCCAACATTAACAAGTTGACGTTCAACCAGAGAATAACAATCACGACCATTGTCTTCACGGGTATTATGCCCAAGTACAAACCCAAGTTCATTAAGAGCTTCCCGAAAGTATCGGTCACATGTCCTGGGCTTCGAGATCTCTAAAATCACCCGAGACAATTTTAGCAAGCTTTATATCATGATGTATGACCTGTGACTTGTCATGCATAATAGTCCGTCCGAAATGTAGCTTTGTCCCTAGCGTGAAGGTGAAGAATACAGGGCGAATACAAGCTGCATGAAAGTGAAAAATACAGCGCCTATTGTTAACTACATTGATCCATAAATATAACAATCACTTTGAAAGCAGTCAGATTTATGCATAAAAATATACAACACGTATATACTAGTATTACCAGCTATACATGATGACAGAACACAAGAGTCAGAGATGTGAAAGCTATACTCATATATACTAGTATTACCAGCTATACTCATATATACTAGTATTATGAGTATGGTATATACAACACGTATATACTAGTATTACCAGCTATACTCATATATACTAGTATCACCAGCTAACATACAATCACTTTGTTTTCATCTATTTACCACGTAACATATAATACTACTATACATGATGACAGAACATATAATACTAATATATATGAACAGGATAAATACTGTCATACAGAGAAGATTAGAAGGGATTACACAGATCATGATAAATTACCTGGTAAAAAAGATGAAAACAAAGGCCACCGATACAGAAAAATAGTTGTGGAATGTGTAAATTAGGTCAAATATATGAGACGTGAATTAATATGACAGGAGATATATTTGTAATTTTACATGAGCCCATGATGTTAGTAACCCACTTCCATTTGTAATCCCCCCAAATGTGGACGAAACTATTTATCACAAAAAAAAGACATACTTTCCCTACCTCTTCCTTTCCTGTCCCCTACCTTTCCTTGTTCTAAAAATCTTGAGAACACCATAATTTTGTAATTTTCCATCCCTTCCCATTCCATTCTTTTAAAAAATAACTTGAGAACAAAGTGTAAAAATAATCTTTGGCCAATCCAAAGATCGTAAAAAATATCCTAATATGTAAAAGTCATGAAAATAGTAGTAATAAACAGCATAAACACCTTTTAAATATCGTAAAAAAGAAATATTATAGTCTTACATATTCATGTTATCCAAATATCACCCGAGACAATTTTAGCACTCTTTATATCATGATGTATGACCTGTGATTTGTCATTCATGTTTTCTGGAAGATAACTCCAACCTTCTCGAATATCAAAGCATATTTGCAAAAGCCGAGGCCAAAAAAGGCAAGTCATGCTAGCCTTTCGCATATGATCATCAAGGCTTCCATTGATAGCATCCTCATAGACAAGCATCATCTCACTTCTTACAACCTTCATCGCAATAGCCAAAAACAAGAAGTATATATCACTTATAATCTTAATAAGCCTAAATGTGCTGAATATAACATAATCAAAGTTGAAAACATTATTACATGAGTATTACTTATCCATTGATATCTATATATAGGAACCTTAACTTAATCATACTCATCTACAGTATCTGTTACCTATCCATTGATATCTATATATAACCTTAACTTAACCATACTGATCTAGAGTATCTATAAATAGCATCATCAAAAGCAACAAAAGAAGAAAATACCTATTTCTCATCTGCTACAGAAACCTGTTAACATCTAGGAAGGAAATAACGGCTGTGAGATGTTAGTAAGAATTGTGTTTGGTATTTCTCATTAGGTCAGACCTGGGCTTCAACTTTTCTTGGGCCACTGCACAACAGTACACTAAATTATAATGGGCTTCAAACTTTTCTTAGGCCACTGCACAACAGTACACTTAATAACACTGTATGAGTGCAAATCGGTAGAGTTAGTGGTGTTATCGGGTTAGGTTGTCCGGTTATCGAGAACGGGTGAGTCATGTTATCGGATTATAAGATAAATTTTCTACGCATTTTTTTTAACCTTTTTTCAATTTCTTACACCCATATGGAATTTTGAATGTCATACTTCGTTGATGATGTTGTACTAGTAAATTAGCTTATTTAAAATAAATATCTCTTTTAACATTTAATCTAAATTCAAAATCTTAGTAACATGTAAATCTTAATGTTTTACTGTATTTATAAGGTTGTTATATATTTGTTTTTTTTGTCAAATACTGATGTTAATACAATTTAGTAGCATCCGTATCCATAGTAAGAATAAAACTGCAACTATTATATATATACTAGGCGAGTACCCGCGCATAGCGGCGGAATTGCCTAGCGGCAGATAATTAACGAAACATTACATCGTGGTAAGATCTAAGTATAACTGCAAAATGTGGTAACATGTGATAATTCAGTTTTAAATAAAAATCTAATACAAAACAACATATTAAAAAGCAGTTATCAAATCCTGCAAAAACAAAATTTAAACATTAACCAATAAACTTCAACAGGCAAAAGAGGGGATTTTTCTTAATATCTGTCACCATTATTTAAGCGTACTAAACATATTAGCTTATTATATACAAAATTTATTTCACCATCTTTTATAAAACAATTCAAAAAATATCCTAGGATATATGTTTATTCAAGAACGGTAGCAAATCTACATAACAGGTAAACATTTACATGAAACAAAATGATTGATGATGCATTACCAAAAAGGTAAAATTCTTCATTTATATCATAATTCATGTTAGTTGATTGATGATTTAACATAATTTTCTTTAGCCATATAAAGCAAATTCATATAGCAGTAACCATTACAGCTCACAAACCACGTTGGTATTAAACGTAAAAGACCGAACTGATTTCAGTGAATTATACAAATGTGAATTATACAAACACGACGAAGCGATAACTAATTTAGAAGTTGAACCAACTGATGTTGCAAGAACATGGTTGCTTATAGTGAGTTTGGCAGATCTCCTTTAAAAAAAAATAAGGACACCTTTTCGAATAGGACACTTTAAAAATGATTTAAACTATTTTCCAATAAGAAAAGTTGATGATTCTTGCGAGACACGGAGTAGGTCATTAACTCGCGCATCACAAGCGAAAAGTATACAACTTAACTGAGCTTATATACTTTTCGTGCCCGACCATATAATTTATACAACTGAATTCCAAGTTTATGTGATCCATATCTATAGTTGTGAACTTGTGATAGTTATAGTCATTCTGTAGGAGTAACCTTACATTCTTAGTCTTTTTCCATGAGATATAAAACTATGTTTTTGTTACTGATAGTTATAGTCATTCTGTAGGAGTAACCTTACCGATAGTGCCTACATACATAGAAAATACCAAACACCAGCAATACACTATGAGGACAGTAAGTACATGATTTTCAGTTGAAAATTGTCAGGTTCTTTGGATGGAGTCGTTAAGAAAAGCCTATCAGGCATGGTTGGATGATACAAAAATATTCACTATCATCACACAGAGGTAAGCGGGTTGTGCTTGACTTATGTATTTAGTAGTGATTGTCGACAGAAGATATATAAGCGATTAATCTTGTTGGTTTATGTTTCTATTTACAAACATTTTATTCCAATTATCGGCAATACATATTTCTAGGTACAAATTAGGATCATATTATAAAGAAAATTATGTTTTGGCTAAGTAAATCTTGTTTTTTCTTACAGCTTGCTGAATATTGCAACCACTTGTTTAAATAAACATATTATCTCATAGCTAAGTATGCAAGTCTACTGATTTTGTTAAACGTAATAAGATTCAATTTTAAAGCACCACACATAAGTCGTTGAGAATGATTTAGCTTATCAGAAGGGTAACTTTGGCAGGATTCTCAAATCGAACCCATAACTAATTGATCCCTTAGATATAATGCAAAACAGACTTTTAAACTATGGTGAATCTCAACTATAAGATTGCGGCAAGAACAATGAAGGTTTAGAGGACACGTATCAGTCAATGGGTACGTGTACTATATCACAATGTCATTTAAGACTAAGTAAAGGGTGTTTGGCTATGTGTTTTGAGAGTGATTGCAGGATACAAAATAATAAGAATATTATAATTAGATGAAAATAACATTGCAGAAGATACTGTTTGAATGTGTGATTGCCTTTCTTTTATTTATAGTCGTTAATAATTGAATTATAATCATTAATAATTGAATTATAAGTCCAAGTGGAAGAAGTACGTACACTAAGTCTTGCACGAATGGACTTGTTTAAAGAGTAATCATCCAAATGTATGTCATCAGATACTCGTTGAACTCGCACAAGAAATGAGTCTACCTCTTTATTTGTCATTAAATTCTGTTCTTGATGCTCAAGACGATAGCATGGATCGGCTAGCATACTTTTCTCTACAAAAAAACATTATACAATATATCAGTAGCAAGTTGATGTTCAATTATCATTCTATATTTAATTATATTCAAACAGTTAACTCTTGGTCAAATACTCATCATGTTTTGATGAATTGTCTCATTTTCTAGTCCCACGTAAATGTTTTCTAGTCTTGAATGTTAGAAAATCAATTCCGGTTATCTGATCAGTTTTGAACAATCAGATTAAGTTTAGCTGTTGTGTTGATCTACACATCACAACTTCAGTTAGAAAGAACATTACATAAATAGTAAGAAATCCATTTTTGGGTTACCATTTTCCTTAATCCAAATATGCAAATAAATACTATAGGCGTCTTTTGATCGGTAAATTCATTTGACCTAGATTTCATTCTAGCTAAGATTTGAAATTTTACACTTTGGAGATGAAATACAGCCGACACATACCCATTTTAGGCAAACGGATCAAAATTTTCACAACTAAATCTACATTGCTTTACCTATATCTTAACCGGTACTCAAATCAAAAGGCGAATCCACATATCCTCTCGTCCAGAAATAAACTTACTGCCAAGCTTCAGCTTCAATGATGTTGATTCCATAGTGGAAGGAATATCATAAATCTTCACCAAACAAAAAAAAAATTAAATAAATCTAGAAAATCAAAAGGATAATGAGAATTATACAAATGAAATACTTAAAATACTTATTGGTTTGCATCCAAGAACTTGACAGTAGATCCATCTATTATCGTAGTATAAGAACCATCTTGGCTCATCATTTTTGAACTTGTCTTTAACATCAAAGTACATACTTACGACTTGCAAAGCGTATTCTTACTTCAAATTTTAATTCCATCAATTATCACCCTACACAGCCATGATTAACATGTTTTAGTTGTATATCATTTCTAGACTTTTTATGTTAGTTCATTAATAAAGTATGATTCTGAATATCAAAGCTAGTGATGGTATATACACTTTGGGAGTACTTACCGACCCATTCACCTAATTACTTTTTAGCCATCGTTGCTTTATTTTATCTATTTGCCCCGTTAGAGATAAAACATAACCCAAATCAGTCTGTTCACATAATCTTATAATGAACCCCTTATGTTTACATGGTGTCACAATCATGGGATCATGAGACTAAATCTGACTCTGCATAGCACATTATTTTTTAATAAGATAACTGGGTTCGCATAATCCATTGAAAGCATAAAAATAAAATCATCCACATATTACTGAAGCTTCACATGAAGATGATGGATACCGCAAGTGTGATCTTTAGAAACTATGGCGCTACACTTCAGGTACTCTTTTCAGCTCATAAATTTATATCCTCATCTGTTCACATCTTATATTTAAACCATACTACATATTGTCTATGTACTCAGTATAACTTAGGAGGCGTTTGGAATTGCTCATGTCTCAAGCTAATACATTATGCATACCGAATGAACAGATAAGAATTCTACAATCAGTTTCGCCATTTCATCAGTTAAGCCCACATATAAGCGTCTATACATCAGTTAATCCCACATATAAGCTAAAACATATAAGCTGATAAGCCCACATAAAGTTGATAAGCCCACATATGAGCTGAAACAAACACCCCTTAACCCACATGTAGGCGTGTGAGCTCATGTGAGTTCGGCTTATATTTCGTAAGCCCCGATTTTTCAGCTTATTTTAAGAGTTGTTGGCTTATATAAGTTTATTAAGATAAACTTATAGAAGCCCACAACTCTCAAAATAAGCTAGAAAATTGGGCCTTATTAAATACAAGCCGGACTCAAATAAGCTGATAAGCCCACATATAAGCTGATAAGCCCACATATAAGCTGATAAGCCCAAACATGGTCATAAGTTCAAAGTTTCAATAATCCTATAAGCCAATCAAATATGCTTAAACTACCTGGTCATAAATAAGCATTCTCAAACATGGTCATAAATAACATTTAATCCTTAAATACTCAGATTTTTATTATTTAACATAAATCCAAATTCAGCATAAAAACCTATAAGCTAAAATCCAGAAATCAATATTTATTGATTTTCATCTCAATTTTATATAACATGTCGACATTAATTTAATTGTTTTTTTTTTCAATTTTATATAACATGTCGACATAAAAACCTATAAGCTAAAATCCAGAAATCAATATTCAAAGCTGAGTTAATTTAATTGTTCAAATTAACAATTTTCAGTGTGTATCACATGTCGACATAACCAGTAAAAGAAGAAAAGATAGGGTTTACCTCAATATGATTATCCAATACAATAGGGTTTTCCTCAACCTCAACCTGCGTTGTCCCAAAAGCTTCTTGTATTTCCATGTCAACCTAACCAGTAAAAAAAGAAAAGATAATAAGTATGATTCAATTGAGGAAACTGGTGAGAAAGTAATAGATAGTAAAACATATCAAAATGAAACCAAACCTCTCCACCAACAGAATTGATCACATTTTGTTCCATATGTGTTGTTGACTCCATTTGTTCCATATGTGTTGGTGAGGAAACTGGTGAGGAAACTGGTGATATGAGTATGACTCCATTGTCTTGTATATATAGATGGATTATTTTCAAACTGATGATATGAGTATGTTTCCAAGATAGGCGTGAGTATATCAACAGGCGGCGTGTATACATATGTTTCCAAGATAGTTTTTTGATACACAATAAAGATGGAAAAGATGAGAACAGGCGGCGTGTATACATATGAGAAAGATGAAAAAGATGAGAAAATAATAAATGTATTTGTTAAACTTTTCATAGTGTTGATACAACCATTATAAACAGATAGTACAAGTCTTTTAAACACATGGTGGGGCCATTCTAGTTTCAACAATTCAACATTCAACCATAGGCATTTTTCCTTTATAAAGGAGTAAAGATAAGAATAATAAAATACTTCTCCTTGTATAGAAAGTGCATAATCAACCTTAAAGTGACGGTAAAGCCCTGATATGTCTTATCGAAGTGTTCCGATAAAAAAATATATCAACCCTGACCCGATTTGATAACATTGTTATTGGGTTCGGGTCAAACAAAACCGACTAGCTTTATTAACCTTATTAATCCACCCGGCAAAACTATATAGGGTTTGGGTCGGGTCAATCCGACCCTACTGACACCATAGATATAGTCCTATATACAACGTAATATCTCATATGTACACCGCTAAGCTAAAAGGATTATTTCTATGCACAATAGCACCAACCTGAATCCAGTATATATATACCATACATTCAACAAAACTAGAGGCAGGGGCGGAGCCAGAAAAATTTTTGAAGGGGGCACAATTTTTTTTACGCTAAATAAAGGTTGAGCCAAAAAAAACTATCCGAACGAACTTAAAAGCTATGTACCTCAAATATCTAGGTCGTTAGATATGAAATAATCTACCATATAAAGCAATCAAAAACTTAATACTACATAAAATAAAAAAAGCATCTATATACAACAAATAATACGTACAAATATAATCTATAAGAATATAACTACATATAAATAAATATACCAAATATCTTTCTTTAAAAAGCATTTTGTTAATGCAAGTGATGCCTAAAAACATTATTAGTGTTAACTAATCTTTCTTAGTTTTGATCACAACAAACCATACAACACATTTAGTGTAAAACACAAAATGAATTATTTAACTAACACTATCATCAAGGTAATAATCATATCACTAACCTTTCTTAATCATACTTAGTGATCATCAAAATGATTATCCTTAAAACTCACTTTTGTTAATAAGACAAAAGACTTTTTAATAAACTTTCTTTTTTAGAAAATGTTTTATTAAAATGGAAAATGAAAATTTGAAAATGGCATATTCCAAATGCTGTTAGAATATCCTTTGAAGGGTTCAAATACCTCAGATATTCCCACCCCACTAAAAGACAAAAAACGGAGCGGAGTCTAGTGGCGGTACCTTAAGTACCTACGCGGTACCTTAGCGATATGGTACCGCGGGGTGAGATAAGGTACCGCGCACAGTAGCCGTTATAGATCCGTTGTAACTTTGTCTCCTTTAAATAGTGGGTCAAATCTCATTTTCCAGCAAGCCTCTTGGACGTTTTTCTCAGCCATCTTTCTATTTTCTATAGCATAATCATTAGTAAATGATCACTTAAATTGTTAAGGATGTTTATATATGATTATCCTCTTGATCCTCTCCTTTACCATGTCCAATGAGAAGATCACTCACTCACTAGTGTAGTGATAAAGATGAATCTATGAGCTAGTCATATTCATCATGATACCCTTTTTGTTTTAGGTCAATCCAATGTATTTATGAATACTTGGACTAGTTGTGTTCATCCAAGTTATTTGTGGATACTTGGATTTGTTGTGTACATCCATTGCATATGTGTTTGCTTGGATTTGTGTTGTGTAAATCCAAGCTACATGTGTGTACTTGGATAAGTCTAGTTGAGTTGTAATAGATTTGATTAGGAGTTCTCACTAAACTATAAAGTGATGTGGTTGTGTCTTGCGAGTTCTCACTAAACTTTAAAGTGATTAGTAGTTGTGTTGTGTGAAGTTCTCACTTAGCTTCAAAGTGAAGAGTCGTGAAGATTGGTTCTAGCTTTCGATTAGAACTCGACATCTAGCCTTGTGTCGTAAAATGGTGAAGTAGGCAACGTCGTGAAGATTGGCTCTACCTTAAGATTAGAACCCGACATCTAGCCTTGTGTCGTTAAATTGTGAAGTAGGTGATAGGTGTGTAAACACCCATCCTTTTACCACTTAATTCGGGCTAAAACGAGACCAAAACACGTATTTAATATCATTTGTTTGGAATTATGCGTGGTTTTTGTGTTTATTGTGTTTTCAGAGCCAACCGGATGAATATTGAAGAAAACATGGGATTGCACGGGTTTTACTGAAGAAAAGACTCAAGATAAAGTCTATTGTCCAAGAGATGCAAAAGATTTGAAGTCCAATCCATTGTGTGCCCAAGAAGGGCGGAATAACCGTTGTTCCCAATGAACACAACGAGTTGATTCCCACTCGTCTCGTTACTGGGTGGAGAGTTTGTATAGACTACCGCAAACTCAATGATGCCACGAGAAAGGATCATTTCCCTCTACCTTTCATGGACCAAATGCTTGAACGATTAGCCGGTAATGAATATTACTGCTTTCTTGATGGTTTCTCGGGTTATTTTCAAATACCCATCGATCCCCAAGATCAAGAGAAGACTACATTCACTTGTCCCTATGGCACTTTCGCTTACAAAAGAATGCCTTTTGGCTTATGTAATGCGCCCGGGACTTTCCAAAGGTGTATGTTAGCTATCTTCCATGACATGGTTGAACAAACCATGGAAGTCTTCATGGATGATTTCTCGGTCTTCGGGGATTCCTTCTCTGCTTACCTTGCCAATTTAGAACGTATGCTAAAGCGGTGCGAAGACACTCGCCTTGTTCTAAATTGGGAAAAATGCCATTTTATGGTAAAAGAAGGCGTCGTGCTTGGACATAAGATTTCGAAAGCCGGTCTTGAAGTTGACCGTGCTAAAGTCGATGTTATCGCAAAGTTGCCTCCACCTTCAACCGTGAAGGGTGTGAGAAGTTTCTTGGGTCATGCGGGCTTCTATCGTCGATTCATCAAAGATTTTTCTCAAATCGCTCGCCCGATGACCCACCTCTTGGAAAAAGATACTCCTTTTATCTTTTCTAAAGAGTGCCTTGAAGCCTTCAATTCGCTTAAGGATAAGCTAACTAAGGCACCCGTCTTGGTTACCCCTAATTGGGAACTTCCTTTTGAGTTGATGTGCGATGCTAGTGATTTTGCTATTGGAGCGGTTCTTGGACAAAGAGTGAACAAACACTTCCAACCAATCCATTACGCTAGCAAGACAATGACTGGGGCACAATTGCATTATACGACAACTAAGAAAGAGCTTTTAGCTGTTGTCTATGCTTTTGAAAAATTCCGCCCCTATCTTGTCCTTTCCACCACCATTGTGTACACCGATCATTCCGCGTTGAAGTACTTGTTGACAAAGCAAGATTCCAAACCAAGACTTCTTCGCTGGGTTTTGCTGCTCCAGGAATTTAAAATCGACATCCGCGATAAAAAAGGAGCAGAAAACCTAGCCGCGGACCATCTTAGTAGACTTGAGGATCCTTACCAAGGGGATCATCCGACCAAAGAAATCAATGATTCTTTTCCCTTGGAGACCTTAATGTCTATAAACTCGAAACCGAATGAAACCCCGTGGTTTGCGGACTTTGCAAACTACTTGGCGGGTGGAATTCTCAAGGAAGGGTTGACGTCCCAGCAAAAGAAGAAGTTCTTTACCGACATCAAGACTTACTTTTGGGACGACCCTTACCTATTCAAACAATGTGCTGATCTGATAATTCGCCGATGTGTTGATGGACCGGCAGCGTCGGACATCCTTGATGCTTGCCACAAAGGACCCACCGGTGGTCACTTTGGTCCCAACTACACCGCTAAAAAAGTGTTTGATTCGGGATTTTATTGGCCCTCCATATACCGTGACGCTCACGATATGGTCAAACGATGTGATGTTTGCCAAAAGCAAGGCAAAATCACACATAATGACGAGATGCCTCAGAATTTTATTCAAGAGTGTGAAATTTTTGATGTTTGGGGTATCGACTTTATGGGGCCATTCCCTTCGTCTAAAGGAAACAAATACATCCTTGTAGCCGTTGACTACGTTTCAAAGTGGGTTGAAGCCAAAGCTTTGCCTACTAATGACGCAAGGGTGGTTTGTAACTTTTTAAAGGCTCTATTCGCTAGATTCGGTGTGCCTCGCGCCATTATTAGTGATCGTGGGACTCATTTCTGCAATGACCAATTTGCTCGAGTCATGGCTAAGTACGGTGTAAATCATCGTCTTTCCACAGCCTACCACCCACAAACTAATGGCCAGGCTGAAATATCCAACCGAGGGCTGAAGCGAATTCTTGAAAGGACCGTGGGAGAGCATCGTGCCTCATGGGCTGATAAATTGGATGATGCTTTGTGGGCTTTCCGTATCGCTTACAAGACCCCGATCGGCTGTACGCCTTATCGTCTTGTGTACGGGAAAGCATGCCACCTCCCCATTGAGTTGGAGCACAAGGCTTATTGGGCCTTGAAGTGGGCTAATTTTGATATTAACAAAGCCGGTGATCTTCGCAAAATCCAACTCAATGAGCTGAATGAACTCCGTAATGAGGCTTATGAAAATTCTTTGATCTATAAGGAAAGGACTAAGCTCATTCACGATTCTAAGATTAAAAACCGAGAGTTCCATGTTGGAGACAAAGTCTTACTTTTTAACTCTCGGTTGAAAATCTTTTCGGGCAAACTCAAATCTCGTTGGTCCGGCCCATTCACCATTGCCCAAATTTTTCCATATGGTACTCTCGAGCTCGCTCCACCTAATGGACCAAATTTTAAGGTGAATGGCCAACGAGTGAAGTTGTACTTTGGTGAGGACACCTCTAAGGAGGTGATTCCATCCCTCACCACGTTCCCCATGAACTAATTTTGGGTCGAGTCAGGCTCGTGACTCGGTTATCAAAAACAAGCGCTCCTCGGGAGGCAGCCCGAGTATCTATCCTTTTATATTTTAATCCCCTAAGTGTAGGGGGGGACTTGTATATGCGTTTGTCTTTGTATGGTGTGATTACAGGGATAAGTGCACTCTTGGAATCTTTGAAGAACCGTGCTCCCGTGTTATCCGAAATCCGGTTCTATCTCTCAACTATCGTGATTCAATTTTCTTCATAACTCACATTTGAAATTGATCACTTTAGTCGTCTCTTCCTTAACTCGAGTTAACCAACGTGCACAATGTCATAAGTGTAGGGGAGACCTTTCCCACATGCTTAAACATTGAGGACAATGTTTATCTTAAGTGTAGGGGAGACTTCTATCGAAGTTTTAAGTGGACTTTTCCATGAAAATGCCTTCAATTAACCGGAAAATCCTATTTTTCAACATTTTTCAAATTTTTTATTAACTTTGGCCATTTAGTCGTAATTTTTAAATTTTTATCGTTGCTTTCATATGTATATATCCCGCAATAAAGTCAAAATTTTAGTAAATTGGTGTAGCTAGTTTAGAAGTCTTTGACATATTAGGCCCGTTGCGTTTATTTTGACTCAACCCGAATAGACTTATCCAAGTTTATTCTAGCTAGTATCCTTAACCATATAGGCCTTAATTGGTTTATTAGGCTAAGTGTCCACGAGTCTCATTACTTGAGATTTTAAATTGTGGAGGACGAGAAATGATAGAGTCAATTATAAGTCGGTATTCTTGCGCAAGCTCACTTGGTGTAATTATTTGCCTATTCTCCCATCACTTGCTAATAATTTATCTGCAATAAGTAAGGTCTTACGATTTGAAAAGTTACTTAGCTTCTAGCCCAAGATCGTTTAAAAGTTGCTCGGTAATGATAAGAGTTCATAGCCAAGGCATAACTTATGAAGCGGGGCGCGAAGATTGGCGAGTCCGAAAAGGCCCTAACAAGGCATGAGGATTCAATTTTATTGCTGAAGATCCAAAGTGATGTGAAAAGCATTATTCCTAAAGTCAATATGAAGGATCAAGACTCACGACGAAAAGCAATCAACTCCCATAAAGATCATGGAGAAGTCTATCCGAAAAGACCCTAACAAGGTATGAGGATAAATAGATCCAAGTCCGAAAAGGAGGCGGATCGTTGTATCTCAAAATCCCAAATAGAGATCGAAGAAATAATCATGAAGTCGTGGTCAACAAAGTTGGAGTACCCCTCAAAAGTCTCCAAGTGAAGAAAATCTATTATGATGAGAAGACCATTATCTCAAGAACGTCTCTCGAAGATATGAAGTATGAAGTACATGCCAAATATCGGTCCGAGAAAGGTCTCAAATCGTGAACCAAGTTATGCCAAGATATGAACTTTTTGATATCCCGAGAAGCAGTTTTAAGAGATTTTGTCCTTTAGCTAAATATTGATCAAATCGTCCTACTTTGCTTTCAGCCCTAATAAACTATCGAAATAAGTCCAAAAATGCATCTTCATGATCATTCTAAGACAAAAATAAAATATAAGAGATACACCTAGGAATAAGGGAGTTTAAGCATTTAATTAAGCCATGTGTGTAAGTGTTTGAATTGCTAACTTATAATAACAATGATCTCGTTTTTAAGCTTAGTTTGGGGAACGTGAAACTTGAGGGTGATAAATCTTCGCAGCACCAAAGCCCTAATGTAAGTCATCGATTTCTCTACAAGTTATTTCCATGTAGCTATTTTCAAGTGAAAATGGTTTTCTATCCCTTTGTTACATTTGAAGTTTCATTTCTTTAATTTTTAGTAGAATTTAAATAAGGCCAAGGTTGATGAATTATGAGAAAAGTGTAAATTTGCTTTATCACTAAGCATTGCATGAGGGCATGGCAATGGTTAAGTGTAGGGGATTTGATAGGTGTGTAAACACCCATCCTTTTACCACTTAATTCGGGCTAAAACGAGACCAAAACACGTATTTAATATCATTTGTTTGGAATTATGCGTGGTTTTTGTGTTTATTGTGTTTTCAGAGCCAACCGGATGAATATTAAAGAAAACATGGGATTGCACGGGTTTTACTGAAGAAAAAGACTCAAGATAAAGTCTATTGTCCAAGAGATGCAAAAGATTTGAAGTCACTGGGCCTATTCGAAGATTTATCGAAGAAAAGGACCAAAGATGGAAGATTTATATAAGTCGAAGAAACTCAAGTCTATTAAACGAAGAAATTAAAAGACGAGTTGAATTTAATCGACGACAAATCCCGAATCAGAATCGAAAACGGAAACTTTTCTGAAAAGACGAAAAGACAAGAAGAACGGGAGAAAGCCCACTCACCAACTAAAGGACAAGACTATAAATAGCCTTCCCCTCACACATTTTAGAAGTTTTTATTCTTTCTTCCTCCCCACTTTTCTTCCTGGTTCGTAGCTTCACCATCACCACTAGGGTGATTGGTGATTTTCATCTTTAATTCTTTAAGCTTGTAATTTTAATCTTTGTTTTATCTTGTCAAAACATTAATCATTCAATACAAGTTCTTGTTTAATCTTTCATTTCATCTTGTTCATCATCATCTTTATCTTCAAGTTTTTAAGTTTTTATCTTCTTGATTTGATCTTCAAAAGTTGCTTGGATTTGTGTTTTTATTAGTGGGATTCGTTGCTTATGGTGTCTAAGTGATTCGTGTTTAAATTGGTAAAACCTTTTTAAGTATTTGGTTTGATTTTAATTAAAATCCTTGTTCCGTGTTCTTCGTTAACTGCTACTGTAACTGGGTATTCAAAACTTCCGAACCAACAAAAAAGGTTCCGAATGAAGTCTTCATTCGGAAACTTCCGAACCAAGCACTAAGTTCCGGATCAGTGACTTCCGAGCCAGTAAGTTCCGAATCAAGTAAATCTTCCGAATCAAGCAAGAAGTTCCGAACCAGTTATTTCCGAACCAGCAGGTTCCGAACCAGTCCTTCATTCGGAAGATTCAAAACTTCCGAATCAACAGCCTTCAGCCGGAAGGTTCCGAATCAGTGACTTCCGATCCAACAAGTTCCGAATGAACAACATTCATTCGGAAAGTTCCGAACCAATTTAGTAAGTTCCGGATGAGTAAGTTCCGGATGAGGATGTTCCGGATGAGTTGTCTTTGAAAAGTTCCGAACCAAGGTTAAAGTTCCGGAATAATTTTCCTTTTAAGTTACTGTTTATCTGTCTCACTGTTTCTTTATGTTATTGAACTTTAATTTCAAATTTTAATTTTAATCTTAATTTTAATCTTAAGTTTAATACAAGTCCTTGCTAATTATAATTAGAGTAATTGTCCTTGATTTAAATTTTCATTTCCACTTTTTATTAGATTAGAAAACCAAACCTCTTTATTTAGTAACCAAGAACAATCATTCCACTTAAGACCTAGATCAATTCGAGAGGATATCGAGAGAAAATTGAACCTAACAAAATGTATGTATCAAATGGCGCCGCTGCCGGCTCTTCTCGTTAAGATCAAAAGTTTTTTGTGAGAACTTGGATTTTGGGATCCGTTCCCCGTGAACGTTCTTTTTCATCAAAAATTTTCAAAAACAACAAAAAAAATATAAAATTTTCAAAAATCCTAAAAAGTAAAAAACAATAAAAACCAAAAATATTTTTGCTTTGTTTTTCTTTGTTCGTTCTTTTGCAGGTGTATGCGCACTCGATCCACGTCTTATCAAGAGCCCGAGCCTCTCGATAACTTAGACATGGCTGGTGTACAAAACAACAATAACATACCACCTCCGAACAACAATAATAACAACAACAATCCGCCTTTCAACAACATGAACAATAACAACAACAATGAGCACCTTCCGGATAATCGCCCAATGATTGAATTGCTGCAAGCTCATGTTGATGGCAACACGGATCCAATTGTCATCCCACCAATTGCCGCCAACAATTTCGAGCTAAAGTCAGGCTTTATCCAGATGGTCTCAGCTCAACCGTTCTTGGGACGAACCATTGATGATCCACATGACCACATCAAGAGATTTCTACAACTCACTAACACGGTCAAATTCAATGGAGTTTCCCAAGAAGTGATAAGGTTACAACTTTTTCCCTTTTCTTTAGAGGGACAAGCCCGGCATTGGCTTGCTAAGGAACCGCCACAGAGTATTCTCTCGTGGACGGATTTGGAAACAAAGTTTGTCAACTACTTTTTTCCACCCTCTCGTACTACCGCTTTGCGGAATGAGATTATAAACTTTGAACAAAAGTACGATGAGTCATTCAGTGAATCTTGGGATCGTTTTAAAGATCTTTTAAGAAAATGCCCACAACATGGTTTTACCAAAGTACATCAAATAAATACTTTTTACAATGGTTTAAGCATGAGTGACCAAGATTCACTGAATAGTGCCTCGGGGGGTAATATATTGGCTAAGACTTCCAATGCTGCTTGGGACATCATTGAGAACAAATCTCGTGTGCAAACCAAGAGTGTTAGGACCAATGTTGCTAGTGCTAGCACTAATGACAGCGACAAGCGATTAGACAAAATCACCACGCTTCTTGAATCGCTTGTCACCCACACCGTCAGCAACAACAACAGCAACAACGCCAAAAATGCACAAGTGAACGCTGTCAGCCAACCTTGTGAGATATGCGGTGGTCCCCACTCTTACACAACTTGTACCGCCACCCAAGATTACCCTGCTGAGAATGTGAATGCGGCATATGGCACCTACCAACAACCTGCTTATCAAGCTAGACCTCAAGGTGACCGTAACTTGCTTAGCTACCGCAGCAACAACTCTCTTTCCCCACCTGGCTTTCCTCCAACCAACCAAAACCAACAACAAAACCTTAACCGCCCTCCTCAACAACAACAACAACCTCGACAACCATACGTCCCACCTCACAAGCAACAACAACAACCTCAACGTAACAATCAAGTCTACCAACAACCTGCTTACCAACCACCTGCATACAATGCTCCTTCCAACCAAACCACCACTGCTTTACACCAAGAGGTCGCAACCTACATGAGAACCAATGATGTGATAGTGGGAAATCTCCAAGAGGAAGTGCGCAATTTGAAGGCAGACTTGGTCAAGCAAGGAAATGATTTGAGAGCTGACATGAGAAACACGTTGGATAGCCAGACTAATGATCTGAGGAACATGATGGCTAGTTTTTTCCAAAGTAGTCAACCCTCTTCTTCGGGTACTCTTCCGAGTAACACCGTTGCGAACCCAAGAGGGGAGATGAAAGCAATCACTACTCGAAGTGGTAAAGGTACCAAGGAACCCGAGCTTCCTATACCTCCACCGTTGGTTGTGACTAAGGAGAACGAGTCGCCTGCTCCTATTCCTCCTCCTTCTCCTTCCCCAATTTCTCCACCTCTTCTTTGTACCCCTCCTCCACCCGTGGTTGTGAGTGATCCTACACTCCCAAAGCCTTCCTCTTCTTCCAATATACCTTATCCTTCTAGGTTGAGGAAAGAGAAGCAAGAGAGCAAGGATGATATTCAGGTTTCTAACTTTCTTAAAATGTTTAAACAACTGAATTTCAATATCTCCTTCGCTGAGGCTCTCGCTCACATGCCCAAATACGCCAAAATGTTTAAAGACCTTCTGAGCGACAAGGAAAAGCTCCTCGACATTGCCAACACCCAACTTAATGAGAACTGCTCTGCAGTGCTCTTAAGGAAATTGCCAATCAAGCTTGGTGATCCGGGTCGTTTTCTTATCCCTTGCAATTTCCCGGGAGTAGAGAATTGCATGGCCCTAGCCGATCTAGGTGCCAGTATTAATCTCATGCCTCTAAGTGTTTGGAAGCAATTATCTCTCCCAGAGCTAGTCCCCACTAAAATGACTTTGGAATTGGCCAACCGTACGGTTGCTTATCCAGTGGGGATAGCCGAAGATGTCATTGTAGGAGTCGACAAATTCACCTTCCCTGCTGATTTTGTTGTCGTCGACTACGAGATGGACCCTCGTATACCACTGATTGTTGGTCGTCCATTCTTAAGGACCGGTCGCACTCTTATTGATGTTGAAGCCGGAGAGCTTATCATGAGAGTGGGTGACGACAAAGTAGTCTTCAACATGGGAAAGTTGTCTAAACAGCCTTATTCATATGAGAGCGTTAATTGTATTGACGTTCTTGATGAGGCTTGTGAAGAACACTTTAATGATGCTTGCAAAAGTATTCCTACCTCTCTTCCCACTGTTGAGACCGTGTCCTCTATTGATTCATCATTGTCTCTATTTGGAGATGGTGATTTATTCTGGAACAATCTTGAAGATACCGTGGGAGATGTGAATTTAGCTACTAATGATTCTCCCACCGAGGGGGATGAAGATATGAGTTTCTTTGACAATCTTCTCACCGAAGACAATCCTTCGCCTCCATCTCCCACGGTCATTGCTATCAATACTCCGACTTTGAAAACGCCTCCCGTCGAAAATCCTCCGGATTTGGAACTTAAGGAGTTGCCGCCACATCTCGAGTACGTGTTCCTTGACGACAACAAGAAGTCACCCGTCATTATTGCAACGGATTTGAAAGATGAAGAGAAGACTCGCCTCGTTGCTGTGTTGAAAGCTCACAAGACGGCTATTGCGTGGAAAATCTCGGATATTCGTGGAATTGATCCTCACTTCTGCACACACAAAATTCTCATGGAGGACGACTTCAAGCCCACTATTCAAAGCCAACGAAGGGTGAATCCAAAAATACATGAAGTCATCAAAACAGAGGTCATCAAACTTCTTGATGCGGGTATGATTTACCCTATTTCGGATTCACCGTGGGTTAGTCCAATCCATTGTGTGCCCAAGAAGGGCGGAATAACCGTTGTTCCCAATGAACACAACGAGTTGATTCCCACTCGTCTCGTTACTGGGTGGAGAGTTTGTATAGACTACCGCAAACTCAATGATGCCACGAGAAAGGATCATTTCCCTCTACCTTTCATGGACCAAATGCTTGAATGATTAGCCGGTAATGAATATTACTGCTTTCTTGATGGTTTCTCGGGTTATTTTCAAATACCCATCGATCCCCAAGATCAAGAGAAGACTACATTCACTTGTCCCTATGGCACTTTCGCTTACAAAAGAATGCCTTTTGGCTTATGTAATGCGCCCGGGACTTTCCAAAGGTTTATGTTAGCTATCTTCCATGACATGGTTGAACAAACCATGGAAGTCTTCATGGATGATTTCTCGATCTTCGGGGATTCCTTCTCTGCTTGCCTTGCCAATTTAGAACGTATGCTAAAGCGGTGCGAAGACACTCGCCTTGTTCTAAATTGGGAAAAATGCCATTTTATGGTAAAAGAAGGCGTCGTGCTTGGACATAAGATTTCGAAAGCCGGTCTTGAAGTTGACCGTGCTAAAGTCGATGTTATCGCAAAGTTGCCTCCACCTTCAACCGTGAAGGGTGTGAGAAGTTTCTTGGGTCATGCGGGCTTCTATCGTCGATTCATCAAAGATTTTTCTCAAATCGCTCGCCCGATGACCCACCTCTTGGAAAAAGATACTCCTTTTATCTTTTCTAAAGAGTGCCTTGAAGCCTTCAATTCGCTTAAGGATAAGCTAACTAAGGCACCCGTCTTGGTTACCCCTAATTGGGAACTTCCTTTTGAGTTGATGTGCGATGCTAGTGATTTTGCTATTGGAGCGGTTCTTGGACAAAGAGTGAACAAACACTTCCAACCAATCCATTACGCTAGCAAGACAATGACTGGGGCACAATTGCATTATACGACAACTGAGAAAGAGCTTTTAGCTGTTGTCTATGCTTTTGAAAAATTCCGCCCCTATCTTGTCCTTTCCACCACCATTGTGTACACCGATCATTCCGCGTTGAAGTACTTGTTGACAAAGCAAGATTCCAAACCAAGACTTCTTCGCTGGGTTTTGCTGCTCCAGGAATTTAAAATCGACATCCGCGATAAAAAAGGAGCAGAAAACCTAGCCGCGGACCATCTTAGTAGACTTGAGGATCCTTACCAAGGGGATCATCCGACCAAAGAAATCAATGATTCTTTTCCCTTGGAGACCTTAATGTCTATAAACTCGAAACCGAATGAAACCCCGTGGTTTGCGGACTTTGCAAACTACTTGGCGGGTGGAATTCTCAAGGAAGGGTTGACGTCCCAGCAAAAGAAGAAGTTCTTTACCGACATCAAGACTTACTTTTGGGACGACCCTTACCTATTCAAACAATGTGCTGATCTGATAATTCGCCGATGTGTTGATGGACCGGCAGCGTCGGACATCCTTGATGCTTGCCACAAAGGACCCACCGGTGGTCACTTTGGTCCCAACTACACCGCTAAAAAAGTGTTTGATTCGGGATTTTATTGGCCCTCCATATACCGTGACGCTCACGATATGGTCAAACGATGTGATGTTTGCCAAAAGCAAGGCAAAATCACACATAAAGACGAGATGCCTCAGAATTTTATTCAAGAGTGTGAAATTTTTGATGTTTGGGGTATCGACTTTATGGGGCCATTCCCTTCGTCTAAAGGAAACAAATACATCCTTGTAGCCGTTGACTACGTTTCAAAGTGGGTTGAAGCCAAAGCTTTGCCTACTAATGACGCAAGGGTGGTTTGTAACTTTTTAAAGGCTCTATTCGCTAGATTCGGTGTGCCTCGCGCCATTATTAGTGATCGTGGGACTCATTTCTGCAATGACCAATTTGCTCGAGTCATGGCTAAGTACGGTGTAAATCATCGTCTTTCCACAGCCTACCACCCACAAACTAATGGCCAGGCTGAAATATCCAACCGAGGGCTGAAGCGAATTCTTGAAAGGACCGTGGGAGAGCATCGTGCCTCATGGGCTGATAAATTGGATGATGCTTTGTGGGCTTTCCGTACCGCTTACAAGACCCCGATCGGCTGTACGCCTTATCGTCTTGTGTACGGGAAAGCATGCCACCTCCCCATTGAGTTGGAGCACAAGGCTTATTGGGCCTTGAAGTGGGCTAATTTTGATATTAACAAAGCCGGTGACCTTCGCAAAATCCAACTCAATGAGCTGAATGAACTCCGTAATGAGGCTTATGAAAATTCTTTGATCTATAAGGAAAGGACTAAGCTCATTCACGATTCTAAGATTAAAAACCGAGAGTTCCATGTTGGAGACAAAGTCTTACTTTTTAACTCTCGGTTGAAAATCTTTTCGGGCAAACTCAAATCTCGTTGGTCCGGCCCATTCACCATTGCCCAAATTTTTCCATATGGTACTCTCGAGCTCGCTCCACCTAATGGACCAAATTTTAAGGTGAATGGCCAACGAGTGAAGTTGTACTTTGGTGAGGACACCTCTAAGGAGGTGATTCCATCCCTCACCACGTTCCCCATGAACTAATTTTGGGTCGAGTCAGGCTCGTGACTCGGTTATCAAAAACAAGCGCTCCTCGGGAGGCAGCCCGAGTATCTATCCTTTTATATTTTAATCCCCTAAGTGTAGGGGGGACTTGTATATGCGTTTGTCTTTGTATGGTATGATTACAGGGATAAGTGCACTCTTGGAATCTTTGAAGAACCGTGCTCCCGTGTTATCCGAAATCCGGTTCTATCTCTCAACTATCGTGATTCAATTTTCTTCATAACTCACATTTGAAATTGATCACTTTAGTCGTCTCTTCCTTAACTCGAGTTAACCAACGTGCACAATGTCATAAGTGTAGGGGAGACCTTTCCCACATGCTTAAACATTGAGGACAATGTTTATCTTAAGTGTAGGGGAGACTTCTATCGAAGTTTTAAGTGGACTTTTCCATGAAAATGCCTTCAATTAACCGGAAAATCCTATTTTTCAACATTTTTCAAATTTTTTATTAACTTTGGCCATTTAGTCGTAATTTTTAAATTTTTATCGTTGCTTTCATATGTATATATCCCGCAATAAAGTCAAAATTTTAGTAAATTGGTGTAGCTAGTTTAGAAGTCTTTGACATATTAGGCCCGTTGCGTTTATTTTGACTCAACCCGAATAGACTTATCCAAGTTTATTCTAGCTAGTATCCTTAACCATATAGGCCTTAATTGGTTTATTAGGCTAAGTGTCCACGAGTCTCATTACTTGAGATTTTAAATTGTGGAGGATGAGAAATGATAGAGTCAATTATAAGTCGGTATTCTTGCGCAAGCTCACTTGGTGTAATTATTTGCCTATTCTCCCATCACTTGCTAATAATTTATCTGCAATAAGTAAGGTCTTACGATTTGAAAAGTTACTTAGCTTCTAGCCCAAGATCGTTTAAAAGTTGCTCGGTAATGATAAGAGTTCATAGCCAAGGCATAACTTATGAAGCGGGGCGCGAAGATTGGCGAGTCCGAAAAGGCCCTAACAAGGCATGAGGATTCAATTTTATTGCTGAAGATCCAAAGTGATGTGAAAAGCATTATTCCTAAAGTCAATATGAAGGATCAAGACTCACGACGAAAAGCAATCAACTCCCATAAAGATCATGGAGAATTCTATCCGAAAAGACCCTAACAAGGTATGAGGATAAATAGATCCAAGTCCGAAAAGGAGGCGGATCGTTGTATCTCAAAATCCCAAATAGAGATCGAAGAAATAATCATGAAGTCGTGGTCAACAAAGTTGGAGTACCCCTCAAAAGTCTCCAAGTGAAGAAAATCTATTATGATGAGAAGACCATTATCTCAAGAACGTCTCTCGAAGATATGAAGTATGAAGTACATGCCAAATATCGGTCCGAGAAAGGTCTCAAATCGTGAACCAAGTTATGCCAAGATATGAACTTTTTGATATCCCGAGAAGCAGTTTTAAGAGATTTTGTCCTTTAGCTAAATATTGATCAAATCGTCCTACTTTGCTTTCAGCCCTAATAAACTATCGAAATAAGTCCAAAAATGCATCTTCATGATCATTCTAAGACAAAAATAAAATATAAGAGATACACCTAGGAATAGGGGAGTTTAAGCATTTAATTAAGCCATGTGTGTAAGTGTTTGAATTGCTAACTTATAATAACAATGATCTCGTTTTTAAGCTTAGTTTGGGGAACGTGAAACTTGAGGGTGATAAATCTTCGCAGCACCAAAGCCCTAATGTAAGTCATCGATTTCTCTACAAGTTATTTCCATGTAGCTATTTTCAAGTGAAAATGGTTTTCTATCCCTTTGTTACCTTTGAAGTTTCATTTCTTTAATTTTTAGTAGAATTTAAATAAGGCCAAGGTTGATGAATTATGAGAAAAGTGTAAATTTGCTTTATCACTAAGCATTGCATGAGGGCATGGCAATGGTTAAGTGTAGGGGATTTGATAGGTGTGTAAACACCCATCCTTTTACCACTTAATTCGGGCTAAAACGAGACCAAAACACGTATTTAATATCATTTGTTTGGAATTATGCGTGGTTTTTGTGTTTATTGTGTTTTCAGAGCCAACCGGATGAATATTGAAGAAAACATGGGATTGCACGGGTTTTACTGAAGAAAAAGACTCAAGATAAAGTCTATTGTCCAAGAGATGCAAAAGATTTGAAGTCACTGGGCCTATTCGAAGATTTATCGAAGAAAAGGACCAAAGATGGAAGATTTATATAAGTCGAAGAAACTCAAGTCTATTAAACGAAGAAATTAAAAGACGAGTTGAATTTAATCGACGACAAATCCCGAATCAGAATCGAAAACGGAAACTTTTCTGAAAAGACGAAAAGACAAGAAGAACGGGAGAAAGCCCACTCACCAACTAAAGGACAAGACTATAAATAGCCTTCCCCTCACACATTTTAGAAGTTTTTATTCTTTCTTCCTCCCCACTTTTCTTCCTGGTTCGTAGCTTCACCATCACCACTAGGGTGATTGGTGATTTTCATCTTTAATTCTTTAAGCTTGTAATTTTAATCTTTGTTTTATCTTGTCAAAACATTAATCATTCAATACAAGTTCTTGTTTAATCTTTCATTTCATCTTGTTCATCATCATCTTTATCTTCAAGTTTTTAAGTTTTTATCTTCTTGATTTGATCTTCAAAAGTTGCTTGGATTTGTGTTTTTATTAGTGGGATTCGTTGCTTATGGTGTCTAAGTGATTCGTGTTTAAATTGGTAAAACCTTTTTAAGTATTTGGTTTGATTTTAATTAAAATCCTTGTTCCGTGTTCTTCGTTAACTGCTACTGTAACTGGGTATTCAAAACTTCCGAACCAACAAAAAAGGTTCCGAATGAAGTCTTCATTCGGAAACTTCCGAACCAAGCACTAAGTTCCGGATCAGTGACTTCCGAGCCAGTAAGTTCCGAATCAAGTAAATCTTCCGAATCAAGCAAGAAGTTCCGAACCAGTTATTTCCGAACCAGCAGGTTCCGAACCAGTCCTTCATTCGGAAGATTCAAAACTTCCGAATCAACAGCCTTCAGCCGGAAGGTTCCGAATCAGTGACTTCCGATCCAGCAAGTTCCGAATGAACAACATTCATTCGGAAAGTTCCGAACCAATTTAGTAAGTTCCGGATGAGTAAGTTCCGGATGAGGATGTTCCGGATGAGTTGTCTTTGAAAAGTTCCGAACCAAGGTTAAAGTTCCGGATTAATTTTCCTTTTAAGTTACTGTTTATCTGTCTCACTGTTTCTTTATGTTATTGAACTTTAATTTCAAATTTTAATTTTAATCTTAATTTTAATCTTAAGTTTAATACAAGTCCTTGCTAATTATAATTAGAGTAATTGTCCTTGATTTAAATTTTCATTTCCACTTTTTATTAGATTAGAAAACCAAACCTCTTTATTTAGTAACCAAGAACAATCATTCCACTTAAGACCTAGATCAATTCGAGAGGATATCGAGAGAAAATTGAACCTAACAAAATGTATGTATCAGTAGGCAACGTCGTGTAGATTGGTCCTAGCTAAAGATTAGGTCTCGACATTTAGCTTAGTGTCGGAAAATAATGTAAGCAACGATGTAAGGTTTTCTCCGCCGAGAAGGGAGCTTGTGAATATAGTGGAAATCTCGAGTAGGTGTACTCGAGGAGTGGAGTAGAAACGAGGATAGAGCCTCGTTGTCGAACCACTATAAATCTTGGTGTCTTCCCACTAGGTTGTCTCCTTCCTTACTCTTTACTTATTTCATTATCCTTATACTTGCTTATTATCCTTGCTAGTGCATTTCAATTGAACCTAATCATTATGCAACTTAGCCTCAAGTAAAAGATAGTTTTGATACAAACCAAATTGAAAAGTAATTTTAATTTGGTCACCAATCGAAGAGAAACTATTCAACCCCCCCCCCCCCTTCTAGTTTCTACAATTGGTATCAAAGCGATGGTCACTCAAGATCTTTGAAGTATATTGTACTTTGAAACTTGGATTGATCCATTGTCTCCTCAAATTAGAAGGTCTAGTTGTACTAAAGTTTCTCTTTGGTCAAAACTATGTTTTCTTTGAAAATATGTAACACCCCACTTGGATAAGTGGACCGTTACGTGTATTTATGGCGTGTCATCAAAGCATAAGGTAAATGTCCTAAAACATTAACTGACCATAAAGGAAATACCGGAATCAAACATCGGCAATCCAAACATAAGCCCAAAACACGAAAAATAAAATACTGAATGAAAGGACTAAACAATGTCCAAATAAGCAGAATAATGTAAGAATGTATAAAGTAAGAAGTCTGGATAGCTTCCATCCAAATGCACATGCTCTTAGAATCCTAAAAGCGTCCTGGTGTACCTGCCGTTAGAACATGAAAGGAACTACGGCTGAGCATAACGCTCAGTGAACGAATATAAAACATGATGAGGAATTATTGAAATGAAACAGATGATGAAATACTGGAGTTGTAAGACTGATAAGTAAAGTTGCAGCGGAAATCTGTGTATAATCTGTAAAGTCTAATTTATAAATAATAGAGCTGAACTGTTATCTGTTAAATCTGAAAACATGCATTTACTGTAATTTAATTGCCAGAGCTTATATAGGTCATGTGCTGTAACAACGTTGCATGAATAACTGGAGGGGTGACCTCGTCATGCTGTAGAAGGGTGACCTCTAAATAACTGTGCTGGGTGGAGGGATCAGCTCCAATGTGAAGGATGTAGAGCACACACCACATTCACCTGCTAAACTGTAAACTGTAGCCTAGGATGCATCCATACGCCCCACTAATAATACTGATAAAATAGCCAAGCTGAGCTAAGTGGGACGATGCAGGATATCACTCTCCTGCATGTGAGTCACGACACCGGTGCCTCTAGTGCCGTGGTTACGGTACCTCCATAACTAGTACATAAACTAATCATGCTTGTATATAATGCTCAGGCAATTTATTTAATTCTTAACATGATTACTGATAAGTTTAAACATATACTGGGGAAAACATTTGGCTGCAGATGGGGAATCCTAATCATGCATAGAAAAGAAATCCTTAATGAAAGGACGGAAAATCCGTACCTTAACAATCTCGACGCTAAACAAAGTCCAAACTTATTTCCCGTCAAATGATCTACATAAATTAGTAGATACTAATTAATAACATGTGAAGTATATTTCTCAAGTATTTTAACTAGTGATCCTGCCTTAGCTCGATTTATAGTATAAAAATTAAAAAATTTGATATCCATAAGCGCTTATATAAAGTCATGGTGCTTACAAAGTTTATACATGGATACTAGTTTACATTAGATAGATAACTAGCCTTGTTTAAAATTTGAGAAAGGCCATAGGATGACAATTTAGCCAAAAGTGGTGAAAACATTCTTGTATATATTAGTGTAGACATTTAAAAAGGTTAAGGAGACGAGCATAATTGGTCGTCCATTATTCTTAACAGATTGTCTCCGAATTTGTTTTCATTTTTTTTATTGGCCAAATAAATCAAGTTGGTTAAGTTACATATCTAAAAGGATGATTATGATTAACTCTTATAAGACTACATCTATACATTATTAGTACTCGATTTCGAAACGATTGAACATATATCGGCGCAAAAACATTTAATTCAAACTGTGTAAATGAGATGAAATTCTTATTTTGTAATGAAAAATTATCACATACTATGAGTAATAACAACTTGACTAACATGATGCTTATGTATAACTCTCATTTTATATTTTGATGAAGTAGGCTATTAAAACTAATATGTACGTATAGTTGTTGTCGTTAATGAATCCATATCAATATTTGTGTGTTCTAAGCTGATTTTAGTGGTAAAGTTTTTCTTACTAGCTTCAATGAGATTTCTTAAGATACTACTCATATATAACGTAGGAAAATATGGTTCAAGTTATACCTCGGTACAAGCAATAGATCGAAACAGAACAAGATATCCGATACTAAGATCTAGCTAGACACAAACGAATCTAGAACCGAGACGTAACCAAACAGCAAAACGACCACTCGCGGATCACACCAGAACGATGGAACCAAAACGAGGAGACTCCGAACTGGAAAAGCCCCAGCGTGAAACGTACTTGAACACCATGATCGTATATACATCATACAAGTTTTTGACTCCGTTTACCACTATCGAGACTATCTAGCATGTAACCGTCAGGGAGGCTTTAAATGAATGAGAGCGTGTGTGGTTTATATGAACGTGTACAATGAACTTATCGAATATCAAGGGATGCAAGAAGCAAGTTGGTTGACTAAGTTATATAAACTAATCAATTAGCATACGGTTATAATTTCTTTCCATTCCATGCGTTATCAATTTGGTAACTAATGAATTTGGATCACCAAAATTTTCGGATGAGGCATAACTATTTGTGGTGCATTGCCTTATCACGTTTTCTTTTAATTTGATAGTTGCTTTCTTTTGAAAATGGTCAAGAAGCCCAAACTCAATTAGAGTATTTGTTGCATAATTATTATTATTATTATTATTTTGTAATATTTAAATAAAACTGCAACTGCGTATTTAATGTTAACGTTTTAATTAAAGTTAAAGCTAAGACTACGCGTATTTAATATTCGGGGATTTTAAATACGGGTTTTACAATTCTTCCCCTCTAAAAAAAATAATTCGTCCCCGAATTAAGGATACGACTATATTGGATTTTACAATTCTCCCTCTCTAAAAATAAAAATTCGTCCTCGAATTTAAAGGTAATAAGCTGGTGGAGTTATAAAAGCTGAAAGGACATATATGCTGAAAGAGCATGAAGGCTGAAAAGACATATAAGCTGAAGGACCATTCGTCCTTGATTTAGATCATACTGCTGCTGAAAGGTATAACGTGACATGACTGGAAGAACTTAACTGGATTTACTGAAGGAAAAGGGATGAGGGGTCCGGATGGACTCCTCCGTTTCAAGTGGCCTCCCGCTCGAAACGATTCCTTTAACGGTCTAAACATAACGAATTTCTTGGTCTGATGACCGTGTCCTGATGAATGCTGAATAGTTTCTGGTTCCATACCTAAGATGATTTTTCTGAATCTAATAGAAATAATAAGCTATAGCATGTAGTATACATGAAACGGTACGTACAAATATCTTGAAAAGATAACATTTATATCTCCGAGTAAGCTGCTGAAAATACATAAGGACGAACTACGTGAATAATTGTGAACGTGCTACGTGAGCAATTGTGAACGTGGTTCATGATCATAAAAGGAAACACCGTGCATGAAATATATCATGAATGTGATACTAGGACATATCCTGAACATAGGCTGACTGAGGAAAAGTGCCAGACGATACGGCCTGAGACTGAAACGTCTGCCTGAGTATGGAAAAGCTGTGCAAATCTTGAGTCTGGTTTCTTAAGCTTTCATAACCGTATTCGGTAATCTGCGAAACGTGTATCGCGAGATGGAACACGAACTTGAACGTGAACAATATTATGAATGCCAACGTGAGCTTAAATCATTAGATAGCATAAAACATGAACTGAAACCGCATCATACTACGAATGAGATGTAAACGAGAAAGTGAAATAAACATTAACGTAAAGTGAACGTAAACATACTCGTGATCGTGAACATGAATTCCGTCTGATATGTTGGTCGATGGAATGCCTTGAAATCATACGATTTACTGCTAAAACTTCTGCAGGTCCGCTACCGCGTAATCCTTCTAGATGAAAGAAAACGCGTAGGTTGATTACATGGTCAACAATGGCTTAGATAGTATCATACTTTTTATGAGTCTATGGTACACTGGTAACAATCTCCATGGAGTCTTGTCTCCTTTCGGTCCAGAATTTCTACTGGTAGTAATGACTCGATAGCATGACAGCGTTCTATCTTAAACCTACTGGAATTACAGGCATTAGATATGAACATAGCTGCCTCAACGTGTTATAATGTTTCTATCAAAATCCTGCCTGGAATTTTGGTACTTTCTGGTAGAATCTGGGTGAGTAATCATGCAAGAATTATGAGTCTCAGTAGTTTAGATCTCTCCTAGCGTAGGATCTTATGGAATGCAAGATTTTAGTGTAGGTCCTCTCCCTTATGCGTAAGCTTAGCCATGGAAAGCTAATCACGAATAACTATCAGCAATTTCTACGGTCGTGGTCAACTGAGTTCTAGAAATTTTATACTTTAGTCATAGACGTTAGTCTAGACCATTTGGTGATGGCCTTCACCTTCGCAGGACTGTCTGAAAATTTTCCTGCTAAAATAGGGTGGCTTAGAAATGCCACCTTGTTCATCTGAAACTCACATCTGAAAAGCTGCGTATATAATTTCCTCCTATTAGAGAATCTGCGGGGTCGTGGAAAGATGCTTCTCATGTTCTTCTCTAAAATTTAGTAGATCAGAATGTGATCAGTGAATATACTAACGATGGTGTCTGAGAATTCATGGGAAAGATTTTATTCATAAATTTAATAATATAACTGGAGGATTAAGGAGCTCAGAAGTAGAAATCAAACTTTAGAGACACTATAATGTGCGTAACAGTAGTCTGGAAAAACATCATGTTCTTTCTCTCACCACTGCTGGTGGCTTGATCGTGAATGGTTCTGGAAAATATTAAAGAAGTCATAGCAGATCAAATAAACCTACTATTCGTGGAATGAACATCGATTAAAAATTATGATCTTGTCAAAATATCGGTGGTCGATACATGATCTCGTGTTACCGGCCTTCTTCCTGATAGAAAGAAATGGTACACCCCATGGTGGTGCGCTAGGGCGAATAAAGCCTCGTTCCGATAACTCTTGCAGCAATTGCTGCAACTTTTTTGACTTAGCTGAATCCCTGGAATAGAGAGTTTTGGAACATGTTCTATTCTTGAGACAAGCTTGATGTTAAATTCTGCCTCATGGTTAGGACGGAATTTCTGGAAAAATTTCTGAAATTATATCTGAGCACTCTGGAATGATCTGCTGCTCATGAATTTTAAGGAATCTCAGAAGTGAATTTATAACTGGTAGCTAAAAGTCTTCGTAGCTATGGACTGATAAGTCACGCTCTTGTAAGGCAGAAATAAATTGTACTGACTTTTCTGGCAGAAAGTATCATGAATATATTTGGGATTTAGTAAGACGAATCTCGTCGTTAACTGAAAGTAAGACTTTAATAAATATGGTGATACTATTGGGTCATCTCTGGCTGAGAGGCAGGTAACTACCTGATTTGAGATAAAGCTGACATAGGAACACGTGAAGTAAACACGGCGACTTTTTACTGAATGTGTTCGTCTGTAACCTCACAGAATGAATATTGCGTGTCTAACATCAATAATACCCAGCGGCAGTAACTGAATTGTAAGGGTCTGATTTTATGCGTGGCATAACAAAACGACATCCCTTTTGGAGGGTACCTTGAATTATTGACGACCTGGTTTAGAAGACAATACTGATATTATGAGTCTTGACTCGTGTCCTGAGAAGATATTCGTATGACGTGTACCCTGACTCGTGTCCTGAAAAGTGTCTTCCGAAATGATACTTGAGACATGTGTCTTGACTGTTGTCTGGACATGTATTTTAGTGGATGAATCTGGACAAGGCTGACAATTTTTGGTAACTGCTAGGATTGGCGGACCGGTTAGACTACTGACCTTTGTATTTCTGGTCACGTCCGTATCGGAGTTCCGATGGTTACTGGCTGATTAATTATAAGCACGGTGGTCGTCACTACTGCTTTGTTTGTCAGTTTCCTGACGGTCGTTATCATGACCGTGATTCATGTAACTATTCTGCTGAGTGGCCGGTTGGGTTCCGGTTCCCACTCTTTTGAATGAACGGTTAGTTGAGTGAAGTGTGACATCTAGCTGAGAACGTAAAAGCCTGGAATAGAATGGTAGTGTCAGATGGTAGAAGTTTATTCTCGTTAAATATTTCAAATTTATAGTTTTCGTCCTTGTTTTGCAGAGTCTTCATAGTATAAACAACATCAGCATCTTAAGAAATCTCCAAAGTATCAGCAGCATCAGCATTTGTGAGGTCTTCAAAGTGTTAGCGGCATCAACATCTAGCAAAATCTTCAACTCACGAGCAGCATCAGCACCTGGTAGAATATCAATAAGTGGAGACGCCTGAGATGATTTAGAATTGATTAGCAATATCCATGGAGTAGTGTACCTGGAGTACACCTGGACTACTGTACATGAAGTACAAAATGAATACTGCACATGGAGCATATCAAAGACACTGTACGTGGAGTACACATAAAATACTGTACATGGAGTTTAACTGAGACACTGTACATGGGGTACATATGGAATACTGTACATGGAGCTGGTGGAAATTTTATGGGGTGATCGATACTGGTGTCGCTTGTCTGACATTATCAAAGAAATAAATTGATTTAAACGGTAGTGAACTGAACTGAAACGGTTAACATGATAGGCTGATTATTTATGCGTAGACTTAATGCTGGTTGTATAGAGGCTAAAAAGTATGATTAAACGGAGTTTCATCATCGTTCAGTATAAAGACATGATTGATAAAGACCAGAAGATGATTTATCATGAAATAGTATTTTATTGTAATCCTTTTGTATCTTAGCATGAAACATTATCATTCTGTTGAAAACATACTCCTTGTAAGGAAACATGAAACTGAATCCACCTGAAGGCGACATCAGCTTGAAATTGTGAAACTGGATTGTTACAAAGAACATAAGAGTATGATCAACTGAGTTTTAACAACAACTGGTGTGGATGGCTATAGTTCAATCCACATCATTCAAGGAAGAAAACATGTGACTAAGTATGGGCGATTCTGGTTCGATCCATACTTGTCAAAATTTCATGGGAACTGTCATGTGTAGAAATTTATAATCTGGGACTAAATATGGTTGGTTGTAGTCCATTCCATACTTGTCCAAATTTATGAAATGTCCTGATATGACCAAGGTGAACAACTATGAATCGGTTCACAAAACAACCTTCGACTGAATAACATGAAATTTAACCTGAACAATGGTGAACGTTTATGGCTGGTTCACCAAGAATTACTTGACTGATAACATGAATCTGACATGAGTAAGGATGAACGCCTAGGGTCGGTTTATCAATACAAAATCTGAAAGGACAAGGGTGAACGCATATGGTCAGCTCACCAAAACGAAAATTCGCCAAAAGCACATGCGACTAAATATGGCTAGTTATGTACCAACCTTTTAGTTAGTCAAAACTTTAAGAAAACTGACTGATAAATGGAGAAAACTGACTGAATAATCCATGAGAAACATGAAAGATAACAACGCCAAACTCTGGGAAGTTCCTGGTGACTACCCACTAGTCACAGGTCAAGTTTTAGAGCTTACAGGTCGAACCTTGCGCTCTGATACCATAATTGTAACACCCCACTTGGATAAGTGGACCGTTACGTGTATTTATGGCGTGTCATCAAAGCATAAGGTAAATGTCCTAAAACATTAACTGACCATAAAGGAAATACCGGAATCAAACATCGGCAATCCAAACATAAGCCCAAAACACGAAAAATAAAATACTGAATGAAAGGACTAAACAATGTCCAAATAAGCAGAATAATGTAAGAATGTATAAAGTAAGAAGTCTGGATAGCTTCCATCCAAATGCACATGCTCTTAGAATCCTAAAAGCGTCCTGGTGTACCTGCCGTTAGAACATGAAAGGAACTACGGCTGAGCATAACGCTCAGTGAACGGATATAAAACATGATGAGGAATTATTGAAATGAAACAGATGATGAAATACTGGAGTTGTAAGACTGATAAGTAAAGTTGCAGCGGAAATCTGTGTATAATCTGTAAAGTCTGATTTATAAATAATAGAGCTGAACTGTTATCTGTTAAATCTGAAAACATGCATTTACTGTAATTTAATTGCCAGAGCTTATATAGGTCATGTGCTGTAACAACGTTGCATGAATAACTGGAGGGGTGACCTCGTCATGCTGTAGAGGGGTGACCTCTAAATAACTGTGCTGGGTGGAGGGATCAGCTCCAATGTGAAGGATGTAGAGCACACACCACATTCACCTGCTAAACTGTAAACTGTAGCCTAGGATGCATCCATACGCCCCACTAATAATACTGATAAAATAGCCAAGCTGAGCTGAGTGGGACGATGCAGGATATCACTCTCCTGCATGTGAGTCACGACACCGGTGCCTCTAGTGCCGTGGTTACGGTACCTCCGTAACTAGTACATAAACTAATCATGCTTGTATATAATGCTCAGGCAATTTATTTAATTCTTAACATGATTACTGATAAGTTTAAACATATACTGGGGAAAACATTTGGCTGCTGATGGGGAATCCTAATCATGCATAGAAAAGAAATCCTTACTGAAAGGACGGAAAATCCGTACCTTAACAATCTCGACGCTAAACAAAGTCCAAACTTATTTCCCGTCAAATGATCTACATAAATTAGTAGATACTAATTAATAACATGTGAAGTATATTTCTCAAGTATTTTAACTAGTGATCCTGCCTTAGCTCGATTTATAGTATAAAAATTAAAATTTTTGATATCCATAAGCGCTTATATAAAGTCATGGTGCTTACAAAGTTTATACATGGATACTAGTTTACATCAGATAGATAACTAGCCTTGTTTAAAATTTGAGAAAGGCCATAGGATGACAATTTAGCCAAAAGTGGTGAAAACATTCTTGTATATATTAGTGTAGACATTTAAAAAGGTTAAGGAGACGAGCATAATTGGTCGTCCATTATTCTTAACAGATTGTCTCCGAATTTGTTTTCATTTTTTTTATTGGCCAAATAAATCAAGTTGGTTAAGTTACATATCTAAAAGGATGATTATGATTAACTCTTATAAGACTACATCTCTACATTATTAGTACTCGATTTCGAAACGATTGAACATATATCGGCGCAAAAACATTTAATTCAAACTGTGTAAATGAGATGAAATTCTTATTTTGTAATGAAAAATTATCACATACTATGAGTAATAACAACTTGACTAACATGATGCTTATGTATAACTCTCATTTTATATTTTGATGAAGTAGGCTATTAAAACTAATATGTACGTATAGTTGTTGTCGTTAATGAATCCATATCAATATTTGTGTGTTCTAAGCTGATTTTAGTGGTAAAGTTTTTCTTACTAGCTTCAATGAGATTTCTTAAGATACTACTCATATATAACGTAGGAAAATATGGTTCAAGTTATACCTCGGTACAAGCAATAGATCGAAACAGAACAAGATATCCGATACTAAGATCTAGCTAGACACAAACGAATCTAGAACCGAGACGTAACCAAACAGCAAAACGACCACTCGCGGATCACACCAGAACGATGGAACCAAAACGAGGAGACTCCGAACTGGAAAAGCCCCAGCGTGAAACGTACTTGAACACCATGATCGTATATACATCATACAAGTTTTTGACTCCGTTTACCACTATCGAGACTATCTAGCATGTAACCGTCAGGGAGGCTTTAAATGAATGAGAGCGTGTGTGGTTTATATGAACGTGTACAATGAACTTATCGAATATCAAGGGATGCAAGAAGCAAGTTGGTTGACTAAGTTATATAAACTAATCAATTAGCATACGGTTATAATTTCTTTCCATTCCATGCGTTATCAATTTGGTAACTAATGAATTTGGATCACCAAAATTTTCGGATGAGGCATAACTATTTGTGGTGCATTGCCTTATCACGTTTTCTTTTAATTTGATAGTTGCTTTCTTTTGAAAATGGTCAAGAAGCCCAAACTCAATTAGAGTATTTGTTGCATAATTATTATTATTATTATTATTATTTTGTAATATTTAAATAAAACTGCAACTGCGTATTTAATGTTAACGTTTTAATTAAAGTTAAAGCTAAGACTACGCGTATTTAATATTCGGGGATTTTAAATACGGGTTTTACAAAATAGGTCTTTTAATTGATAATATTGCATCCCACTTAAGATTAGTAGCCTTTATGCATTTTAGATATACTCTTGAAATGTATCTACTAGTTTGCATCTTGCTTTGTGTAGGTACTCATGAAGATCAATCAATTAATTGGTTATTGACTGAGTTACTTGCACTTTTAGAAGAATCATCTTCATCGATCTTTAACATCTTTGAATGATGATACCAAGATGATTGGGAATGATACTAGTCCTTGAAGACTTAGTACTCATCATAGTCATTAATTGGGCACAGCAGTTATTCCTTCATGGATTGCTCTTTGTGGCCAAGGTACGCTTTCGTTCTTCCACACGCCCTTTGATCATTCTTTTGATCATTACTTGACTATGTGCTTGTTCTCGGCATCCTTGCCTTGACATTTATTTGTGGTTTGTGTTTCTTTTATTTTATCCTCTCAAACCTTCATTGCTTGGATACTTGACTCACTATGGTGATGTAGAGTGAGTTAGTAGAAGCTTAAAGTATCAAGCATGATTTCCATGGTTTGCACCCATACGGTTAGTAGGCCCTTTGTGGGAGAGAAAGTGAATTAATACCTTGCTCATATTTTAGTTTAAACTAAGACTATTATTGAAAGTGATCTTAGTCTATACTTGAATAATTGCTTTGTGCTTATTCATTACCAAAGCCGTTTATCGTTTCGCCGGAAAGGCACGTCTTAAACCACTATATATGACACAAGCTCTTCGTTACAACTACTTGAAGATTGTCATTAATCCCTTGAGCATTGATCCTAGTCTTGATTCACTTCTCTTGACTTCTCTCCACTTAGTCGTTTTGCTACGATTAGTCGTTTGTCCTTTCGGTTCTTTTCGATCTTGATTTAACTCGTAATCCTTCATTAAGGCATATTGCTTAGTGTTATGATGATCCAATGATATTCTAAAAGGCTCATGATTTAATTTTAAGTATTTTAGAAAAACTGGATTTTCAAAATTTGGCGTTTTTCAGAGATAAAAACCTGTCTCTGTAGGCGGTTCCTTATCTCCGCGGCTCAAACCCGCGGTTCCTTATCGATAAGGTACCGCGGGCAGTAACTTTTGTCAGAGCGCCAGTTTGAGTTTTTTATTCTTTTTCAAACCAAACTCTCTCTCTCCCAAAAACACACAGCCGACGGGTTTTACCTTTTCCACCATTGTTGAAGCTTCCAAAACCTTCAATCACTCAAATTAATTGATTCCAAGTTGTGGGTTTCACTCATCCTTCATCTAACATCAATTAATTGTAAGTATTTTCTTTCAATTTCATCTATTTTGTTCTAGGGTTCATCCTTTCATAATTGGGGATTTTTTAAATTGAAATTGAATTAAAACCTTAATAGGAATGTGGGTTGACATGGTAATCTTACTATGATTCCTTAGGTTGATATTCATTAAGATTTCACTAAAACCCACTTGTAGAACAAATCCGAATTTAAGCTAAATGATTTTGGTTGAATGATGGATTTGAGATGAACCCATGAACAATTAGGTAATGACATTGTTAATGCTTACCTAAAAACCTTATTTTGAAAAACCAATGTTCTAATCCATTGTTGATCTAACATAGATCATGTGTTCTTGGTTAATGATGGAATAGACACATTGTGAACATGAAAATGATATGGATTCAATCCTATGTTTGTCAAGAAATTGATATAACACAATTTCATTTTTCGTTTTCCTTTTTGATTTTCATATGAGTGATTGGAAAGATTGTCTTTCGTGTTTAGGTACTTGTCATGTCTTCAAGATATCAAAAAGATCACGAACGAACACGAGCATACATGCCCTCTTACCCTCATTTGATTCACTCTCACAAAAACTCGTCTAAATCTCTTGAACATCGTTGTTTTCATGAAGGACGCATCGTTTGTTCCAATTTCACAAATGATTTTATTCGCTTCATGTTTAAGTCTATTGGGTTTGATTGTCTTCTTGATATTGATGAGCCAATATTTCCTTCGTTTCTTATGGAGTTCTTTAGCTCATTCACATTGATAAGCATCAATAATGGTTTGTCTATACGATTTTCCATTATGGGGAAAATCATTATTTACACTCTTAAAGAATTCGGTGATATTCTTGGAGTGCCATCTAATGGTCAATGTCGATTCACCGATGCTTGGAGTTTAGACTCTTTAGAATCGGCCCCTATTGATGCTCATTATGTGACCTTGCTTCCAACTCCTTCGGATATCATTCATACTATTTCTAAGCCTTGTGGGCATCCTATTCATGGTAAATTTCAAGGAGTTGTTCGAACTCTCTCTCCTTGGGAATTGCTATCTAGTGATATTAATGATTTCATGACTCCTTGGGCCGAAATCATTAGGGAAAATGCGATGTGTCTTGATGGGAATCGGGATTTAGTACCCGCTTGCCTTGCACACATGTTGTATTGTGTTGCCACCACAACTCCTTACAATCTCGCATTTTTCATGGCTAGAAGAATTAGGTTTGCTCTCCTTGAGTCTAAGTCAAGTCTTCCCTATGGAATGTTTCTTTCTCGTCTTCTTAGAAGAGTCGTTATTGACTTTCCGTCTCTTCTATCTTCTCCTTATCACTCCGTTGATCGTGTCATGTCTCCCATTCAAGGGAACATTTCACCCGAGATCAATATGAACTCGTGTCAAGTCGAAAATACTTCTCAAGAAGAGTCTTCTAGTAACCCTTCCTCAAATTTCAATAACTTCATGTCCTCTTCAATCTCCATCTTGTCCTCCCATGAAGTTGATTCCGACTATCAATTTTTTCTCAATCATCTTCTTCGAGAACGACTCAGAAGTGAATCAAGGAATTAGATGTTGTGCTCATGATGACTTGCAACACTCATCCAGGATGATTTCATGTCTTTCTTTTCTTCATTTGGTTATGTATTAACTTATGATTGGATTACTATTTACTTTGATCCTTAATGCTTATTATGCCATCATATTTGTGACTTACATAGCTTTGTTCATGCCTTATGATAGTTAGCTTATTAGATTATGATCTGTAGTTAACTTTGGCTTGTGAAACTTTTGGGAAAAATCTGGGTTTATCAAAAACTGGGAAGGGAAATTTTTGAAAACCTTCTGGTCGCGGTTCCATATCGACCCGCGGTTCCTTATCGATAAGGTACCGCCGGTCCTAGATAAGGAACCGCCGGTCACTGTGCACGACAGCATCTTTGCTTTACACTGTTTTCTTAATTTTGTGTAAACCTTGCATGATTTTCAGTAATAAACTGCACATTTCCTAAACTAGGTTACCTAAATTCATTATTCACCTAAAATGATTTTAACCCATTACTAGTTTGGATCATCCCCTCACCCATTTAAACCCACCTTGTTTGCCATGTTCTTCACACATCAAACATACTTCCCTAAACCTTAAACCACCCTAATCAACCATGGTGTGTACCAAAACCTCAAACACTTCCAAGACCTCCACCCCAAGGAAAACACTCAAAATAAGGGTTAAGGTAGCTAAGCCTAACTCCTCACCATTCCACACACCTAAGAATGAGAATGCTCCTATCCTCATTTCTTCATCACCTTCCCAACCTCTTGCACCATGCAAGACTTCATCCACCCATGGTACTAACCACTCAATTGGTTCTACCTCCTCTTCATTCAACTCTAGAATGAATGAGCTTTCTTCACCCTTCACTCCAAGTGCACCCTTGGAAGTGACCACACAACCTCGACCAATCCAAAGCATTCCTTTTGGGAATGAATTTGAAGACACTTTGGTGACTTCACCATTTACCCCTCACAACTCACCCATTTCACCAACCTTGGAGGATTAACCTCCACACTCACCCATTTCCCCTTTGGGGAACATGCCTCCACTTTCACCCACATCACCCTTGGAGAACTTGCCTCCTCCACCTCCACCCAACTCAAACATCCCAATTTTGGGTGTTCCACTTTCCCTACTCTTGGGTGATCCTTACTTTGGGTTTCAACAAACTCATGGTCCTAGATGTCCATGTTGTCTCTACAACCACTTCCTCATCCATAACCTAAGGATGGATATGTATGGACTACATAGGGGTTTGCAAGACTTCTTGCTTGCCTTGTTCTCCATGCCTCCTCCTAGGAGATGAATGATGGAGTTTTTCATAATAAGAGTTTTCAACAACAAGCCAAAGAAAACTACTTATCTAGATTCTATGTTAAGCTAGCTATGTATTAGTTAGTTTTTATTTGTCTTTGTACTTGCATCATTAATAAATGTTTCTTGTTGTTGACTTATGGATTTAGCTTTGTGTGATTCTATCCTTTTGTGCACACTAATCAACTTTAATTTGAAATTAAAATTGAACCTAAATCTATCACAACCCCTAAAACTTGACTAAAATTGGTTCAAAATGATATCTAAATTATTTTGTCACCCTTTGTCAAGACATTATTTGTGAATGTGTTGCTTTATGCAACCCTAGCATATTTTGGTTCTAATAGAGGTAAAATTCCAAGATTTGCAACTTTTTTGAAAAAGTCTTAGTTTTTCCCAAAACCCAGGAAAAACATGGTTTAAAGTCCACTGGACGCGGTTCCTTAAGGACCCGCGGTTCCTTAGTGATATGGAACCGCCAGCCCATATAAGGTACCGCGGCCAGAAAGTCCCTTTTGACGATTTTTTGGTCAAAACTTGCAAAACCCTATTCCCAGTCAAGATTCCTTGTTTACTCAAATTGACTAAACATTCCTTGACACTACACATTTTGTATTCAAATTCTTACCTTGATTACATTTTACTTATACCCCAACCTTGAGATTTCATTCTCACCTTCCCAACCTTGAGATTTCATTCTCACACCTTCCCAACCTTGAGAATTCATTCTCACATAACCTTGAGATATCATTCTCACACTCTCACAATGCCTAACTCCTACATTCCTAACCTTGACATTTCTTTGTCACAACCTCACTCACCCAAAGCTTCCTCATCCAAGCATTCAAAGAAACCGAAAATCTCGGTTCGACCCGTTTGGGTTAAGAAGAATGAACCATCTTCGTCCAAACCACCCAAAAACCCTACCTTCTCTCCAATCAAGTATTGGAATGAGACTTACACCATAAACCCCATCACCGGAGCAAAAGAAAATGTTCCACCACCACCACAATCCTTCAATACCCCCCAACTCAATGACCTTTCAACCTTCCCAAACCTCACAAGGCATTGTGAAAACACTCCCAAACCCTTTACCCCACCACCACCAAACCCTAAGTTTGATGCCATACCCCCATCAAACGATTTTGTGTTGCATCATGGATCCTCGTGTGATTGTTTCCGATTTCAACAAATTGAACTTGCTCATGTGTATGAGAAGTTAAATTTTCTTGAATTCCTCCTCACTCGACCTCCTATTCAAGTTTTCGTTCCGGTGGACAAAACTTCGAATGATGCATCGTCGTCTTTTTAGTATTATTTTATTTTTAGCAATCTTGGAAAATATCACTATTAGACTAGCTTATGCTTAGTGGTTTATTTTCCATATTTATTGCTTTTAGATACTCATACTATGTGTATGACTATCTTCTTTGTTGTATTTTTTTGTAACCTTTGTGTTATTTGTGTGCTATTTAATTAATTCTACTTTGAGTTGATCTTGGTTAATTTTTTACAATTGCTTATGGGTGATTCCATCAATTCTAAAGCTTTAACCCATTGACAAGCTTATCATCTTCATTGGATAGAAGTTTTATTTTGTCAATTACCTCTTTGGACATACTTAGCAAAATACTTGCTTCTAATTTGAGATTTCTTCTCTTTCTCCCTCTCAAGTTACTTAGTAGGTAGTGATCATATATACATTGGTGTTTCTTTCCTTTCTACTAACCTTTGTGTAGCATGTCACCTTAGCTCACAAACTTGGTGCCCTAAGCAAGGGGGAGCAACCACCAAGGGGGAGCTACTAGCAAAGTTCGATGTTCTTCAAAGACTTATGCTAACCTTTTTGCTACGACAAAGGGGGAGAAATGATAGTGATAAACTAGTTAATAATTCCATAGTTTGTGTTTCTACGTAAATGAGTTTATCGTTTGTCGTAATCAAAAAGGGGGAGATTGTTAATGCAAGTGATGCCTAAAAACATTATTAGTGTTAACTAATCTTTCTTAGTTTTGATCACAACAAACCATACAACACATTTAGTGTAAAACACAAAATGAATTATTTAACTAACACTATCATCAAGGTAATAATCATATCACTAACCTTTCTTAATCATACTTAGTGATCATCAAAATGATTATCCTTAAAACTCACTTTTGTTAATAAGACAAAAGACTTTTTAATAAACTTTCTTTTTTAGAAAATGTTTTATTAAAATAGCAAAATGAAAATTTGAAAATGGCATATTCCAAATGCTGTTAGAATATCCTTTGAAGGGTTCAAATACCTCAAATATTCCCACCCCACTAAAAGACAAAAAACGGAGCGGAGTCTAGTGGCGGTACCTTAAGTACCTACGCGGTACCTTAGCGATATGGTACCGCGGGGTGAGATAAGGTACCGCGCACAGTAGCCGTTATAGATCCGTTGTAACTTTGTCTCCTTTAAATAGTGGGTCAAATCTCATTTTCCAGCAAGCCTCTTGGACGTTTTTCTCAGCCCTCTTTCTATTTTCTATAGCATAATCATTAGTAAATGATCACTTAAATTGTTAAGGATGTTTACATATGATTATCCTCTTGATCCCCTCCTTTACCATGTCCAATGAGAAGATCACTCACTCACTAGTGTAGTGATAAAGATGAATCTATGAGCTAGTCATATTCATCATGATACCCTTTTTGTTTTAGGTCAATCCAATGTATTTATGAATACTTGGACTAGTTGTGTTCATCCAAGTTATTTGTGGATACTTGGATTTGTTGTGTACATCCATTGCATATGTGTTTGCTTGGATTTGTGTTGTGTAAATCCAAGCTACATGTGTGTACTTGGATAAGTCTAGTTGAGTTGTAATAGATTTGATTAGGAGTTCTCACTAAACTATAAAGTGATGTGGTTGTGTCTTGTGAGTTCTCACTAAACTTTAAAGTGATTAGTAGTTGTGTTGTGTGAAGTTCTCACTTAGCTTCAAAGTGAAGAGTCGTGAAGATTGGTTCTAGCTTTCGATTAGAACTCGACATCTAGCCTTGTGTCGTAAAACGGTGAAGTAGGCAACGTCGTGAAGATTGGCTCTACCTTAAGATTAGAACCCGACATCTAGCCTTGTGTCGTTAAATTGTGAAGTAGGCAACGTCGTGTAGATTGGTCCTAGCTAAAGATTAGGTCTCGACATTTAGCTTAGTGTCGGAAAATAATGTAAGCAACGATGTAAGGTTTTCTCCGCCGAGAAGGGAGCTTGTGGATATAGTGGAAATCTCGAGTAGGTGTACTCGAGGAGTGGAGTAGAAACGAGGATAGAGCCTCGTTGTCGAACCACTATAAATCTTGGTGTCTTCCCACTAGAGTGTCTCCTTCCTTACTCTTTACTTATTTCATTATCATTATACTTGCTTATTATCCTTTCTAGTGCATTTCAATTGAACCAATCATTATGCAACTTAGCCTCAAGTAAAAGATAGTTTTGATACAAACCAAATTGAAAGTAATTTTAATTTGGTCACCAATCGAAGAGAAACTATTCAACCCCCCCTTCTAGTTTATACACATTTTTTTAAAGTAACAATATATATTAATATTCAAAACAAAATACAAAAGAAAAGTATCCTTATTTGAGTTATTTATAAGCAAATCATTTAAAACAAAAGAGTCAAAAGTTTAAAACAATACAAACTTATAGTCCTTAACAAAACACAAAAATATGTAAGACAAAAATAAACACAATTATATTATAAGCCACGACTTAACTTATACTTATTATGAGTTTGTGACTATTGAATAAGCTAAATCACGTCCACTAAAAAATGAATGGATCCAACCACAACACAGTAGGACGCATAGACATGCAGACACGTGAAAAGGTTAGTTTGACTTTTGCTTTTTTCAGTTAAACAGTAGTACTATACTCCGTATATTTTATTATTATTCGATATTACTAGTATAGTTACCATCTTCACTATTAATCATCTTCTCCATTAGACAAACATAGACATGCTTCCTTTAGCAAAAACCTTTCAAAATCTAATTTTTTCTTTCGATTCAAACAAGTCGGACACTTTTTAAGAGGGGCACTTTACGAAAATATCTAGAAAACTCCAACAATTTGCACTGTAAAAAATTTCGGTGTGTGTGTGGGGGGGGGGGGGGGGCACGTGCCCACCGTGCCCCTCCCCTGGCTCCGCCTCTAAGTACAGAACATACAAACTCAGCAATTTCACTAACATCTATATGTAACACAACAACATTCAGCTATAATTACTAAGGCTGGCACAATGGTGACGAGGTTCAACCCACAAAAACACCCGCTACATCAGCTTTCTTTCTCTTACGACCTAAATTTATCTTTTTTCTACATTAATGCGACCTACACTACAAAAAAATACCCCACACAAACTGTTGCACAACTAGTTTGCACGGGCGACCACTTCTCTCCTACGACCGAGTTGTGACTCGGTCATCGCGTCAGTGCGACCGCAATCAACAATCAGTGGACCGATTGGACGACCGAACCGTTGTGCCCAGCCTAACATCGTGAAGACTGAGTAATAGACTACTGCAAGCATCCACACATCCATATACAACATACATCCTCACTTAAGGAGACATGGACACCAATGCGTGAAGTTATCGTCTACTATTCCCATCTATTAGAAAATTGACTACATTTCCTACCACTTAGTTAGCAACCAATTAACCAATGTGGCAGAACAGAACCCCAAACCTTACGCCATGACTAAAGGAAGCTAACAAAGGCATGTATCATCCTTTACCATTAGATCTTCACCAATAAAAACAGCCCCAACATTCGATATACATCCTCGCTGCACTTGCATAACTACATCCCATTAGGTTGCTATTGTACTAATCCGGCTTGAATGATATACCTCCGTCCTTCAAGCTAGTAAAATTTTGCGTCATCATCTCAATGATTATGACTAACATATTAATTATATCTCCCCAAGTGAACTGTGTAACGAATATGAAAATGGAGTACTTTTTTGCCCATTTCCTACAGCTTGAAACTCATGGGTACTTTGTTGCCCATTGTCTATATAGCATGAATAGAAACTCAGTGCCTCTAACATACAGAACACCAGCTTCCACAATAGCAACCTCAGAAGTTCTCCAATAAAACCTCAAAATCGAGGTCATTCTTCTCATATGAAAATCTATACAACTCAATTATAATACACTTTTTACATCAGTTTAGGTGCCTGGTGATAGAAATGAGTTGTTATCTTGACTTAAATCTAGGAAGATATCCATCGGCAGTTTTTGAAACCTGCAACATTTTTAAGAATTTGGAGACTAGTAAGTGATAGGGTCCATACACGGATACACCCGTATACAAACGTCTTGAATGGGATTTTTTTTACCCATAACATGTAAAATAGCATCACATACACAAGAACCTTGACTGTGAAAGTAGATCGCAACTTGCGCAACCAACAGCTTTTGTTTCAAAACTTTCTTGCAAATATAAGTTCATTTCTTTCTTCCTTAAGTGAAAACCACTCTACAATGAAAAATCAAAACACTTACGATTTACGTATAAATGTGTATGATTTTAACATTATACAGCTTAACTAAATATTCGTTTACAAGCTTAGAACGATTGTGCAAATGACATAATTCTATAAAAAAAACCAAATCAGATTTGAAGATGAGATGGTTACCACATCGCTTTATTAAAGTAGGAGTATACCTTGGCAAATCATATCTAAGGGTTTTACGGCACCTAGATTATTTCTTTGCATTTAGGCACTTTGGGTTCCCGTCAAGGCGAATCACATGGGAGCTGGGTGTCGCACGAGTCACACCCTATACGCTACAAAGTGTAAATTTATTTGAAAAGTATTTGCTTTTCTAGTATGTGCAACAAAAAAAAGTTTGTGCTACTTTTGGTTTAGGCTAAAAATGTTTATGATGTAATTTTTATTGTTTATCATATAGGAATTGATATACAACACCTCCAAAAGAAACTATACAAACACCTATAAAATATCTTGGGTCCGCTTTCCCATGTTTCATAATGTCTGTCATAATGAAATTCAAGTTATTTCTTATTATATACTAGCAGGCCGCGCGATGCGGCTGCGGGTACCTGGCTGCGGGTACCTGTAACATAATTTCGGTGAACAATATTTTAACTTTACGTTTTTTAACGACAACAATTCAAAAAGCGAAAATTTAAGGTTTATGTATCTTTATTTAATTGTCTAACCGAATCGATGGTGACTCTGGTTCTCGGTTGTACCAGTTAATCTGGTTTGATATTGTTGTTTTGTACAATATGTTACTTTATTTGTAAAATGTTGTAATGAAGTGTTTTAATTATAATATTAATTAAATTTTAATAATAGTTTTAAATGTAATATGTTATAAAAGTTTTTATGCTTGTTTTAGTCGTACATAGGCATTAATAGGTTGTATTACTCAATTCTTAGTTTGTTATTTGCATTAATAAATTATACATTATGTTTTATTTGTTGTACTACATAAAATTTTTGTATTTATTGAAAAGAGATATACCAATTTGCTTTATAAGGAGTATAGATAAGAAAAATACAACACAAAAGTTGAGTAATAGCTACCTCGGATTATTATAACAAATTTAATTTATGTACAATTTGTCCTTAACAAATACATATATACTCCCCCAGTCCTAAATTTATAGTCCTTTATACCATTTTGGAACGTCCCAAAATTATAGTCTCATTCCAAAAATAGATGTAAGTAATGTAACGAATTTACCATATCGCACCCAGTGATATTAGAAATTACAAAGTATGTATAAAGTTTTAATTTATTGCATAACAGTAAAAGTGTCATTTTGTAAAAAAGTAAAAGAGAGAATGCACTGATAGTAATGTTTTCTAAAACAATGTGTTCTATTAATTTGGGACGGAGGGAGTATATGATATAATTTTCACAAATTAAACAATACAACACCAAGAGAACACACCCATATGTGTGAAAGAAATCGAATCCACTTCAAAGGTAATTCAGCTATGCGGAGATGAGAAAGGAACATGAAAGCGAGGAGTGAAAATCAACTGGTAGCACTCAAACAAGTTTTTTTAGGATCCCAGAACCTAGAAGTGTAAGTCTCATTCAAACCATCCTGAAACAAGTTTTTTTAGTTCACACTTATTCACACAAATAATTTTGAAAGGTTTGAACCACTTAGTCACCCCGTGTCACTTAACCTTCAGCGAGCTTAATTATAAGATGCGTGACATAGTGAAAACCATTTAGAACTCTTTATGTCATGACGTTATTTTGGAGGTAACTCAAACCTTCTCGAGTAAAGTATCTTTGTGCATGTCAAACCCAAATAAGACTAGACGTCTCACAAACAACCGTAACAACTTCCACAAAGAACATACTCTTCTCACACCTTCATCACAAAAATGATAGAAAATCTATTAGTACCATACACAACTTTGATTTTCAATATCCAAACTAATAACGTAAACCTTATTATGATCACTTGTATAACAACTTTAATCAATATCTATACTATCTATAAATGATGTATATAGTATATACACAATCTAACTCCAAACCTAATTCTAAACCAAAAATTAAGATAAACATCTTAATAATTTAACCATTAGATCATTTTTAATCCAAACATAACTTTAAATCTTGATCATCTATTTCTTTTGTAACAAACATTTGTAACAACTTATTAAAAAACCACTTTCATTTTTAAATTGAAATATCTTTTAACTCATTTATTTTTTTCATAATCTAATTTCACCATATTTTTAAAAATATTTTTCTCAACTCAACATCCATTTTGATATATTTACAATTTTTTTTTTATCTTTTTCATATTTAGTGACTTTATTTGTTTTAATTCATCTTTTTTACATTTTAACGCTAAATCGATTGCTAAAAAGTAGTCACTTATTACCCGTCGATGCATTGCGCGGGTACCATGCTAGTATAATATAAAACAAAAATATAATAAATCTTTGTGCAAAATATATACTAGCTAATTATTAGATCTACATCAACAAATCATAAACAAAACTTGAAAGATTAAAAAGAACAAAAGAAGTGATGAAATGAATACCTGTTATTCTTAGATCTGGTCATCAGCTACATAGATGGTATCCAGAAAATAAGTCAATAACGGCTGTGATGTTTAAAGATTGTGTTTTCGGTTATTTATAATGTGGTTGGCTAGGTTAGATATGACAGGCTTGAACCAATCCATTTGGGCCACTCTTGACATCCAAGCGGATAATATGTCTTTCTCAAACCCTCGTCTAGTTATGGTTAAACTCCTTATCTGTTTCGCCTGAAAGGAAAAGCCTCTGATAAGTCTTGAACCAAACTTCCAGGAAACAACCTTCCTCAATGAAACCACTTAAGAGCACCCACAATGGGTCAAGTTGGCAAAAGCTTTTCCAATTCCTAATAAGTCTTTCAATAGCTTTTTTTGCATTACACCAATGGCTTTTTGAAAAGCTTTTTGCCAAAGACTTGGCAAAACTCAAGTCTTTCCTCAAAGTTCTAGTCATTGAAGTGTTATGCATTAAATGTATTTAAGGCTCTAAATCTTTTAAAAACTTGCCATTGTTGATGCTCTAATAAAACCTGAGCATCTCCAATGGGTCAAATGCCCAATAGCTTTTCACTATTTTAAAAAGTGTTTGAAACTAGTATTTTGCATAGCATCATGGACTTTTTGAATAGCTTTTCCAAATGACTTGTTAAAACAAAAGCTTTTCACAAAAGCTCTAGTCAATTAATGTAATATGCATTCAATGCAATCAATGCAAAAAGTCTTTCATGGCTTTTTGCATTGTATATGCAATGCAAGCTTTTCACATGACTTTTTACTATTTGAAAAAGTCATTTTAATAACTTATTTCATTGTAACAAAAGCTTTTACAATGACTTTTATAAAGATGACTTGGTAGATGTCAAGTGTTTGACAACAAATCTACAAGCTATTGTCATTTAATGAGGGTATAAGAAAAAGCTTTTAAAAAGTTTTTAAGCATTGGAGAAATTTTATATAAATAATATTTTGAAATCTAAAAATTAATGAAACATTAATTATCATAAATGAAAAAGTCATTAATAGGTATATGCATTGCATATGCTTTTAGAGATCAACTGATAGCTCAATGAACACATATAAGACACTAGATGAGCTCTAACCGGCACATGTATAACACAAAATTGATCACTCAACGAATCTTTTATATTTAATGTTTTTATCCTGACTTCTAAACAAGTACTAATTTTTTACTTTTACGTTTTTATATGTTTTTTTCCTCAGTTTAGCCTATGCCCATTTAACCCGCACTCGTTTAGCTCGCTTAGCCTATCGTCCGTTTTGCCCGCCCGACCAACCCATTTTACCACCTCTATCGGTTACATGGTTACAGTAAATAACTTAAGCTAAAGAATGAAAATGGTGTTTATATTCATAGACAATAAAACCACTACTCACACTTGCCGAAGTAAGGATAGATCATTCATCCCTTAATAAGGATACCTTGCATTGTGGCTTATGTATGTCTTGCGGCGTCGAGGAGCTTAAGGTCATGTCTTGTCATTGTTTTGGTATTTTTGTGTTCTTGCAAGAAAAAATGAATGCACTTTTAAGTGCATTTTTTCCTGATTATTACCGCACTACAACGAAAGAGTTAGTAAGCACTCGCTAAAGGTACATTCAGGAAGTAACATTTATAACACCAAATCATAGACTTACAATATAAACCAACAACTAACACCAAATCATTTTATATTAAGCATCTAGTTAAGAGTCATAGTTACAACAAATACTTTATTCGGACGAAAGATAAAATGTAGATATTAAGCAATGAAAGGTACATTCAGTTTTGAGGGTCTCCATAAATAATTAAAGCCTAAAATGTTCAAATCTGCAAGAGTTATATAATAGGAGTCGTTGAACTTTCCTTGTATCTACTGCTAGACACAACCATGACTACAACTGCAAAGAAAATACGCATATCGTTAACCAACAACCCTATAAACAAGTTATAAATGTTGAAAAAGCAAAATACAAAATCAATGTTCTATTCATTTTTTTTCCTGTGTATGCAACATACTTGTTATTTATCTACAACAATACGGAATTTGTTGCATTAAATGGGGTAAATGATTATAAGTGGGTTGAATTGCATGCTAAAAATTGTACGTTTGTTGTTATTAATGGTAAAACTTGCATATTTTGGTAAGGCGTGTGTCGTTTTAGATGGTTATAAGAAGTATGTTTGCATATTGATAGCAAGTGAATGGCAAAATGGCATTTTCTTGCAGTTTGCCTATGTCAAAAGAAAAAATAAATGAATATACCATTGAGTGATTTCAGCTCTGGCCATGGCTTCTGTTGAAGGAGTGTCGTGCCACGAGTTTTCGACCAGAAACTTGATGCTCATCCTGCGAAAATGCGTGAACAGGTAACACGTGAATAATTCATAAGCATTATAGTATTCTACTGAAGGGTAGTTTTACGGAGAGACCATTTTGCCTGAACTTTGTGACAATTTAAAATCGACATTTCATAAATACATGAACAAAAAATACTTATATAATTCATAAATTATGATTTATACATAAAATAAAACGAAATGGGCAAATAGTGGGTCAACGAAATCTGAGCCTCCCTTTTTGAGCAGTAACCTAAATGGCCCGTCATGCCATCTCTAGTCATAATAATGAGTGAAATGAACAAGTGGAAATGAGACTACCTTGTAGAGAGAAGCAGCAGATTCAGATTCCACAGTTTGATTTTGTTCAGGTCCTTGGAAGCCATCTAAAGCATCCAAAGTCAGCTGCCAGCCACAGAGAGCTAGACCGCTAACACTTGAGCTGGCACTGGCACCGTTAGTGTTGTTGCTAACACCAGCTGCAGCGACGTTTCCATTAACCCAAGGGCAGAAGAAATTATGAAGCTTGATTGGATCAAACTCAACCGGTTCTTCAAAGTTACTTTCTCCATTTGGAGGCCCTAAACAGATGGAAAAAAACAAAATACACATAATTTACCAGAATTGAACCTGATAGCTGCAAATTCGACCCTTTTACCTGTGAATGGGTCAAATATTTCAAACTTTCAAAGCTAAAACATTTTTCTTAAGGGGAAACGAGTCAAACCAGTTGAAAGTTGCCGGAAGTGTATTCACCGATTACAGCCTCCTAAATTATCTTATTTTATTATTAAAAAAATATTACTACTATAACTCAGACAACGGGCTAACACATCTAGTTTTTTTTGCCTATACGGTGTCATTTCATTAAACTAAATAACAAAAGCCGGCGTTTTGGACCGCACGATATTTTTCTTTTTCTTAAACTGAAACCGAGAAGCTGAGCACCTATGCCAGTTCTAATCCACTTCAGTATAGTTCCAAATCAGGTTTTACGAGTTGTTCCAAATTTTGCACTCCTAGTTCAACCTAAACCTCTTTTGACCCCATTTCCCCAACCCACTCACTATCCCACCTGTACAGACTACAGAGTATGAAATAAATAAGAAATGAACTTACCTATACCATTTGATGGCGGATAACTTGGGTAGCCACATTCATCGTTAGGAGACGACTTCCCCACCTGTGTCACTTCATCCTTTGATGCTTCAATCCCAGAAAACACAACCGCGTTGCAAGAAAGCGACGGATGATCACTCTGCTCACGTGGCAAAAGATTCAAATCACTGGTCTTGTCACCACTCTCAACAGATTCCGCCTTGACCGAACCAACAACCTTTGACCCACTATCTGCCCTTCCAGAACATTCTTGTTGCACTTCCTCTGGAACAAATTCACCAGTTTGACCTTGATTTTCGGTCACACCAGTAACAGGTTCCATGTCACCGACAACACTTTCTGTCCGATGAATCAAAGCATCAGAGCCATGAATCTCAGCTTCATGACTCACACCCATACCAACACTACCACCACTGATAGCAAAACTAGGACCATCCCGCCCGTGAATCGTGGTAGTATCAGTGTTCAGTACTTCGTCGTCATTGGTGCTGCTAACACCTAACTCACCTGCGACATGAACCACAGGCGGGCACACACTTTGCTGAGCCTGAATACTAACATTTAAATCAGAATTATCATTGACATCCGGACTTTTGACTCCTGACCCAGATGGGTAATTGATCTCTTCAAAAAACCTGGGATGATTTTCGACACTTTCCATAGAATTGTTATCATCACTGTGACAAACTGTATCCATTGCTATAACAGATGAAGCTCTGCCCGTCAGTTCATTGCCTTGACTTGAAGGAACCGCCCTTCCAATATCGAAATACAACGTTTGGCTAGGGCCCACACCAAACGATACTTCACAATGTTCAAAGGCATGAGACTCACGTGCACGTTTAGATGGGCCCGGGGACATCTTACTATCATTGACTTCATCACCATCACGGTCAATAACAACACCTTCAACACTGTCCGCCTGACGAACTGTCTCTTGTGGCCTATCAACAGTAGACCCACCTTCATCCATGTTCCTTCTAAAAGTAGTAGGACCTCGGGATTCAAATGATTGTGCCCGATCGCCAACCTCACTGCCAGCTGGCTGCCCAATGAATAAATCCCTCCCTATATTTACTTCTTGGTATAGTTCAGACATTGGTCTCTTGCTTCCGTGTCCTGTAGGAAACCCACTTCCCATTGTGAGATTTAAATCAACCCTCATATTCGACATGGACTTCCCGTCTCCGGTGGTTGCAGCTTCATCAATGTCTTCCGTTTGCTCTTTCTCCCCGCCACCATCTGCCACCCACCCACTAATTCCACTAGCAGCACTTACCCCACGAGTAAGTGCCATCTTTTTACTTGTTTCGGGAACATCGATGTTGTTAGGAGCAAAACGAGCTGGACGATTAACTCGAATAAAATCCAAGATTCTCACTGTGGCGCCACATAAGCTGCAATCCAACAGTGGTGATCTCGATTCAAACTTTAACGGGGCCCGAGGAATTTTTTTGGTTGAAGAAGACAGTAATTTCTTGTTACGATTTCTGTCATCTTTAATTGGACTGAAAGAAGCACCGTTCCTAGCAGATTGAGCAGAATGTTCTTCACAGTCTTGAACATTTGAAAGCCACCTTGGCTCCCATCCACAAAGGCTTATTAACTTCTGGGCCTAAAGATGTAAAGAGTATTATTAAGCCAATACAATCACTAAATAAAACAAGGAAAATAACATATATCCAACCCATATGGTGTTTACAAATTGTATCCTTCTATAAGTTTATAGTTTTATACCAAAACGACCATAATTCTCACCCAAATTTCGCAAACCACTCAAAACCGTAAAAAGTTGGTTTATTGCCAACTTTCAACAAAAAATTCTGAAAGACATTGCAAAATTTGAAATTTTCAGTTATATGGTATTTTTACTCAAGTTACTAAGGTTTTCATATGTCTGTGTTCTGCTAAATATACGGGAATTACAGTCTAAACATAAAAAAGAGGTGCAGGTTGTCACTGAATAATAGATCCCACACCAAATGGGTCGGATTTGTAATTTTCCCATCAACAGAGAAAATTAGTTAGTTATGTATCTTACACGTGAATATACGCTTATCTCCAAGTCAGATGCAATATCTACTAGAAAACCAGATGACTGAACCAGAAAGCGGTCAATTTCTGGACCTCTGGAAAGCTTCATCTGCTCGATGGCAGAAGCAGACACAACAGGTAGATATGGAAACTGAAGGAGTCCATCACAACGGTCCTTATAACCCCCGATAAGGGCTGATGGAGGAGTAGGTGGGAACTGCACTAAACTTTCTGCACAGCTGTTTCCTCTCCATGGACATGTGACATTGTGTCCTTCATCGAGCTGATTGGCAAATTCTTCACCATTTTCACCTGTTAGAATAGTGACAAGAACATCTCGATAAGAGAGAACACGAGGAACATAAACTTATGAGACAAGTCTACTGGTAAAAAAATAATGGAAATCGTCCCTGGTCGACATTATTTGCATAGATGGTCCCTAACTGCACTTTTGCTTTCATTTCTGGTCCAGTATTTGTTACCATTTTAGGACCCAAAAGCGAAACTAATGACATGGTTGCGAGACCAAAAGGGAAACTAATAAAATACTCGAGGGGCAATATTTGAAAGCAGATAGTATAATTAAGGAGCATTTATGAAACTTGCATCAAGCAGGGACACTTTCAATTATTATCACCAAACCACGCGATTTATGTACTTTACTGTCAATGTTAGTTATAGCAACATTCACCTTGCGTTTGAGTACGTGAATCCGGCGCATTATATTTCAGGTTTGCACCACAAGACTCGCATTGAATCTTATCAACATCCACATTCACCCACCCTCTTCTAGCACAAGCAAGTGAGCTAGCAGCCTGCAAGAAGAATACAGAATAAGTTTGAGAAATATTAAATGCTATGAACATTATGCAAATTTATTTCAAACCTTAGGTTTTCCAAACCAATTTGCAGGCCTGAATGTGGACAGTCGTCTAAGAAGATCACCCCTTTCCCATGGTCTACATGAAGGTTGGGACGAGCCAAGAGCTGAACCACAAGCACTTGTGCTCAACGAAATCCACGTTGGTTGTGAACTGATCCGAGATAAAGAACCTGCTTTGGATCCCTGCCCCGGACCCAACCAATCTGCACCGCCAGCGTTGGTGGCAAAAGCTGGTGATGATGCCCCAGCAGAACTGACAAAATTTGTACGTAGTTTAGGTAAACTTACTACAAGGATATGAAAGTATAACACATGTATGTTTCATGTATAAGCCAAAAGAAATCCGACTTTCCAAGAAAATGTCGCTACTGATGACATTGTTTGTTAAACTGGCAGGGGCAGTCACGTTTTTAGTTAAAAAGAAAAGATCTGTATCCATTGTGGTTGCAGCGACAGATTGATAGTAGATCTGCATATTACACATCTTCTGGGGCACATACTCAAGATTTTATTAAAAGATTTTTCGTTATTATTTCGTAATTAAATAGCTGCAGTTGCTTATATTTCTACATTCTTAGTAAATTAGAGAATAGTGAAGTTGGTATTAACAATGACAATTTAAGGAGGTAACAGTTTTCACCAATTCACTTACGATTTTACGAATAGCCGATACACTTCATTATCATAAGCCAGTGGGTGAAATCAACAGAATAATTTGATTGTTGCAACGAGTCATTTTATATCCAGCCCCACTGGACTTGTAATCTGGCTCCCCACATGTAAACTACTCAGTCTAAGCTCTTAGGTCCAAAATATACATTGATAAGAACTTATACGTTTTCTAGAACAACAAGATGGTATTCAACTGTAGCATATAACAGTCGCTCTTAGATGGATCATGGATGCATTAAATATATACTCTTATCGTATCTATCTTTCTTGATTTTGAAATTTAGCAGTTCATAAACTTTCAAGTAACAACCAAATGTCAAAACATACCAATTTCTTCAAAACATTAACTAAACTCAAACTTGGATTAATTCAAATCCATGACATAACACAAAATTCCCCAAATGGATTATACAACCACTAAAAACGAACGTGCCCACTTGTTCAATGCATGAAGACGACAATTGACAAAAACATAAATAAATTCGCTATGATTATAAGTTATACACATAATGTATAAGTCAATAATAGAACGATCCATAATAAACTACCCAGTTATAACTTGTATGTCAAAAAAAAATCAGCTTTGAGATAAACAAAACTGTATTTGAGTATCTCACTGAAGGTAACTAAAATTGGTTGCGTTAGTATTTACCAAATTATAACCATGTCCATCTCTCTTAATTCGGGATAATACCATTTCTCAATTTAACAACCATGCGTCAAAATAAACATATTCTTGTCACTATAAACAACATTTTCACTTACTCAATACATTAACTATACAAACCTGCAGCTACCCGATGCAACGCTAGTTGGCGTACAATTGGTATGCGTGTGGCCTAAATTAAAAAGCTCTAAATTCACAAAATCATAATTAACAAAAGCTTAAATTTCATGAAACTTGATAAAGAAAATACCCCGATACACCTAAGTCCTCAAAACTGATTTCATAATTAAAATTTTAAAAACCACCAAATTAATGAATTCAACCGCACATAACGAACTACGAAATGAATGTATAAATGTGTAGAATTGAAACAAAATTAACAGCCTGCGTATTCATTTCTACGAAACCTTAAGGGTGTGTTTAGTTGGTGAAAAACATCTCACTTTTTCAGGAAATTTTTCGTAGAATTTCTACGGTAGAAACATGGAAAACCCGAAAACTCATTGTCACTTTCCAAATTTTAACTTACAAATGAAAACCCCAATCAACCTTTCTTCACCTTTTTCTCTCTAAAGAAAAAGACGAGATTAACCTACCATTGAAGTATCTCATTAAAACCATAGTCACATGGATCACCAAACCTTAAGCGAATTTCGATCTGGTACGAGCGATCCCAATCGCGGTACGGTCGCGATCCGGATCGCCATGGATCGCGAACCAAAACCCATAAAGTGTCGTTCTCAATCGTACCCAATTGGCGTTCCCAATGGTACCGGATCGCGATCCAACACTTTGCAAATCGGCGATTTATAGGCCTCGAAAACGTGTCTGATTACTATCTAATACGAAGTTTTTTTACAATGCTCTTAAATGTGTTCTCATGGAGGAGTAAAGGTGTGTTTTTATAGGAAGATTAAAGGATATGAATCCCGAAAGCACTAACTTAGAAGGCCCCACTTTGACATTAGAAGACATACAGTGAGAAAATCTTGAATAGGAATGATATCATATGATTCCTTCTATGTTTGAACGTTTTGCAAAATGTTTTCCTTCAATTATGTTTTCCCTTTAATTACGTTTTTCTTTCAATTATATTTTTCCTTCATCATTAAGTATTAAATCGAATGAAATATTTTATGTTTTTATGTTTTATGTTTATTAGTATTACGCATGTCGTACCAAAGTATTTGGTACACCAAACCGAAATATATGGTACACCGAACCGAAGCGTACCGAAATGAGTCTACCCCATGTCGTACCGAATTTTGAGAAATAGCGAACCGCGATCCCGTACCACGATCCCGTACCGAAGCGATCCCCGTTCCATGTGACTATGATTAAAACCCTATTACACTAATCAGAATCACCATTGGTAACATCTCCACCTTCCATAACTACATCTAAACGGGTTTTCGAAATTCTCAACGCGTTTCTAGAGAAGAAAAATATTCCCTTCTCAAGGAATCTAAAAACAGAAAAAAAAACAAGAAAAAAATTTCTACAGCCTACCGTTACGGCACAAAAAAACTAAATTGGTAAACGCCAAAAATAACATCACATTAAAAAACTATAAAATTCATAAAACCAAATTAAGAAAATGCCCAATTACCTTAAATCCCCAAAACTTCATTAAAACCCCAAAATTTTAAGAACCACGAAAATCCCCAAAATGTCTAAATTTAAAAACATAAGCTCAACATTACGTAATAAACCAATTAAAAAGATACAGCAGGTACCCATATCATGAAATTGAAATGAATGCATAATTTGTAGAATTCGTATACGTGTAACCTAAATTAAAAACCTTTAAATATACAAATCATAATCTTAATTAATAAAAAACCTTACATTCATGATTAATGAAGCTTAATAAAGAAAATACCCAATAAATCTAAATCCTCAAAACTTATCTCATAACCAAAATTAAACAACCACCAAATTAACGAACTCAACCGCACATAAGAAACTACGAAACGAATGTATAAACTTGTAGAACTCAAACATAAATCAACACCCTATGTATTCATTTCTACAAAACCTTAACCATTCGACCTACAGTTACTCCAAAAAAATCTAAATAACCTCTAAATTCATAAAAAAAAACAGATTAAGAAAATACCCAATCACCTTAAATCCCCAAAACTTCATTAAAAATCCAAACTTTCAAGAATCACAAAAATCCCCAAAATGTCTAAATTTAAAAATATAAACTTGTAGAATTCAACCGCGCATACGGAACTACGAAACGAATGTATAAACTTGTAGAATTCAAACATAAATCAACAACCTATGTATTCATTTCTACGAAACCTTAACCATTCGACCAACCGTTTACGCCAAAAAAAAATCTAAATAACCTTAAAACTCAAGAAACCAGATTATGAAAATACCCCATTAGCTTAAATACCCAAAAATTTCCCCAAAATCCCCAAAATGTCTAAATTTAAAATTATAAGCTCAAGATTACACAATAAGCCAATTAAAAACACAGAGTAGGTATGTAAACAAAAACAAACAAAACCCATATGATGAAATTTGAAATGAATGCATAATTTGTAGAATTCGTATACGTGTAGCCTAAATTAAAAACTTCTAAATATACAAAATCATAATCATTATTAATAAAAACCTAAAATTCATGATTCATGAAGCTTAAATACACCTAAATCCTCAAAACTTATCTCATAACGAACTACGGAACGAATGTATAAATTTGTAGAATTCAAACATAAATCAACACCCTATGTATTCAATTCACGAAACCAGATTAAGAAAATACCCAATTAGCTTAAATCCACATAACTTGATTCAAAATGCCAAAATTTCAAGAATCACAAAAATCCCCAAAATGTCTAAATTTAAAAATATAAACTTGTAGAATTCAATCGCGCATAAGGAACTACGAAACGAATGTATAAACTTGTAGAATTCAAACATAAATCAACACCCTATGTATTCAATCCACGAAACCAGATTAAGAAAATACCCAATTACCTTAAATCCCCAAAACTTCATTAAAAATCCAAAATTTTCCCCAAATCCCCAAAATGTCTAATCCTAAAAATATACACTCAAGATTACATAATAAACCAATTAAAAACACAGAGTAGGTATATGAACATAACCAAACAAAGCCCATATCATGAAATTTGAAATGAATGCATAAATTGTAGAATTCGTATGCGTGAAGCCTATGTTAAAAACCTCTAAAGATACAAAATCATACTCATAATTAATAAAAACCTTAAATTTAACAACCACCGAATCAACGAATTCAACCGCGCATAACAAACTACGAAACCAATGTATAAATGTGTAGAATTCAAACACGAATCAACACCCTATGTACTCATTTCTACGAAACCTTAACCATTCGGCCTACGTTACACAAAAAAAAAATCTAAATAACCTCTAAATTCATAAAAACCAGATTAAGAAAATACCCAATCACCTTAAATCCCCAAAACTTAATTAAAAATCCAAAATTTTCCCCCAAATCCCAAAATGTCTAAATTTAAAAATACAAACTCAAAACTACATAATAAACCAATTAAAAACACAGAGTAGGTATATGAACAAAACCAAACAAAACCCATATGATGAAATTTGAAAAGAATGTATAAATTAACAGAATTGAAAAAGCTAGGGTTTGGTTTTTACCTAGCAGCAGCAGCAGTAGTAGAATTGGGGAAAAGAAGTGGTGGGTCCCCAGTTGAGCTCATGCCTTCTTCCCTCATTTTGATTTTTGATTTTTGATTCGTTTAAGAAAAAAAAACACACACACACACAAAACGCTTTCTTTGAATTTGTCGACTGTTTTATCAAATCACTACGGATCGTACTACTGTTTTGTTATTATAATAATATTACAATTGTTTTTTTGTTTTGTTTAGCTCCTAGCACGTGAGTCGTGCGTGGTCGTATACAAAAGTTTACCTTGGGTTAAAGCAAAACAACATAAAAAATTTGAAATATCATTCATAACCCGCTGTAAAAGTTACATGTTTTGACCCGCTAACTCAAATATTTTAATAACCCGGTTTGACCCGACTGGTTCAAACAGTTAAAAAAACAGGTCAAATTAAACTCGGTCTTATATTTTCGAAACCCTATTAGACCCGATGGGCGGGTTGACCCGGAGAACGAACCGGTAACCGGGTGACTCGATCAAGTTGACCGGTGATCGAACCGATGACCCGATGGTCGAACCCGTGACCCGGTAATCGAAATTAGGAGTATTGAAATTATGGAAGAAGTTTGACTAATTAATGAGTGAATCTATTTATAAAATTTAAGTTTTCATAATTCACTATTTATGGAATTTAAGTTTTCACATTTCACATTTCAAAAAATAGCGGTTTTTCCTTTATAAATAGTAGAGATAGAGATAGAGATTATATATATTTTACAAACTATTAATCTAACTCTTTTACACTCTGTTCCCAAGTTTATATTTTGGAGTGAAAAGGAAAGCTTTGGGATGTAAATAAAATAATTTGTGTTCCTGAGAATTTTTAGGAGAGAAGTGGAAAGTAAAGGAGAGTAAATTACACCATATTTGCTCTCCAAATCTTCTTCCCAAATTGGGATGAAAGTGAGTGAAGTTGATTTTTAAAGGTTTTTTTTACTTACTTTCTCCTCTTTTCTTTCCGACTCAGGAACATAACATAAAAAAATCATTTCATATTTCTCTCCTATTTACTTCTCTCCTTTTTCCCCTCTACATCTCTATTCTTTCCTTTTTATACTCGGGAACAGAGCGTTTATAAAAACATTTTGAAAGGTTATTAAATGAATATTTGAAAATTCAAGATACATCTACCAATACATCTATTAATATATTACATACAACCAACACAAGCCTAGAAAACTAAAATAGCAAAATTTAACACTTTATTAATACAAACATAATTTAATACTCACATTAATACTACTTAACAATATACTATATAAACAAAACATTACATTACTTAAAAGTAAAAGTGTAAGTATATATATACACATTTTACAACAACAAAAAAACATATATCTACAAAAGTATACATGTGTTATCAACCTAAATGATAATGTATACAGTTTTAAAAACCGAACTGTGCCAATGGGTTCAACCGGAAACCTGAGTCACTATGGGTTCGGCTAACCAGTTACTAAAGTTATCCAAAACTCAAATTGTCGTTTTTTGAGATATCGTTGTAAGAAAAACGTAAAATTAAAATTAAATTCTCCGAAAATAATGTTACAGGGTACCCGCCGCCGCAACGCGCAGGTACCCTGCTAGTTGTTATGAAAACGTATTATACTATCGTGATTAGGATTAAATTATCTCTTTATAAAAGCGCCACTTATGTATGCTTTCGACGGATAATTTTTTCCATTTTTTAGTTACCGTCTAAAAAAATATCATGTGATTTTATGAAATGTGATATAAACTTAGCTCACTCATAGATGAGTTTGCCGTAAGTGTAAAGTAGTGTGAAAGGTAAGTGCCTTAGTTATAAGGTAGATCAAGTGCTTGCGGCAATTAGTATGAAGATACTTACGGATGCATCGGTAGTACTTCTACTTTCTATGAGCATCGTGTTTTAGCTAGGGCAGCTACTGCATTGATCGCTGGTCCTTATACTTTGGATGGACCTACTGCTACTCTTGAGAGGGTGAGGACACCCGTATTCATTTTGGGACCGATCGACGAACCGGTTTATACTCGTACGATACGCCTTGAGATGCAGTCATGTCCTTGGTTGATGATGTTGAGATCCTTCGTGAGCAGTTGGCTACTAAGCGAGATTGTGCTACTACTATGGAGAGGTAGTTAGAGAGAGTGAAGAGTGGAGCCAGGGCTGCTGTTTGGGAGCAGTGTCTCCAGCTCTAGATGATAGTTTGATGGAGATAGATTATAATCTGACAGATATTTTCTTTTGGGCATTGTAGCCACTAAACTTGAGTAGTACTTGGTTAGTTGGGTAAATAATAAATCTAATCAAACTCGTGATATTTTGTATTGAGCTTATTTTGATGATATGAAAATTATGATTTTGGATATTTGTGATGTGAATTAATTTCTTGTTACATATATTTGACGGAAATGGAAGGCTTTGGACTATGAACCTATTAAATAAGGCCCTATGGAGTAAAGGGAAGTGCATGAATTCTTGGAAAAAGAGGGAGCGAGCCTATATCAAAAATGGAATCAAGCAAATTTAATGAATCGATAGAGTCAATGGTACGACAGACAACGTTGCCTACACGTGAATTTGTCGTATTTGGCTTAATACTTGCATGTTTTTTGTATGTCGTGAACTTACCGTGTGAAGCGTCTTATTGGTTGTGATTATGTTGTGATGCATAATGGTGAACACATGTGCTGGACGGTTTGATGCTAAGCTTGAAGAGCTCGTTGCTCACAAAGTTGTTTATGATATGACCGTTTTTCAAGACGCACACGTGAACGCTGATGTGAATCGTAACATGAATGGCAAGGTTTCACCACCTGTTGTTGTAACCCGATGAGTTTTGCTGGAACTAAGGGTGTTGTTGGTTTGACATAGTGGATGGAGAAAATGGAATCTGTTTATATAGGACCAGTGGACGTTCCGTTGAGAACCAAGTGAAATTTACCACATGCACTTTGGTTGTTGGGGCATTGACATGGTAAAATACTCGTGTGCAATCGATCGGTATCGATGAGGCTTACGGTATGAGTTTGAGTGATCTCAAGAAGTTAATGAAAAAAGAGTATTCTCTAAGAAATGATATTCAGAATATGGAAATCGAGTTGTGGAACTTGACTGTGAAAGGGACTGAGATTGTTGTTTACACTCGAAGGTTCCAAGAACTATGTTTGTTGTGTCCAGGAATGGTGTCTGACAATAAGAAAAAGACTGAGAGATTCATTTGGGGTTTATCGAGGAGTATCCAAGGTATGTGACATCGAGTGACCAAAGAAACTTAGTGATATCGTGCGGATGGCTAACAGCTTAATGGATCAAGTTGTTCGCTCATATGTTGCTAGGCTTGACAACAACAAGAGAAAATGGTAGAGAAATCGGAGGGAAATTTTGTGAACCAGCCAAACAAGAGGCAAAAGGGTGTGAAGGTGTTTGGAAATTCTAAAGGAAGGAACTTTGGAGGGAAACTGCCTATATGTAATCGATGCAAGCTTGTTATTGGAAATTATTAGTTGGGTTTTCGTGTTGAAATGGTGTTTTAATTTAATAAGAGTCCGAGATTTATAAAGTAAATGTTGTCTAGATGCATGAGAATAGTTAGAACTTCCTGTAAGGACTTAAAATGAGAAAGTTATTGTTAGCCTCAAAATATTGAGTCAAACAAGAATGTTCGGTCATAGGTTTATATTGTAATATTTATTAGAACGTTGTAATAGTTAGTTAAAATAGTCGTGATATTACGGGCTTGATGGTTAGCTTAAAAGGCGTCTTTCAAGGTACTAAGCATTTATTCAAGCTCGGCCCAAAACAATATAGTCCATTAGAGAGCCCGCATGTGGGTGGACTATATAAGCACCCTCCTAGCATGTTAGGAGGGTGGAAGTTCTCATTATTCTTAATCTAATCTCACCAAGTTAATCACCTCCTTATCTCTACTTTATCTCACTACTTTCTCTCTCTAAAATTCATATCTTTTCCATCTCATTTCTTTAATCTATCATCATATTATTAGGGACAATAATTGGTATCAATCGGCATGGGGTAGATTCGTGTTTAGTTTGTGGTTATCATTTTTTATTCGTCTGATTTTCTACTTCAAATCATCTCGTCTCAAAAAAAAATTTGTGTTTTCAAGCTCAAAATCTTCATACAAATTGCCTACAAAGTTGTGGTAGGAATTTGTGTTTGTCATTTTGGTGATTTCCACGAAAATTTGGAAGTTTTGGCTTGATTTTAGGGTAAAAAATTCGTCATATTTAGTTTTTGGTTCATACTATTCGGAATAGCAGGTTTTTATTAAGTCGGATTACTAGGGTTTTGTCATTCCGACTTGTGTGTCGAGGTATTCAGAATTAGCTTCAGTTTTCGTATTCCGAACTACATAATCTACTCACATTCCGGATTAGTTTCGAAACCGTCTATTCCGAATTAGATCCAGTAGTCAGATTCCGAATTACATTCAGAACAACTATTCCGAATAAGAATTCATATTTCGACTAGTGTTAAGAAGAATTCCAGATAAGGTTGAAACTATTGGATTCCGGATAAGGTGCAGAACTTGGATTCCGAATTAGTAGAAAATCATATATTCCAGATCAGGTGTAGGACACGGATCCCGGATTAGGTGTGGATCTTGGATTCCAAACTACGTGCAAAACATTATTCCGAATTAGGTGATTTGTTCTGATTCCGAATAAGGTTAAGGGTTGATTCTGGATTAGGTTACGATCTAGTATTCCGAATAAGGTCAAGCTCAGTGATTCGAATTATATATAGATTGAAGATTCCTGATTGTTTTTATTCCGACTTGATTCCAGATTAAACAAAAGTACATTCCGGATTGGTTACTTAAATTGGATTCCGACTTATTCTTTGAAGATATATTTCGAATTGTTGAGTTATAAAATTTTCAAAAACGTGATTTTTCGCCTACGAATTTTTTGTTTCTTACGAAGACATTGTTTAGGGTTTTCACAATATTTCTTGAAGTTTCAACCACAATCTACTCACAACAACATCTACTTAAGATCCTATTCATTTCACTTCATTCTTGAGATGGATTCTACTACTGAATATCGTGTTACTAATAACAACATCATGGTGGCGGGTAACAAAGAGAGACCACCAATGCTTGTGACTGGTAGATATGCACAATGGCATCACGATTCCTTCGATATCTTGACACCAAACCTAATGGTGATGTTCTTCGACGTTGCATCAAAGAAGGACCCTATAATCTCACTACAATAACCATTCCTGCAATTCTAGTAACTGACTCGACGACCAATTCTGATGAGCAAACAATTGAAGAAACATATGAGAACACTTCGAAAGAGAAACGTGCTTGGATTGATGCAGAGAAAGAAGCAAACTATTTGATTCTCAGTGGGATTGGGGATGGATATTTACTCAACGGTTGATGCATGCTCTACTGCAAAAGAAATGTGGTTTGCCATTGAACGCTTGCAACAAGGTGAATCACTTAACAGGAAAGATGTCAAAACTAACTTGTTTTGGAACTTTGGTAAGTTTACTTCATTGGATGGGGAATCACTTGATTCATATTACTCAAGGTTCTACAAGATGATGAATGACATGACAAGAAACAATTTGCAAGTCTCCACCATGCAAGTCAATGTGCAATTTCTACAACAACTTCAACCAGAGTGGACACGGTTCGTAAATTTGGTGAAACAACAGAGTAAGTTAGACGAGGTCAACTATCACACGCTCTTTGACATTTTGAAACAATTTCAAAATGAGGCGAATGAACTTCGAGCTGAAAGGATAGCAAAGACTGCTAATCCACTTACTTTGGTGTCTACCACTCAACACGTTCAAGATCATCGCTCTCATGCTCCAAAGTCATACTCCACTACATCCTCCTCACCAAGATCAAGAGACAAAGAACCAAGAGCACCATCACCATCACCTGAGACATCATCTGAAGAGGACAGTGATGAAGAACTAGCTCAGAAGGATAGGGAGATGAAGCAACAAATTGCTTTCATTATGAAGACCTACAAGAAAATCTTCAAACCCACCAACAACAATCTTCGAACATCAACAAATACAAGGAACCAATATGTTGAGAGTCCTCGAAGGTATGACACACGTCAACGTGATGAAATTCCTCCTAGGTATGATCGACGTAATCCAACACATGTTGAGGGTTCTGCACGGTATGATCGACAAACTGCTAAGTATGATACTCAGAGGATTGCTACTGCTGCTGGAAATAGGGAAACTGTTGGTACTCAAGTGGTTCAATAAAGTGGGATTCAGTGCTTTAATTGTCAAGGCTATGAGCATATGGCAAAGGAATGTAGGAAGCCGAAATGGGTTAGGGATTCTGGTTATCATAAGGAAAAGATGCTGCTTTGCAAGAAGATGGAAGCTGGGGTTAAACTGTCGCCTGAGGAAGGAGCAATGCTTGATGATACTGATGATGAAGCCTCTGACCAAGAACTTGAAGCACATTACTCGTACATGGCAAAGGTTGAAGAAGTTCTCAACGTCACTGAAGATGACAATGGTCCTATCTTTGGTACTGAGCCAATTGATAAGGTACACACTAACGAGGAATATAATGTGTTTGGTAATATTCATGATCATTGTGAGCTACCCAAATCCATTAATGACACATGTATGATGGAAACGGTTGATAGCAATACCACACCCGATTCGTCAGACATGTGCAATAATGAGTCTGAGGTTGATCAACATGCAAATGAGTATGATGATGACGAGGAGCGTATTGCGCTTGCTAACTTAATTGATTCTTTACAAAAAGATGTCAAAGAAACTAGAAAAAGTCAAAAGCAATTAAAGAAGGCAAACGTTACGCTCACTCAAAATTTTGAAGAAAGCAAAGTTGTAGTCATAAAATCTAGTGAGCTTCTTGCAAGCTGCAGAGGTGAGCTTATTCAAAAGGACAAAGAGCTTGCAAGGTACAAAGGGGCTGTTGTTACTATTGTAAAGGATGTTTATGAAACTAAATACAACGAAACTCTTAGGCTTTTAGAACAAGAGAAACGTAACTATAACACTTCTTTAAGTAAGGAACGACACAAAACCTATATTGCTACCACTAAAGTGAATGAGTTAACTCAAAAGATTGGTTTTCTTCAAGAAGATAAAACTAAACTAGTTACTGCGGAGACGGAAGAGGTTGCTAACTTGCAAAAGTCTTTCAAAATTAAACAAGTAAAAGACATTGACAAAGTCGTGGAACTTGAAGTTCAAATTGATTTTTATAAGAAAATTGTTTATAAAACAACTCAATCTATTCAAACCATGCGAATGTTGGCACCTCGTTCGATTTTCAAGGGTAAAGCTAGTTTTGCTGGTCCTAAGTACCTTGAGCAAGCTCAATTTGAGAACCCGCGACTCTATCTTGAGGAGTCCCAATGGACCGACCTTGATTGTATTCTTGTTAGGCCTTTTAGTGATGAGTCACTATGTTTTGAAGAAGAGGGTAGATCACCAGTGAATACAGACTTTGTGAAACCATATAATTATGCTTATGAAAATAGTCTTTATGAAATTTTCAAACCACAAAAACAGCAGTCTCGTGAGCAAATATTTTATGAATGTGAACAAATAAGAATTAAATGGAGACAAATATTTGCCACTAAGAAAACTAATGTTTCAAAATATATCGGGTACTTACCACATCAAGCTTCTTTAAGCAAGAGTAAGCAAGCACTTAGTATTCTCCAGAGTAACATTGAAAATTTCAAAAAGGTTGTTGATGATGACTAGAAAAAACGTGAACTTTTGAAAGGAGATAAAGAAATTCCTCACGATATAACTGTTCTTGTGAAAACTATTTTGATTCCTCTTGCGGAAAGAACAAAGAAACATGCTTTCGAATTTGAAAAGTTAATTGAGCAAGAAATGTTTAACGATTTGAAATATGTGGAATTTCTTGAAAAAGAAATTGACGATCATCAACCAGAAAGAGACGAGTTTTATATAGCCTATGATTTACTCCTGCAAGAATGTCTCTCAAAAGATATTATGTGTGTTTATGTTACATCCTGTGCTGATATTGACGAATATTCTGATGTTGCATGCAAATATCTTGATCAAGTTAAAGAGTGTGAACGTCTCAAAACTGAGCTTTCGAATAAAATTGACAAAAAAGAGTTTTCGTTACTTCAACATAGATATGATTATCTTCAAAAACATTGTCACTCACTTGAACTTGCTTTGCAAAAGAAAGTTGGCATCTTTTCAAATGATACACCTTTGGAAGTAAAATTATCTGAGTCATGTCGATTACTAAACGAAAAAAGTCTTGATATTTCGGATTTGAAAGCTCAGTTACAAGAAAAAGACATAGCAATAGCAGAGTTGCAGAAACTCGTTGCTAAGATGGGTGGGAAAGTTGTGGAACCTAGTGTTAAGAAACCTGTTGTTAGACAACCCAGTGCCTCTAAAGTGAATAGATCCTCTATCTTGGGAAAACCATCTACTTTATCAAATTCCTCGTTTGCAAAACCTGTGTTTGCTCCCAAGATGGATGGAAAGGAAAGGTTACCACAGAATCAACCCATAAGGAATACTCCAACACCAAGCGTTAAGCACAATAATGTGATTAAACCAGGGATGTATAGAATGACCACTAAACCCACAAACAAAGTTAGTAAATCGCCTCAGACTTCTAGAAACACTAATACTCGTGTGTCTTCTACTACAGGAGTAGTGTCCACTGCTAGTGTTAGTCAGCCTCAACTTAAGAGCACTCAAGTGGATGATAAGGTCTGGAAACACAAGAGTCAAGGGAAGATGAAGGAAGTAGAAGAACACCCTAGGAATTTGAATGTTTTTAAGAATAAAAAGTTTGTAATCGCGTGTAATGACAACTTGAATGCTTTGAATGATTTGAATGCTATGAATGTGAAATTTTTTTGTGTCAAATGGGGAAAATGTGCTAATGCTAATCATTATATGTGTGCTATGAATAATGTCAAAGGCGTAGATACTAGAACTAAGAAGCAAGTTGCAATGCCTATTAGTGCTAGTAAACCCAAACGCACTGTGAACCATTCTGGTGCAACCCCCGCTAAGAAAAGTAATGCATCAGACTCCACCACTAAGAAACCTAGAAGCAGAATTAAGGAATTATATGAGTCTGCTAGCAAGTCTTAGAAATGGTGGTTTGCTAATCAATGTCCTCAAGGATATAAATGGATGCCTAAAGTTAGGACAAAAAATGTGACAACGAGTGTTAGTATGCCTTCAAATGTTGCTAAGGACACTAATGAATCTGAAATCAAAACTAATGTGGTATCCAATTTAGCAAATGCTCCATCGTGTTCTAACTTTTCTGCAGGTGATACAAATAATTCTCTTCATACTGAACTCAGGATGCACGAAGCACATGACGGGGAATCTCAAGTGTAGAATCATAGTTTCTTAGGATTTAGCAATGTTATAATTTATCTAATGAATGGAATGGAGAAGGAATAACTAGAGAGAGAAAGGTAGAGGGAGAAATGAGAGAAATAAGAAGAAAGATGGAATGTGTGAAATATCAAAGTCTTCAACCCCTCCTAACATGCTAGGAGGGGGTATATATAGTCCACCCTACATGTGGGCTATATGGGCTATATCTTAATACATTGGATCACGAGCCCAATACTTGTATCTATCTTTGGAGTGACCGATCCTTTCTAAATACATAAAAACGTATTTCCAACAATCTCCCCCAAGGGAGGTCACTCCAAGTTACAATGTCCTAAATAGTCTATAACTCGTGATCTATGCTAACAATGATGTGACCGAGACTTTCTTTGGAAAAACGTATTTCCAACAATCTCCCCCTAAGGGAGGTCACGCTATTTTACAAAATCTTAAACCTAGCATACTATGCTTGAGTCTTCGATCTTGGTCTTGTGAATATGTAGATGAGATCTTTGACTTTAGTCTTGAGCATGTTTCCTTGCCTTGACCTTGTGCATTCATCACTTGTGATATTTGCCTCCTCGTGACTTCATGTTCCACATACTTATACTTTTAAAAATTCTTGAAAGCTTCAGAGTTTGATACAGCGGAAGACTTGACTTTTAGACTTTCTTGAATTTATTGAAGTATTAAGTGCATACAGTAATAAGCATGTGGTGACAACTTCTTCTGGATTGTACACCGCAATGCCACCTTCTTGTTACGCTGCATAAGACAGTTAGCAACAAAACATATACACGGATGAAATGGCCTTGAACATTTCATTCTAATTCGGTAGTATTTTACCTCCGGTCGGTGAAGACCGTTGGACGATATAAAAATATCATACTTGTGACAGGTAGTTTCAATTAAGAACCTCCTTGACAAGATTTCGCGGGTAGACCCGTTCTCTTTATTCGACCGTCCAAAGCTGACTGCGAACATAAAGAGTGAATCATTTGGATAATAATATCCGCATGATTTGAAGCCGTCAATTCATGTTCCTGGAACAAGTGAAATTCAATTAAGAACCGCACCATCTTTGCTTTCCAGTTGTCACGAGCTTGATTCATATAGAATCTTGCAAGTTACCTACCAAGTGTTGTTTGAGGTTAACACTAGAAGGATTTCCACTCATCACTGTGAACACCAAGGTATCACTCTGAGTGTTCTGGCAAGATCACTAAGATATTGCGTAGAGGCCTGGAACGTGTTTAAATTCATTTAAGAATTAAACCACTGTTGCTTTCCAGTTATCACAAGTTTGATTCATAAATAATCACACAAGTCACCTACCATGAGCTTTTTGATATTCGCTCAAGAAGGATTTCCATCTTCATTGTAAATACTTTCGTATTACTCGGATGTTCAGGCAAGATCATGAAGATTTTGCGTAGGACTCTTAAGATCTTTCTTACTTTTCACAGTGTGTGAAGAAGCAAGAAATTATGAAAGTGTGTCCTAATGAGATATTTAATGATCTCAAATGGCTCTAGACTCGATCGTGCATTTTGGATTTTAGTGATCGGAGGTTGGAGAGGAGTGCCACCATTTCAATACCAATTTTTCGGAGTGAATAAATCAATAGATAATGTGTTGTCTCCGTGTGATTAAAACAAATATCTTTCGAGAGATATCTGAGTTAGCTGGAATGGGTTGTGCATTGCATCACTGGGTCCATGATGTCTTATCTTCAATACCAAGCATCATTAAAAAATGATCTCAATAGCATATGTATTGACCCGGTTTCTGCCTAAGGTTGTAAGGAGAGCTTCTTTCTTTACACCCTTTATCATTACAATTCTTTTTCATTCTTCAACCCCTTCAATGCTTACCAATACGTCATAACTAGCACCTTGTTGTGATTGTTCCAGTGCTAACTTAAGTACTTGGTCGGCATTCAGCTACGTTCACAATCTTTCTCCATCTTTCCTAAGGACTACTATTTCTAGCTATGGAATGTCCTTGGGAAGATTCCTCCGGTTCTAGAGGAATCATTGGAATTTAACCTACCCTACCATCCTTATGTCACCACAATCTTCACTGTGGTGAATAGAGATGTTTTAGGTAAGTGTATGTCACCATGAAATCCATTTTTATATCCAAATCCATTTTGCTCCCCCTTAACATATGCCACGATATTCGAAAACATTTCGCACATGTCGGGATGAGCCAACACATTAAGTCAAACCATTATTGATCTCAATATTAAATCACATTTTCTCCCCCATATTAAAAATATTAACCCAATCGATGTTTTTAATATCAATTGATATAACAGCATTTTAAGAAAATTTGGGATGAAAAATGCAAATCCAATTATCTTCATGCTTTACACAAGCTCCCCCTCAAATTAATGAGGGTATACTTGAAACGTGAATGAAGTACCTTTTAAACACAAGTGTAAGGTATTTATCACATGCAAAGATCATATATAATAATGTATTCACAAGATTAGCAATTTATGAGGTTGGACCTGAATGATGGAGAACATCATATGAAAAAAGCATATGGTTCTTGTTCACGAATGTTGGTCGCCTCATCACGTCTGAAGTTATCTCTTGACTCCATGTGTACGATTGATATCGTTGTCTTGACACCAACATGTGAACTTGGCACTTTTGGCGTCAAAGATTCTGAATGCTGGACAATTGCTCCCCCTCAATTGTTGACCCGTGTTCTATTGAAAGAGCTGTAGTCACCGTTTGAGTAGTCGCATCGTCGAGTATGTAGATATCAATTGTAAATTGCTACGGTTGGTGGAGATGATAACTTCATAAAAACAAGATTTCTCTTGTTTTAACAAATAAATGCACCGACACGTACATAAATTCGTGTTAGATTGTGTTATTACGTAAACACAATCCCTTACATGGTTATAAAGTAAACCATACTTGAGAAAAATTAATTCTCGTTGTTGAGTCAAAGCTTTCCGGTGAAATGCTTGACTTGAGTATGAAAATCGGGTTACTATCTGAAATAATAGCAAGCCATTTTGAGCATGTTTTAAAATATTTGAACTTCTGCTTGAACTTTATTTACAACCCCGTGTCATTATTGAATGACATTTCTAGTATCGTAAATATTATGGATTCCAGAAGACATGCTCTCTTTATCAAAACATTTTTGAACACACAATTTTGAAAGATTTAGAAAAACCTTTTTGAGAAATTCTCGAAAAATTATGTTCAAAGTTTTGAAAAAACAATTACTCGAGCGTAAGATGTTGAATATCTTACAAAACGAGCTCAAGTCCGAGAAGTTGTAAACTTCCCGTTGTGAGGATAAGTTTATCATCGGCGATAAACTTTCCTTTTAACTGAATAACGAGTTCTAAGTTGACATTTACTTAGAAATCGTTTTCATGAGCTTGAAAAACTTTGAATGTTTTAATGTAAAGCTCATGACCGAGAAAAATGAATTTCTCGTTATGAGGAAAAGTTTTCTTATTTAAAAGATACACTTTCCTTTCTGAGCTTAAAATTTGGAATGTTTTAATACAAGCTCATGACCGAGAAAATTTAATTTCCCGTTACGAGGATAAGCTATCTTTAAAGATAAGCTCTCCTAAAATTGAAGTCCGAGTTACAGTCTGATATTTAACTGTAAGCCATTGTGCATGAGCTTAAAAAACTTTGAATGTTTTTAATATTAGCTCATGCCCGAGAAAAATTAATTTCTCGTTGTAAGGACAAGTTTATCATCGACGATAAACTTTCCTTTCTTTAAAGTCCGGGGCATAATCTGAAATATAATTATACGCCATTTTACACGAGCTTAAAACCTTTGAATAGTTTTAATGTGAGCTCGTGTCCTAGAAAATTTAATTTCTCGTTTTAAGGGTAAGTTATCAATGCGTAGATAAACTTCCCTTTCTCTGAAGAACGGGTCACAGACTGTGATTTGTCTATTAGCCTTTGTGCATGAGTTTAAAAACTTCGAATGTTTTTATTTTTAGCTCATGCCCGAGAAAACTTAATTTCTCGTTGTGAGGATAAGTTTATCATCGACAATAAACTTTCCTTTCTTTGATGAACGAGTTACAGTCTGTGATGTGACTATAAGTCCTTTTGGTAAGCTTAACCATGAATCCCCTGAGACACTTGTTTTTCCGATATCTGCTTCTTCAGCAACCAAACTCTAAGAGTGTCCTTAGTTGAACGGTATACAATGATTGGACCGCTTCGTTCTTTTGGAACATCAACTTTGGTACCTTCATTCTCATTAGGAATTTGCATGCTTTGACATGGGTTAGCGATATCAATTTTAGGAGCACGTGGGGATTCACAGTTGGCTTTACTTGTGTCAGAAGCGACCTGAGTAGATGATTCACTTCTCATAGCTGGCAAATGTTTCCTTTTATAGAAAACCTTAAGTTTAGGCTTAAGTGATGTATCATCTTTATCAATTTCCTCCCTAGTAGTCTTAGTAGAATCGGAGACCATCCTAGTTAAAGTACACTCGTTTCCTACAAGAGTGAAAGTTCTACCAGTGGGGCGTCAAACTTTACCAATGGGTTTGATTTTAGCTATCTACTGGGATTCAAGTCTAGCACGGGAGTTCACCTCATTAAGTAATTTCTTGACACAAGAGTCATGATTTGCCGTAAAGACACATTTTCTACATGTTTTACAAGTAGCATATTTAATGTCCGAGTAATTCCTAGATGATTGATCGATGCTCCTAGGAGATGACATGCTACGGTTAGCAGTGTTGGGTAATCTAGAAGGCATCTGACTAGGCTTGACATTGCTATCTCTTACATGTGTCTTTTGCTTAGCTTCCCTTAGACCAAATTTATGGCAAACGTCATTTGAACTAGTTCTAGAGGTGGTCTTGGTATTTTTAGAGAAACTAGAGGCAATCATGTAATTATGTCTTGCTAAAGCTGTTTTGGTCACATTGGGCCTAGTTGCCGGAGTGAGTGGTCTAGAAAGATGAACCAAATCAACTTGGGAGGCAAACCGCGGTCTCGAGGATTGTGGTCGCTCGGATCTAAATGCAGTAGGTTGTCTGACGGTCGGTTGTCTGACGAACTGATTTGTAGGCGGTTTCCCCAAGATTGATGGTTTTTCAAGCTTAGTGTCCACACTAGTTCCTCTATTTTTCCTTAATTCGTTTTTCAACGCAGCTATAGTAAAAACCTTTTCCCGAACTTGAGCTTTTAAAGTCTCATTCTCTTTGAGCAATCTATCTTGGGATGCCAACTTAGATTCTAGCAGTTGAATTTGTTTCAAAATATTATCCTTTTCAGCTTTAGAATCTAAAACTTTTTGATCCAATTTTCTTTCAAGAACAACGTTTGACTTTTCAAGTTTTTCAAAATATGTTTCAAATTTGTCCGTTTTTTTAGAAAATTCTAATTTGGCATCCTCAAGATCTTTTGATTTTTGAGCTACATTCCTTTTGAGCTCTCTAATCTTGGAATCAGAAGCAGTCAATGAAGCAGTTATAAGACAATTATCATGATGTTTAGCATTTTGAACACTTTCTCCCCCATTATGACTCACATCGGATGAATCAGAAGTGGTATTTCTATCACTCTTTTCCATCCCATGTTTGTCATAATTAGGTTCAGAATGCTCAATATGCGACATTTCATCAGCATATACATCATAAACAACATTACCATTGTACCATGTTCGCAGTCTCTTCGTCATAAACGGGTAAGGTGTCATCATAAGAGATGTCTGGAACATTCCCTGACTTGTTGCTGATGTCATGCTTAACTGTTGATTCCATGTCCTTGCAATCTTTAGCAGCCTCCAATTCGTCAATTGTATGACCATTTTCCTCTTGCATCGTAGAATCTTGCACTGCATTATCACACGCTTGCTGAAGTCGGGATTTTTCATAAATCGAAGACGAGACCGATGTCAAGAGTTTCAATAGTGTACCACGGAAAACTTGAAGCTCGGTATGTGCGTCTCGAAAAAATGACTGGCAAATCGCTGAACTTTCAGACTTGATGATATTAAATTGGAAGAAAGGCGTAAATTGTGTCCTGAGAGATTGATATGCATATTCTGATGCAGAATGATTAAAGTCTGATTTGTGAAGTTGCTCATCTAGTTGGTTCAAGGTGAGGAGTATTGAATCAATGAATGGATAACGTTCTTGACCAAAGAGTGTCACAAATTCGCTCCCTCCTTGGATCCATGAAAGAGTCACAAGATGAGACTGAAGTAGTCGAAATGACGTGGTGCCATTGTCGCTAACTTTGTATTGCATTGGATGCAAGTCTCCGTTTTGAGATATCGAATTCAACGAATCCATTGAAGTTTGATGAACAATGACGTTAAGGATTACCGATCGATGAAAAAACCGTCTTCAATTTCAAATAATAATACCCGATTAAAAACCGTGACCACTAAAAAATAATTTCAAATCTAGTCGTTATCTCGGTCTCGTCAAATAAATCTTTTCACTTTATCACGTCACTTTTTCACGTTGTCACTTTGTCACGTCACGATAATAAGCATCTCCAAATATTACTATCTAAAAATACGTGCACACGTGGATGTAAAAAATAATTTCAAATATGTATCCAAAAATACGTGGATGTAAAAAAAATAGACAACCAACACGTTTATAAATAAATCTTGTAAGCTTCATACGTTTATCCAAAATACGTTTATTAATAAGTGTGTAAACACTTATCCTTTTGCCACTAAAATCAAGGAAAAACAAGACTAAATCATGTGTTTTATATCGTAAATATCAGAATTATGCGTGGTTTTGTGTTTTTGTGTTAAATAGGTACAAATGATCAAAAGAAGAGAAAACACGGGATTTCACGGTCAAATGTTGAAGAAAAGTCAAGAAAAAGACGAAGACAAAGTCGAAAGACCAAAAGTGTGCCAAGTTCACGAAAACCGGCTAAACCGACACGAGTTTGAAGAAAATGAACAAGAAAGCCGAAGTCGAGCTCGTTTTTTAGCAGATTTAATATTTATGGAGATAAAACGGGCTTGTGGGTCCCACTTGTGATTAATGGGCCCAAAAACCCATTTGTGTGAATAAACTATCATCTTTTGGAAAGTAATAGCCCATTATGACCCAAATCAAATACCAATTATCTACAAATGGGACGGATCAAGAAGAAATGAAAATTGGGCCAAAGCCCAATTACACTTATCATTGGAGCGGATCTAGTAAAATTGTTATTTCTCAAAAGATGGTCAAAGTCCACACCACTTTTCCTGGTCAAACATTCTCCCCACAACGTGTAATCCCAACAATCCCTCCCCATCACACGTTTTAATAAATAAAACAAATTATTCACCCCATTACTCGGTCAATCATCTCAGTCAACCCAATTACCCTCACACAATAAAACTTTATCCTACACCTCACCCACACCATAACCTTCCCCCACTCACATGTTTTATAAAAACGTATTTCTTTTTTACCACTTCCCATTTCTTTCGATGGAAACTAGAACACAGTACACCCACTTCCATCTTCCCCATTTACACAGCCTAAATAACCCAAACCCTAATTTTTACCCTAACAAAAATTACCCCTATTATTTGGGGCTTTTGTTTAAATGTTTAATTCACACACTTGGGGATTAAATCCCCAAGTTTTTCGCAAGATCCACCAACTGTGGTCCTCTCTCTTGATCCAACGTGGCCCTTTTCTCTTGTTTTGATTGGGTGGAACACATCACCATCCAAATCCCTCCAATAAATTTGCTCCACCTCAGCCTAAAGAAGCACAAATTAAAGCCACCCTGGCAATCCGTGGCTCATGGATTAATTTCAGCCGCTAGATCAAGAGAAGAAAAGAAATGAAGAATGGATGGCTAGGATTCAAGACCTTGGGCACCAAGTTTAGGGTTTTCTCTATAAAAACCCATTCATTGTAATTCATTGGGACACCTTTTCTTTATTTTTAATTTTTCAGTAAATTAGATTAGGATTTAATTTTGTATTTTTTTATTTTCAGTCAATGTAATTTTGATTTTAATTAATGAAAAGTTTTACTTTTATTTAATTTCAGTCTCATTTTAATATTTCTGTCAATTTAAATTAATCTTGAATCTGCCTTAATTTTTTTTATATATCATTGTTCTTGTGTTTGTTTATTATTCGGTTGATTTTTTTTTTAAAAAAAAAAGATAAAGGAAAGAGGAAAATTAATTCTTCCCTACTAGAAGAATCAAAAGTTTACTTTCGGATTAGTTTGGATCGAAGAGTTCTGTTACGGTTCATTTTTGGTTTATTTGGTTCGAGACGAGGGAAACTGTTTCGGTTTGATTCGAAGGTGGTGTTTGTTTTGTTCGATTCGGTTCTAATAGGGGGTTCAGCGCTACCCTACGGCCCAACGGTTTCGACATCAGGTTCCAAGTCTCTTTTTAATTTTATGTTAAGATTTAGTTTTATTTGTTTAAATATCTGCTTTCAGTTTTTGATATATCTGTTTTATATAAGTTTGAGTAGTTACTTATGAAGTTTATGTTTTGTTTTAGTTTAAGTAGTATCTGTTCTTTTAATGTTTCTGCTTAATTGATTTAAACTTATAGCCTTATCTGATTGTTTAGACTGTTATAGCCTTATTTGATTGTTTAGACTGTATAGCTTATATTGGTTCAGTTTTTTCTATTCGTGTTATTTTAGCTTATTTATTTTGTTTTCCTAGCTTTTAGCTTATTTGGAATTTGGTTTTTATGCTTAATTAGATCTAGCTTATTTGCTTTCCTTTTAGACAGCTTTTTAGTTCTTATTTTTCTAGCTTAATTATCTTGGTTATTCTGCTTATTAGGATATAGCTTATCTTCTTATTTGTTGCTTGCTTGCCTGACTTTGCTTGAACTGTTTTTAGTATTGCTGCATAGTTAACAGATACAACTGATCTGTTGATTTTATAAATCTGTCCAAAAACTAAAAAAAATTAAATAGCAAAAATAGGGTCTGCTGGGGATCGAACCCTAGACCTCTCGTCTGGCAACAATACGACCCAACCATCTCCTCTAGCACCTTTTTTATGTTTACCTTCTCATAGTTAAATTAATATAGGATTTTTATTTACTAGCAGTTTTTATTAATTAGTTTAATTCAAGTTTTAGTTTAATTAAATTTTAATATAAAAGTTTTCTTTATTCAGTTTTTAATAAATATAAAAAGATAAAAAAATAATATTTTTATTTACTTTTATAATTTTAAATTTGTTTTCATTTTATTTTGTTTATTTAAAATAGATTTCATTTTAAATTTACTTTATTTTTAAATTTAAATTAGTTTTAAATATTTTTATTTACTTTTATGAGTCTTTAGTTTAAAAAAGTTTTTAAGTTTTCATTTAAAAGATTTTTTTATTTTCAAATTAAGAGTTTAAATAGTTAATTAAAATAGTTTTCTTCTAATTAAATAGATTTAAGTTAGTTTAAAATTCCAAAAGTTTTAGTCACCAAAAACAAAATTAAGTTTTACGATTAAACGGAAATCAATTCGAGTTGAGTCGAGGAAAAACGAACATTAATTGGATTGCAAAACCCTAATTTCATTTATAAATAAATTTGTATCCAAAAATACGTGGATGTAAAAACACGTTTATCCAAAAATACGTGGATGCACACAGAAATCTTGTAACCTTCGCCCTATAAATAAATCACGAACTATAGTTATCTCAAACTTGGTATAATCCGCCCCCCATCATTTCTTGTTTCCTCCGTCACTTTCTCTCTTGCTTTATACCAATCTCACAACCACCACCACACATGCACATAGAAACCTCCGTCTTCTTAAATCCAAATACCACCTCAAATCCTCCCTCTTCAATACCCAACCAAATCTTATTCAAAGAGAAACGCAGCTATTCTCAACCCCCCCGCTTCGTAACCTCCGTCCAACATTCTCTGCTAAACTCAAATAATCTGATCCAACTTTCCTTAATCCAAATCGTCACCATTAAATCAAAACAATCGTTGATCGCACCTAATATTAAAAACCAAACTCAAATATCATCTCCATTTGTAAAAGAATAAAAACGCATCACAGATCATGAAACCGTTCACCAAATCACGAGGAGAAATGAGACTTCCAACTTCAAGATCTTTTTTAAATAAGGTCTCAGGTAGGCTGTAATTATTTCTTATTTCTTTTTGTTTTGAGTCCTAACCGAAACAGATAAAACGATTATAACACGATTGTTATGAATCAATATTTGATTTCGAATATTAAAAAAATGGGTGTATCCAACAAAGATCAATGATGATGATGACGTGAAGAATCTGTATAGATCATGGCATGCATGTCTATTCACGAAGTAAATCTGAGATCTAGATGTGTTTTAGATATTCGGGTCAAGTCTGTGGTGTCTGTTTGTTTGAGTTTGACTCAGGTTTGAGACCTCTCGATTTTCTTTTGGAAAATAGTTGTTTTGTGTTCAAGTCTGTGTGTCTGTTTGTGGGTCAAGTCTGTGGTGTCTGTTTTGTGTTCGAGTTTTTTTTTTTTTTTTGGTTTGGACTGTTGGTGAGTCGAGGGTGTTTAGTGATTCAGTTTATGGGTGTCGAGTGTTTTCTAGTCCGAATGTGATTTGAGAGTCTGTGGTTGAGTCAAGAGAGGGTCTTGTTTGATGACCGTTGTGTTTGAATCGAGGGTCTGAGTCAGAGTTGTGTTCAAGGCTTGTTGGTTTGGTCAAATGGTAAGTCGGAATACTCGAATTCTCACCTAAGTTGGAATCCGAGTGTTCACTGACCTAGTTTGGAATCTTTGATGTTCTGATCTAATTCGTAATCAGTGATTTTCTGATCTAATTCGGAATCAGTGATTTTCTGATCTAATTCGGAATCAGTGATTTTCTGATCTAATTCGGAATCAGTGATTTTCTGATCTAATTCGGAATCAATGATTTTCTGATCTAATTCGGAATCAGTGATTTTCTGATCTAATTCGGAATCAGTGATTTTCTGATCTAATTCAGAATCTGTGATGTTTTTATACTGATACCAGATATGAACAAAAAGCGACTATTTGACAGATTTGAGAGAGAAAAAGATAACTTGTTTGGACAAGGAATAAATAACTGATACTTTTGTGATAAAAGACTTTTGTGAACAAAAACTCCCAAATCGAGACAATAAAGCACAAATCAAGACAAAAAGTAGATATAAGAAATAGCTAAAACTGATAAGAGACTAAAGTTTATAAAAGTTATACCATCATCACTGTTTGGACGAGACCAAAAAAATATGAAAACCATTTTGCCTTTAAAAACTTAACCTTAAAGAAAAAAAATAGACAAGAGAAAAAAAATTGTGAAAAAAGAAAATTTTACCACCAAATCAATAGATAAAAACACGTCAATCCGAAGAATCAACCAAAGCTCTTGATACCAGTTGTAGAATCATAGTTTCTTAGGATTTAGCAATGTTATGATTTATCTAATGAATGGAATGGAGAAGGAAGAACCAGAGAGAGAAAGGTAGAGAGAGAAAGGAGAGAAATAAGAAGAAAGATGGAATGTGTGAAATATCAAAGTGTTCAACCCCTCCTAATATGCTAGAAGAGGGTATATATAGCCCACCCTACATGTGGGCTATATGGGCTATATCTTAATACATTGGATCACGAGCCTAATACTTGTATCTATCTTTGGAGTGACCGATCCTTTCTAAATACGTAAAAACGTATTTCCAACATCAAGCTTCTAATTAACTTCGTGGAGAAGTTCCTGGGTACGGTCCGATTCGGAAATGATCAATTTGCACCGATCCTAGGATATGGAGATTTGGTTCAGGGGAATATCACGATCAAAAGGGTATACTACGTCGAAGGGCTCAATCACAATTTTTCTCGGTTGGTCAATTCTGTGATGCGGATTTGGAGGTTGCTTTCAGAAAGAAGACATGTTTTGTTCGTGATTATGATGGGAATGACTTACTTACCGGTACACGGGGTACTGATCTTTACAAAATTTCACTACAAGACACAACTTCATCAACTCTAATTCGCTTCATGGCTAAAGCTTCAACGAATCAGGCATGGTTATGGCATCAACGTTTATCTCATCTTAATTTTGATACCATCAACTTGCTTTCCAAGAAAGATATTGTGAGAGGCCTTCCAAGCTTGAAATTCATCAAAGATCATCTTTGTTCTTCTTGTGAGCTTTGTAAAGCTAAACGAAGTAGCTTCAAAACAAAGAATACACCAAGCTCTAAAGGACGGTTAGATCTTCTTCATATAGATTTGTGTGGTCCCATGCGTGTTCATAGTATCAATGTGTAGAAACTAGAAGGGGGGTTGAATAGTTTCTAGTTAGTTTTCAAACTTTTCGGCTTAATCCATTGTGCGCGGTTCCTTATGTGTACCCGCGGTTCTTTATCAATAAAGAATCGCCGGTCCATTTAGGGAACCGCTGACAATGAACTTAACCTTTTGTTACATGTTAAACTTTGACGATCCTTTGTATCAAATTCTCGATCAAGCTTGACTAGATATGAGATGTGTTTGCTTGAAAGATAAATACAACAAGTAAGTGAACACACAAACCCATCAAATCAAGAGTACATCAAGAAATAGTCTAAACACTAAGCACACACGTACTAAGCATAAGCTTTTCCGCAACCAGGATGTTTAGACTAAGTGATGTACACTTGACCATAATCTAAACACGAAGCACACACGTACTAAGCCTTAGCTTTTCCGCAACTTAGATGTTTAGATTATGAGATGCACACAACACACAACATATAAATACATCTATAATAGTAAAGACATAAATGTAAAGGAAAGTACCGACACGATGATTTATAGTGGTTCAGTCACGAAGCTCCTCTTCGCCCTACTCCACTCCTCGAGTACACCTTACTCGAGAGTTACTTCACTAGTCAACAAACTCCTTAAGGTGGAGAAACCATACACAACGTCGCTTATCCAAATTCCGACTCTAAGCTAAAAGTCGAGTCCTAATCTTAGGTAGGACCAATCTACACAACGTCGCCCACTTCACCATTTTACGACACAAGGCTAGATGTCGAGTTCTATCGAAAGATAGAACCAATGTTCCCGACTCTTCACTTTGAAGCTAAATGAGAACTACACTAGACACAACTACATCACTTTATAGTTTAGTGAGAACTCACAAGACACAACCACATCACTTTATAGTTTAGTGAGAACTCACAACTCTTCACAACTACAAAACTCTTCACCCTAGTTATGTTTTATGGCCAAACATAACAAACCTTGTGTTTTATGGCCTAAACACATAAACCATATAGATCTAAGTACTTACCACTTAGATCTATGACTCTAACACTATATCCAAGTATTAACAAACTTGGATCTACACAACTAACACCTAATCCAAGGATACTCATCACTTGGATCTTCTACCCATACAAACATATCCAAGTGAACCCAACACTTGGATCTTCTACATATACATAGTAGGAAGATTAAAAACATAACTTAGATCTACATAAGGAGAGATCTTCATCATGTAGTGAACCCAACACATCATGGTAATGATAATGTTCTTCTCTTTGCACTTGAGAGGATGAGGAGATTGAGGATAGAATCACATCTTAAACAAGATTAATCAAAACTAACTAATCAAGGATCTAAGATGGTTTTGAAAGAAACTGTGCAAAAAGGGTTGAAAGAAAATCTGGAAATGATCCACTATTTATAGGGCAACATTGCAACGGTAAAAAACACCCGCAGTTCCTTATCTCTACCCGCGGTACCTTGTCAATAAGGAACCGCGGGTTCCTTTAAAGAACCTCCGCGTCGGAGTCCGTGCAAATTTGTCCTTTAGTGGGGATATGCCATCTGGGGTAGTTTATACCCTCAAAGGATATTCCTTTGGCATATGGAATATGCCAAATTCAAATTTCCATTTTCTTTTTAATAAAACATTTTCTTAAAAATAAAGTTAATTAAAATCTTTTGTCACATTTGATTAAAATGTGAGTTTTAAGAAAATATTAATCCTTGATCACTTAGTTAGGTTAATGACATGTTTGTACATACCTTGAGTGATTCATGCCGAATGCGGTCTTGGAGGTGTCGAGAGAAGTATACAAATGTATTCTTGAGTGATTACGAGTACCTTAACATTTTACATAATGTATTGCGAATTATACGTTTGTCATCAACAAAACACAAAGAGATAATATCGACAAAGCATCGTAATGTTTGCACTAACAATCTCCCCCTTTTTGATGATGACAAACAAGTAAACCGCAACACATATTAAAATGCATAAGTTACTCGTTTACACTTACTTCTCCCGCTTTTGTCGAATCAAAAAGGTATTCTTCATTTGTAGAAGAGGAGGATTGACTTCGAGAGAACATGCATCCAAAAATCTAATCATCCATAGTGGTTGTCGTTTGAGAGGCGAGAATCCAAACCATAAACCCATCATACAAAAATATTGAGCTTGCGTCATCCTAGTGAAGTCTTCAATCACCATAGGTTAACCAACTCCAAGCATAATAATATGCTTATTTACGAGTGTCCAAAATGCATTATTTGCAAGATGTTCGATGAATGCAATTTGAGTGAGTCAACGATCGCAAATGTAATGACTTGAACTCTTTGAAAATGCTCCCCCTTGATATGAGCTCCCCCTTGCTTGAGGCACCAACAAAGCAAGAATAGTGACGAGCTACAAAAATAGGTTAGAAGTGTCCTACAAAACAAGGTTAGTAGACAAGAGCATATATAAAAAGAGATGTCACCCAAACGGGGATGATAAACAAGTCGTTTGCACAAACAATGACAAGCAAAGAAGTGTGCATGCGATGCTATCAATCCAAAAACAAATCAAAGGAGAGGATCTTGACAAGATCATTTCACAATTGTAATGATAATATGTCAAAGGTTAAAAAGCTTAGAATTTTTGGAATCACCCAAGAAAATTCAAGATTTAACCATCAACTCTCAAAAAAAAAAACAAGGAGAGGATTTTGAGGAAATCAATTCAAAATTGTTGGAGTAGAGGTAGAAAAGAAACATCCAAGAATTTGAAGATATCATCTCAAGGGGTTAAAAACTTAGAATTGATGGAATCACCCATACCAATTGTAAATTTTAACCGCAATCAACTCTCAAAAAGAGGAACAAAAATATCTCAACCTAGAGAAATTTTTGACCAAAAAAAAGGAAAACCAAAAGCGGATAAATCGACGCTTTAAGAAAAAATTCGGGATATAGGACATTATAGGTAAAAATGCGTATGAATGTCGACACCAAATGGTGCTTAGCATACGATAAACTACATGCTCAAAGTTTCGTAGCGCTTCTCAATCATTATGGATGTTCAAAGAACAATTACACGATGAGGAAAGGGTAAGGCTCGACTCAACTTAGTTTAGAAAGACTGGAAGAAAGAGACTCGACTTCGAGAGGCATGATTAAAATAAACCAAGAGAAACTCAATCAAAGAAGTTAAGGATAACTTCACAAATTGATTCATGAATACTATAACTTAGAAGGAGATAGTGAAATCTCGAAAGAAAATGAGAGAAGAAACTCAAAAGAAGCTCAAGAAGACATGAAGAGTTAGTACAAAATCTAACACATAATCAAGTAAGCATATAGGATAATTCATGCAATGTCTAATGAAGTCTACAGTAAACCAATGTAGAGAATGTGCGCAGTTAACACATATGGCATGCAAGAAACATGATTACTAAAAAAGAAAAGACTAAGTAAAACATGTTGGCACGTAGCATTTAAGGACCTGCATGAGTTAGACACATCTAAGAGATATTATATCGGAATTGCTTAACAAAGACAAAACCTTTAAAATAAGCATGCATTCATTAACTAATCAATTAAGCATATAGCATACGGATAAGCAAGAAGATATATAAGCAAGTAGCATACAAGCAAGTCATCTATCTAGATATCACAAATCAAGCTACATGAAATGTAAATCTCCAAGAAGATTCCCTATTCTTATTAGTTTAAGAAAAGGACTCAAAATAAGAGAAAAGAAAGAAACATAATAACAAGAAGATCCAAGACTCAAAGAAAAATCATGTTGAAAAACATGAAAGGAAATACAAGAGAATAAAGATAATACAAAGATGTAAAAAACAAAAGCCTAAAACTTAAGCATAATTTTAATCTTAGTTACACTAGAATCCTAAGATTTGCTTAAATTAGATGTCTTATCAATAAGCAATCCACATGCTTAAATGAAAGACAAGGGTGGTGGCGGAATTTGGTGGGGTGAAAGGTGAAGTCACCAAGGGTTCAACAAAGTCATTCTCAATGGGAACGCTTTGGATAGGTTGAGGTTGGGTAGTCACATCCAAGAGAGTACTAGGAGTGAAGGGTGAGGTTAGCTCATTCATTCTAGATTGGAATGAAGAGGAGGTAGAACCATGTAAATGGTTGGTACCATGGGTTGAGGTAGTCTTGCATGGTGCAAGAGGTGGTGAGGGTGATGAAGAGATGAGAATAGGCACAATCTCATTCTTAGGTGTGGCAAAAGGTGAAGAGTTAAGTTTTGGTAACTTAATCTTAAATTTGAGGTGCCTCTTTGAAGAGGAGGTTTTGGGTGAATTGGAGGTTCTTGTAGAAACTATGGTAGTAATGGGTGGTTTAAGGGGTAAGGATGAATGGTTTCAGGTGTGAAGAACATGGCTAACAAGGTGGGTTTAAAAGGGCGAGGGGAACAATTGGGAAGTTTCAGAAAACCCGAATTTGAGAGCTTCTGCCCGCGGTTCTTTATCTCCACCGGCGGTTCCATATTGATATGGAGCCGCGGTCTATTTAAAGAACCGCCTACAGAGGCTAGGTTTAGGTGGTTAAGGAGGATTTTCCAATTCAGCAAATCCTAATGTTCTAGTCTAACTTATCATAAAGTCATGCTTAAGAGCAAAAGAAACTAGAACGCACACAAAGGAAAGACACATAGGTTCAATTAGCACGTAAGAGGAAAGCTAAGAAAAACCTAATGGCTACAAAAGAAAAAGACTCCTAATGACATACAAAGTTCATCAAAGTAAACTATCATTAGTCATATATAGGAAGAGCCATTTTGCCAATTTAGAGAATGAGTATGAGACTATCACTAGAGGTGTTCAAGTAAGGCTAAACACGACCATTTTTACGAGTTATACACCAAATCAACTTCCCACATGGAAGTAATTCAACCGTTAGGTCAAATTAAGATCCTAGTGCATAAATTCTCTAGTAGTCATTCTCAAGTTAGACAAAATGTAATTCCAACATTTGCCTAATAAAGTTTAGCAAGGATGAAACTTGCATGGCGACACAATGCATGACCTAATGAGGGTAAAGAATGCACCATTGCATATCTTGTCAAACAAGTCTAGTTAAGATTAATTACCTTAATAGAACTTGAGGCCAATAACATTGAAGTGTATAAACAAATTTTACACAAACCAAAGGAACACTCTTGATTGGTCTTTCGGAAATGACACATTTATAAATTGCATAGCAATGTAAACCGACTCTATTGTTATCAAACCGACTCTATTGTGCATTATAAGTAATTATTAAACAAAATATGTCTAACAATTTGAACAAGTAGATTCAATATAACACCATCGACACAAGTGTGAGTTATGATCCGATGTATATTATTAATAAAACCACATTCATGTCTACACTAAGAAACATGTCAATTAGATTCGATAATGATACCAATCATAGTTTGAATAATGCATTGATATTTAAACGGAATCTTTCTTGATTCCCACAAACACTCTTTTAAGAGAAAGTAGCTAAGATTTTCAAAGCGTGTTTCATGTTTTATAGTGAGACATTTATCTACTTGAACTAATAACACAATCATCGAGTAAGACGACCCAAATCAATAGATTTGACAAGCTCCCAAAGCTTTCAAACCTAAAAGTGTTAAAGAACATGTCGAGATGTACAAGATGTTTATGTAACATTTGTAAACCAAGAGATGTTAATCCTATATGCAATGCACACATAATGTTGCAACTAAAATGCAAGAAATCTAGCATACATCCTAATTAGGAAAAACTAGATACTAACAAATACCAAGCAAGGCACAAGAGACTAGACAAATAAGCAATACTACTACAAATAGCAAGGAACACTTAATAATGTCTACATATAATAATAACACGCAAGGAAACACACACAAACAATTAGCTTAACACATAAAAGCATTCGTCCATGTTTTGAGTGTTAGATACAACAAAGTATTCATAGCTTGATTTTATTTGAAAATAGTCTTTGACCCATTTAAATTTTAATTAAGTTTAACACTTTGTAAATATATCAATTTTCAAAGATATATCACCAAGAGATGTCCAACTTAATAGAAAAGAGTAAAACACAAGTGTTACGACAAACCGAGACTCAATACTTTGGACAAAGTATATAACTTATAAAACATTTAAATTTTAAATTTTGAATAAAGGTTTGGAAGCATTTTTAATTGATAGAAAATTCAATTACGTTCGAAATGACGGGTGGCACGACTTCTACGGACTTACGGTTGATTTATATGATTTTTCAAAGTTTGCAAAAATCTGAGTCAGATTGACTGCGGTTCCTTACTGATAAGGATCCGCGGGGAACAATAAAGAACCGCGGTCAGAGGACAAAAAATGAGTTTCTGGCCAAAATCATTTGGTAACTTTTTGGAAGGACTTAGGACTCTAAAAAATCATTTTAGACACACAGAACTCGTATTTTAGAGTTAATTATGACACAAAAGATTTTTATAATTCCAAACATGAAAAGATTAAATTCAAGCTATTATACAAAGTTTATTTAACACCAAAACTTGTACGAATGAAACAACAAAACACATTTCATAAGTAATCACTCTTCATGAACAATTTGATACAAAGATCGTCTCTATTTTTAAAAACCGTTTTCATTTTTAAAAACCATTTGTTTTGAAAAAGAGAGCAAAGATCGATCCAAGCTTTAAAGTACAATATACTTCAAAGACCTTGAATAACCTCTCTCTAATACCAATTGTAGAAACTAGAAGGGGGGTTGAATAGTTTCTAGTTAGTTTTCAAAACTTTTAGGCTTAATCCACTGTGCGCGGTTCCTTATGTGTACCCGCGGTTCTTTATCAATAAAGAATCGCCGGTCCATTTAGGGAACCGTCGAAAGTGAACTTAACCTTTTGTTACATGTTAAACTTTGACAATCCTTTGTATCAATCTCTCGATCAAGCTTGACTAGATATGAGATGTGTTTGATTGAAAGATAAATACAACAAGTAAGTGAACACACAAACCCATCAAATCAAGAGTACATCAAGCAATAGTCTAAACACTAAGCACACACGTACTAAGCCTAAGCTTTTCCGCAACTAGGATGTTTAGACTAAGTGATGTACACTTGACCATAATCTATACACGAAGCACACACGTACTAAGCCTTAGCTTTTCCGCAACTTAGATGTTTAGATTATGAGATGCACACAACACACAACATATAAATACATCTATAATAGTAAAGACATAAATGTAAAGGAAAGTACCGACACGATGATTTATAGTGGTTCGGTCACGAAGCTCCTCTTCGCCCTACTCCACTCCTCGAGTACACCTTACTCGAGAGTTACTTCACTAGTCAACAAACTCCTTAGGTGGAGAAACCATACACAACGTCGCTTATCCAATTTCTGACTCTAAGCTAAAAGTCGAGTCCTTATCTTAGGTAGGACCAATCTACACAACGTCGCCCACTTCACCATTTTACGACACAAGGCTAGATGTCGATTTCTAATCGAAAGATAGAACCAATCTTCACGACTCTTCACTTTGAAGCTAAGTGAGAACTACACTAGACACAACTACATCACTTTATAGTTTAGTGAGAACTCACAAGACACAACCACATCACTTTATAGTTTAGTGAGAACTCACAACTCTTCACAACTACACAACTCTTCACCCTAGTTATGTTTTATGGCCCAACATAACAAACCTTATGTTTTATGGCCTAAACACATAAACCATATAGATCTAAGTACTTACCACTTAGATCTATGACTCTAACACTATATCCAAGTATTAACAAACTTGGATCTACACAACTAACACCTAATCCAAGGATACTCATCACTTGGATCTTCTACCCATACAAACACATCCAAGTGAACCCAACACTTGGATCTTCTACATATACATAGTAGGAAGATTAAAAACATAACTTAGATCTACATAAGGAGAGATCTTCATCATGTAGTGAACCCAACACATCATGGTAATGATAATGTTCTTCTCTTTGCACTTGAGAGGATGAGGAGATTGAGGATAGAATCACATCTTAAACAAGATTAATCAAAGCTAACTAATCAAGGATCTAAGATGGTTTTGAAAGAAACTGTGCAAAAAGGGTTGAAAGAAAATCTGGAAATGATCCACTATTTATAGGGCAACATTGTAACGGTAAAAAACACCCGCGGTTCCTTATCTCTACCCGCGGTACCTTATCAATAAGGAACCGCGGGTTCCTTTAAGGAACCTCCGCGTCAGAGTCTGTGCAAATTTGTCCTTTAGTGGGGATATGCCATCTGGGGTAGTTTATACCCTCAAAGGATATTCCTTTGGCATATGGAATATGCCAAATTCAAATTTCCATTTTCTTTTTAATAAAACATTTTCTTAAAAATAAAATTAATTAAAATCTTTTGTCACATTTGATTAAAATGTGAGTTTTAAGAAAATATTAATCCTTGATCACTTAGTTAGGTTAATGACATGTTTGTACATACCTTGAGTGATTCATGCCGAATGCGGTCTTGGAGGTGTCGAGAGAAGTATACAAATGTATTCTTGAGTGATTACGAGTACCTTAACATTTTACATAATGTATTGCGAATTATACGTTTGTCATCAACAAAACACAAAGAGATTATATCGACAAAGCATCGTAATGTTTGCACTAACACAATGGAAAGAAATATGTTATGGTAATTGTCGATGATTACTCAAGGCACACCTGGACTCACTTCTTGAGGTCCAAGGATGAAACACCCGAAGTTCTCATCAGCTTCCTTAAACTGATACAACGTGGTCTTCAAGCTCAAGTAAAAGTGGTTCGTACTGACAGAGGTACAGAATTTTTGAATTCAACTCTGAGAAACTATTTTGAAGCTAAAGGAATTGAACATGAAACATCTATTTCCTGAACACCCGAACAAAACAGCGTTGTTGAAAGACGAAACCGTACTTTGGTTGAGGCTGCTCGAACATTATTATCCGCTTCAAAACTACCATTATACTTTTGGGCCGAAGCCGTGTCAACCGCATGATACACACAAAACCGATCCTTAATTATCCCAAGACACGAAAAGACACCATATCACATAATTCATGATCGAAAACCTTCACTCAAACACCTTCACGTTTTTGGATGTACTTGTTACATAATACGAGATGATGAAAATTTGGATAAGATGAAAGAGAAAGGTGATGCATGTAATCTAGTGGGATATGCAACTCAGTCTAAGGGATATATAGTTTACAACAAGAGAACAAAATTGATAGTTGAGACTGTTCATATCTGATTTGATGAATTACAAGAAATGGAACTTGAACAAAACAATTTCAGTCCCGATCCACAACGACATACGACTTCCGTTCACAACCACATGAAACTCGGAACTCAAGACAACAACAATGAACCGTCAAGTTCAAAGCTGGTTCAAGGAAATGTTCCTAGAGCAGATATGACAGTCAACACGACAATTGAAGAGTTGGAAATGTTATATGGACCAATGTATGATGAATATTTCACGGGGGAAAAACAAGTTGTATCGAAGTCTTCCGCTGTCACTCATGATAAGAATGATGATACCGATCATCGTCAACAAAAGGATACAACTTCATCTACTTCAACACGGGTTGCTGCAGATTTACCTCTCACAATATCACATCAACAATCACTCCTACAACATCCACAACTACTGTCATTTCTCGAGAGAACACAAATCAAGCAGACAATGCATTATCTGACGAAGACGAATTTATCAACCCATTCGGTACATCGGTACATGAAACTGGAGAGTCTTCTACTGGCCATGTTGATCCGTCAAATATGCACACGTTCTACCAACGACATCCTTCAACACATCATTGGACCCGAGATCATCCTTTGGTTCAAGTAACTGGAAACCCTTCATAGCCTGTTCGCACAAGATGACAACTTGAAACCGATGACGATGTTTGTATGTTCGCACTCGCCGTGAGTTCAGCTGAACCGAAAAACATCAAAGAAGCCATGGCTGATCACGCTTGGATTGAATCGATGACGGATGAACTTCAACAATTTGAAAGACTTAAAGTCTGGGAACTTGTTGACAAACCATATGATGTAATACCACTAAATCTTCGATGGATCTGGAAAAACAAGATGGATGAAGAGAACACGATCATCAAGAATAAATCTAGGCTAGTAGCTAAAGGGTATGGCCAGAAAGAGGGTATTGCTTTTGAAGAATCATTTGCACCAGTAGCTTGTTTGGAAGCGGTCAGGATTTTCCTTGCTTATGCTGCACATAAGGGATTCATTGTCTATCAAATGGACGTAAAGACGACGTTTCTTAACGGTCCTTTGAAGGAAGAAGTCTATGTCACACAGCCGGAAGGATTCATCAATCCTCATTATCCTGACAAGGTGTATCGTCTCCACAAAGCACTTTATGGACTCAAGCAAGCTCCAAGGGCGTGGTATGACGAGCTCTCGAAATTTCTGGTCTCTAAAGGTTTCTCAAAAGGTTCCATTGATCTAACTTTGTTCACTTATTAATATAGGGATGCCATTTTGCTTGTCCAGATTTATGTTGATGATATTATTTTCGGGTCTACAAACCCAAAACTTTCAAAATGGTTTGAAAAAGGAATGCATAGCAAATTTGAAATGTCTATGATGGGCGAACTAAAATTCTTTCTAGGAATTCAAGTTCACCAATCCCCAAGTGGTATCTTTATCAACCAAGCTAAGTATTGTCAAGAGATAATAAAAAAGCATGGTATGACATTATGTGACCCCGTTGAGACACCATTATCAACCACATCCCTAGATGCTGATTTGGAGGGAGATGCCATAGATCAAACAAAATATCGTTCCATGATCGGCTTCCTCATGTACTTAACAACAAGCCGACCAGATATATCACATGCTACGTGTTATTGTGCACGATATCAAGCACGGCCCACTGAAAAGCACCTCAAGGAGGTTAAACGGATCTTTCGGTACCTAAAGAATACCATTCATTTGGGACTCTGGTATCCGAGGGAAACCGGTTTCTTTCTAACGGCCTATTCAGATTCTGATCATGCAGGGTGTCTTGATACACGTAAAAGTACTTCTGGTGGTGCATAGTTTCTAGGTCAAGATAAGCTTGTAGGATGGTCTTCCAAGAAGCAGGATTGCACATCATTGTCATCAGCCGAAGCGGAGTATATGTCTCTATCTGCGTGTTGTGCTCAAGTTCTTTGGATGAGAACACAACTCACGGATTATGGCTTCCACTTTGATAAAGTGCCTATGTACTGTGACTCAAAGTCCGCCATAGCCATCTCTTGCAATCCGGTACAACATTCCCGCACGAAGCACATTTGTAACACCCCATTTCGATAAATGAAAACTTCACGCGTGATTATGGCGTGTCATCAAAGCATACAAGGATAAATGTATAAAACATCACATGACCATAAAGGAAATACCAGAATCAAACATCGGTACCCCAAAAGTAGAACTCATCACACACAAACATAAGTACTATAAATGAAAGGACTAAACAATGTCCATGGAAATGAGTATCAAAGTATAAAGAAATGCATAAAGTAAAGAAGGCTAGAAAGCTTCCAATCCATATGCACGTACGCTTAAAGTCTACGAGCGTCCCTGAGTACCTGCTGTTTTGGGAACATGAAAAGGAAAACGGCTGAGCATAACGCTCAGTGCACGGATATACAAATAAAGCATGAATAACATAAACATATAAGCATAGAGCAGCGGAAAAGACTAAGTCCTGAATAACCTGGCATATCTTATTAAAACTGGTTTTATAGTTTGAAAAGCCTTATGTTTATCTTATAAAAAAACTGTTTAACATGTTTACCATTAGCCAATATAGGTCATGAATTATCCACGTGCATGAATACTTGGAGGGGTGACCTCGTCATGCAAATTAGAGGGGCTGCCTCTAATTTAATATACTGGTTTAGGTAGGAGGGATCAGCTCCTTGTGAAGGATGCAAGGCACACACCACATTCACCTGAATAATCTGCTGAAAACATGTAAACTAGGATGCACCCATACGCCCCACCTGATAATAATAATATGGCCAAAAGCAGAAGGGACGCCACGAGCTATCACTCTGCCGTGGTGGAGTTATAACACTGGTGCCTCCAGTGTTATGGTTATGGTACCTCCATAACTAGGTGAAACTGGTCATGCATGTATATGGCTTAGGTATCTAATTAAACATAAGCAAATCAAAACATATAAAACATATACTGGGAAAAAAGTTGGCTGCATGCGGAGAAATCCTAATAAGGAAAGAATGTCCATACTGAAAGAACGGGAATCCGTACCTTGTGTCCAGTGAACGAAGAGGACGAACGAAAGAGAGTCCTACTTCGGTATCACTAATGCTACATAAATACATACATGTATAAGTATCTGATTACTGAGTACGTAACTGGTTTTATATCATGTCTCATGTTTTACTAATTAACACTTTATACTGTGTTTATCATGTATTCTGTCTATTCTGATTAAGTATTTCTTGTATTTCTTGTATTATTATACTTGTTGTGTAATAATAAGTAAATTTCTAAAAATAACAGGTTTCCTAAAATATAATGTTTCCAAAAATAGAAAGTTTCCAAAAATAGAAAGTTTCAAAAAATAGAAAGTTTCCAAAAACAGATTTACTGCTTAAAGATAAGTTTCTAAAAATAGAAAGTTTCTATAATTAGATTAGCTCCCTTAATTAAATAAGTTTCTAAAAATAGAAAGTTTCCATAAATAGAAATAAGCTGTATTATTAAGCTAATTATATAAGCTTAAGTGTTTACTGATTAATATTCTAAGCCATGTAATTAAATAGTATAGTTTATTAATTAATTCATGTAAATTAAATAAACTATAAGTTAAAGTATTTAATTAAATATAACACGATTTAATTAAATAAAGGAAAAAATTCTTAGGTTAAAACATGTATTATTATCTATTAATAATATAACCTAATTCATGTAAATTAATTAATTATAAGTCATGATTTCAATAATTAATTAATTATATTGTCTAATTAAAATGATAATTACTTAGGTTAAAATTCGTGTATTGATCATAATATTAATAACCTAAGTCATGTATAAATTAAATTAATCATGTGCATGTCTTAATTAATTTAATTTAATCTTGTAAAAATAATTAACCTAGTAGAATAATTAACTTGCAAAAAAATCACCCATGAACCGAACCCGTGTTTTAATCTAAACCCGTCGTGAACCGTGTTTACGAACCCCGTGAACCGGACCTGTGAACCGGTCACAAACGCACCCTTGGTCAAGGCTAGCCGCCGGCTAGCAAAATTTCCCACCGGCTAGCCGGTGGTTCCCCTTGCTGCCGCGGCTAGGGGTTCCCCCTGCTTTCCTTATTTAGCCACCGGCTTAAGCCGATGGTGGTTTTTGTTCTTAGCCGAGACCCACCAACACCAAACATACCCCCGACATGGTTGGGGTTCCCTTGGTTCCTGCTGCCGAGACACACAACACCACACCAAGACCTTGAGGTCTCGGTTGGTGCGAAACAAAACAAGCCGAGACCCCCTTGGGTCTCGGTTCCTTGCGTCGGCCAAAAACAAACACCCCTTAACCATGATTTATTTTACCCCCATGTTTAATTTCATGATTATTTACTTGTTTTTAAACCGTTCATGATTTCATGTGATCAATTAATCAAAACATAATAAAAGAAAAGGGTTTTAGGGTTTACCGATTACGTGAATCAAAGGAGAACGAACACACTAACACCCTTGCAATAAATCAATCACCAAAAATCAACCAACACACCCTTGTGTGTGTGTTCTACCCGGCGGCTAAGGAGAGGAGAAAGAGAGATTAGGGTTTTTGATTATTTTCTAATTCTTGTAATTATGAAAATAAGTTTTTCCCTTTTTCCTTGTTTAGTAAAAATTGCATGGGCTTGGCCCTTTTTCTTGTTTCTAGCGGCGGGTAAGGGGCCCACATGGGTAACCCATAGTTTTTCCGTGTCTAATATTATACTTGATCTTGTGTTCGTGTTTTACGTGATTTAAGTGGTTATCGTTCGTGTCTTATTATATTTATTCATGATTGTAATAAATATACATAAATACGTAATACTAAGCTCGTGATTATTAACGTTCATGATTTCATGTTCGTATGTTCGTGATTATAATTATTATTGAAATAATTATCGTGTCTTAATACGTATTAAATACTTATCGTGATATATCACGTATGTAATACTTGTAAATCTTGTTCGTGAAACGTAAACATGCTATAAAAGGAAAGTTCTTATCATGTACGTACGATCTTAGGGGTACTATTATGGTAAAAGCATGCAGGTTTTACAACATTGATGTCAAATATCACTTCATTAAGGAACAAGTTGAAAGGGGTATTGTTGAACTATACTTTGTTGGAACTGATTACCAATTAGCTGACTTGTTTACAAAAGCTCTTTCGAGAGAGAGGTTTGCGTATCTAGTTAGGCAAATTGGTATGAGATGTTTGACTCCAGAAGAACTGGAGATTCTGGCAAAGAAGCCTTCTTGATTCATCTATCAAACATCTACATGTAAATATTAATTAAAAAGCAAAATACAAAATTAAAAATCTTTCAAAATTCCAAAACGATTCTTCTCGACATGTCTTTCAGTATCGATAATATGGACGTGCCTAGAAATGTCGCTCAATAACGACACGGGTGTGTACATAAAGCTCGAATGAAATTTGTAAATATTTTTCAAAACATGTCATTTCTATCTTTTATAAAGGAAATTGTCTCTTTTGGACAATATTTCCAACAACGGGTAGAGCAATCTATCTTGGGTTGAGCTTGTCACAAAATATTCAACGTTTTGAGCTAAACATAAAGGCTTAATCACTTTCAGATTGCAACTCGGATCTTTATTCATGGGGGAGTGTACGCTTTAGTGCCCTTACCCTCAGCAAAAGAAGAGAAATCTTCTTACACTTGAGTGGATTCGTCAAGACATTCAAAGTCTATGAACTCAAGTTTATGCTTTAGAAAAACCTTTTCGCCAAAAAGAATTGATTTTTCAAAAAGCGTTGAACACAATTTTTTCAAGAATTTCTCAATGATATTCAAAATATTTCAAAAATTGTGTGTTCAACAACTCCTATCCTCAAAAGTTTAATGTGGATCATATCCTCGTAATGACAATTCCATCGGATCAATTTTGAGGGGGAGCGTTCCAAATTCATGCTAAGTTTGACACACTTTTCTCTCGAAAGTTTTCAAGACTATTTTTCACAATATATTTTAAACAAATTTGGTATCTCTAATATCAAACGATTTTATATATTAGAGATAGGGGGAGAAAATATGACTAAAATGTGATCTAAAGACTCAAGCACTCATGGTTACGATCAAATACCCACAACATCTTTAATTCACGACGTTATTGGTGTCAAAAGGGTGGTTAGGTTTAAGTCCTATGATCCAACCAGAACCGGAGGGATCTTCCCAGGGACAATCCAATAGATTATTAGAAGTCCTTAGGAAAGATGGAGTAGAATGTGAACGAAGCTGAATGCCGACTAAGTACTGATGCTAGCACTGGAACAATCACAACAAGGTGTTAGTAATGATGTCTTGGTAAGCATTTAAGGGGTTGAAGAATGAAAAAGAAATGTAAGGATAAAGGGTTTAAAAAAAGAAGCCCTCCATACAACTTAGGTAGAAACCGGGTCAACACATCATGAAGACAACGCATCATGGACCCAATGATGTAATGCACAACCCCTCCCCAGCTGACTCAGGCTTCTCTCAAAAGAAGTTTGTTTTATTGTCACGGAGATCAACACGACCTCTATTGACTTTGTCACTCCGAGATAGTTGATATTGAATAGGTGGCATCTGCTCCAGCCTCCGACCACTAAAAGTGCACAAATCGAGTCTAGAGCCAAGGGATGAATCAAATCTCGTTAGGACACACGAATGAAGATCAAGAGAGTCCTATGCTATATCCTTGCGATATTGATAGAACACTCAGAGTGATACTACTTAGTATTCACAATGATGAGTGTAAATCCTTCCAGTGTTAACTTCTAACAACACTGCCGTAGGTCATGTGTAAGATTCTTTTAGAATTGAACATGTGTAATCTGAAAAGCAACAGTGGTTTGATTCTGAATTGATTCAAACTCGTTTCAGGTTTCTACGCAATATCTTTATGGTCTTGCCAGAACATTCAGAGTGATATTCATTAATACTCACAGTGACGAATGGAAATCCTTCTAGCGTGAACATCAAACAACGCTACGGTAGGTAACTTGCGAGATTCTTTATGAATCAAGCTTGTGTCAACTGGAAAGCAACAATGGTAAGATTCTTAATAAATCAAACTTGTTCCAGGAATTTGAATTGACGACTTTAATCAAGCGGATATTTATCCATTTGATTCACTCTTTATGTTCGTAGTCTTGCTTTAAGACGGTCGAGTAAAGAGAACGGCTAGTACAGCCGCGAAACCCTGTCAAGGAGGTTCTTAATTGAATCTACCTAGGGATGAGCTCGGGACCGATCCCGTCCCGAACCCGTCCCAATTTAGTGCTCCCGATTTTTTCCCGATCTAAAAAGTTTTGTACCGATCCCGTACCGAACGGGATTCGGGTATTGGTACCGGTACGGGTATCGGTACCGGTACCGGGAAATCAGGATTTTCCCGCTTTTTTCGGGAATTTCCCGATCCCGTCCCGAACCTGTCCCGAATTAGTGGTCCCGAATTTTTTTTTCACCTTATTTCTTAGTCCTGATCATGTACCGAACGGGATTCGGGTACCGGGAATCGGTACGGTTTCGGGTACGTTTCGGGTTCGGAATCGGGATTCGGGTCAAAATGCTCATCCCTAAATCTACCTAATCACAGGTACGATATTTAATATCGTGTAACGGTCTTCACCGACCGGAGGTAAAACGCTACCGATTTAGGACGAATGTCAAAACCATTCAGTACGTGTCTATGTTTTGTCTCAAGAAGGTGACGTTACGGTGTACTTAGCAAAGTCAAAGATTCAAAACCACATTATCATGCCCAAAGACATTCAACAATCAAGAAAGCTAAAGACTTCCGCAACTCTGATGATCAAAATCTTCCTTATCAATTAATGTAGAGGAATGACCTCTCTTCAAGGGAGATTGTTAGCAAGCTTTCAAGATTGTGCCAAGTATGAGTATGTGGATAAAGACACAAGATCGCAAGATGGCAAAGACAAGTCAAGAATGATTTGAATATCTCAAGATAAAAGACAAAGTCAAAATACAATGACAAAGGCTCAAAGATCACAGCATGAAGGAACAAAGACTACTATTACACGTTCAAGACTCATTTATGATGAAATTCATAATCTCCATTGATCTCCAAATATCGAAGAGGAATGACGTCACATTGGGGGAGATTGTTAGCCTCAAAATATTGAGTCAAACAAGAATGTTCGGTCATAGGTTTATATTGTAATATTTATTAGAATGTTGTAATAGTTAGTTAAAATAGTCGTGATATTACGGGCTTGATGGTTAGCTTAAAAGGCCTCTTTCAAGGTACTAAGCATTTATTCAAGCCCGGCCCAAAACAATATAGTCCATTAGAGAGCCCGCATGTGGGTGGACTATATAAGCACCCTCCTAGCATGTTAGGAGGGTGGAAGTTCTCATTATTCTTAATCTAATCTCACCAAGTTAATCACCTCCTTATCTCTACTTTCTCTCTCTAAAATTCATATCTTTTCCATCTCATTTCTTTAATCTATCATCATATTATTAGGGACAACAGTTATATCATTTTATGTAAAAGGGTAAAAATAGACTAAAATTACTATAAGAAGGTTGTCAAGAAATTAAAGTGTGTCAAACGAGCATTTTTGGGTCAAACCGAGGCGCTCTGAGTGTCTTAATGGGTTTAATACAATATATATACATGTTAGGGTAATATTAGAGGGATAAAAACCTAAATAACGACTCGTCGACTATTGTGAGAATGTAAAGTGTATTTTTGATTGGGTCAGGTCCCAATATGCCCATGGTTGTTGTTGAGATTGATTTGTCGAGTTATAAGGGGGCAATGAACAATAATTGATTTTTAGATAACTATAAATGGCAAAATTTAAATCGACGCTAAAAGACTGTCGAAATTTCGTGAACGTTTTTTAGACATACTAAAAATAGAAATTTTCAAAATGATGCCGAAAGGCTGTCGAAAATAATTTCGGTCAAAAAAATATTTTTGCCTAAGTTTTTGAATTAACTAAATCATATATGATTTACTCAAAGATATGTTTTGTATATTGAACTAAAACGCATGACAAATAGGGTGACATACGTGTGCATTTATGTGATCATTTACTAGCGCCTAAAATAGAGTATTAGTATTTAGGTTGAATCTAGGCGTTGTGCGTCGTTTGATTGATTGATTTTTGCGTGATTGAATATTGTGAAATGTGAATGGATGCAAAAGTGTTTTCGTGAACGCCATGAGGGAACTTGTTATGAATGAAATCCTAAGTAGCGATTGCAACTCGTCCCTATTATAATGAACAGTTAACTACTTGGGTGGAGTAGGCTCTTATGTTGTGAACAGATCTATTGAGGGTTGACATCCTCCACTTGGGTATATGTGATATCGGACGAGTGTATAATATGGGACGTGAATGGAGGTTGTTTTGGCAAGACACCTAGTTGGAGCCAATGTGAATTAAAATTGTATCCTTACACTAATGAACGGTCATAAGTTTCGGTGCCATGAGCTTTGTGTTGTCATGACCCCCACTTTTTATATATCCTACGTTTGGCACTATATCTCTTATAGTGACCTCTTGTACTTGAAAATAAAACTTTTTGTGATCTATGTGAACGTGAACGTAAACATGAATGTAAACATGAACGCGAACGTGAAATTGAACTTGAAGGTGAACTTTGAGTTGAAACTTATATTCTCACAACTTTATGTTGACCGTTTTAAGCATTACCGCATGTGTTCAATGTTACTTGAGGCTTTCTTACTACTTGAAGTTTAATGGAGTCCGAATGCATTATGGATTTTATTTTGGATGATTATCTTTTATTGTTAAACATTATCTCGTTGTTATCTTTTGAAACTATTATTCTACCGCATTTTTATTTTGAACTTGGAGTATTGTAAAGTTATTATTACTTTTTATTACATCAAAAAGGTAAATTTTAAAGCATCTTATTTGAAGTCATTTTCTTGCCCTTTGTATTTGTCTTGTATGACATAACAGCCCCCGTACTTGTATGCTTCAGCCATTCTGGGGGCGTTACAGTATAACACCCCCATTTTACCATATAGCAGCGAAGCTAATCTGGGGTATTAACTCATAGTTCCAGTTCATAAAAATAGAAAACTACACACAAGATCGTTTATGAAAAGATTTTGTCATTCATTATTATCAGAGTTTTTACAAAAGAAAGAAACATGTACATAGTACATAATAAAAAGAGAACAGGTACCAAAATGCAGGTATTAAAGTAAAAAGTTGGATGATAAGGATAGTCTTCGTGCCACTTCATGTCTTTGCCATACTTGCTTAGTCACCTGAGATACATGCTTAAAAGTCAACACAAAGGTTGAGTGAATTCAAAGGTTTAAGTTTAAATAGTTTGAATACAAGTTTAACAAGTGGGTTACGTTGTTATACACTCATAAAATAAGTTTGATTTATTGCACTAAGCTCATGACACCATGACTTAACATTTCATCATAAATAACCAATAGTTACCCCAGTAAGAAGTCTGCGAAACAACCTAGTTCGATTAAATACAATGTGTCCGTTTGACAAGTAAGTTAGGTTCAAGCAAGCGCGAATTCCCAAATACATTTATTCATAGTATTCACGTTTAACTTCGAGAACTAACAGTTTATGATAATAGGGACTTTGAGGCAGAAACGATACTTAGTGTTAATAATCAGTTCAAGATAACATATAGTTTTGAAAACACTTGTATTCTATTTATAGCATGTATCTCCCCGTGGAGTTTGTAAAACAGTTTAGAAAAGTAGGCTATGAACTCACCTTAAGTTCAAGGAGTCTGAGTTACGTTAGATATGTTTCAGTTGAAATTAAATAGCTCGGTCAGGCAACCTGAGTTTAATATATCAAGTCTTAGTATTATGTTCTAAATCTAAGTAATGTTTAATGTACTTTGTTTGAGGTTTAATAGATTATTGAGATATTGTATCATTGTTCGGGCTCTCATATTTCAAAGCTTATTGAGTAAACGTTTGGGGAGCTAGGACTTTTTGAATCATAAATCCGGCAACTTAGCCAATACGTAATACCAACTCAAAAAAATCATTATATGAAGCTTCCTACTAACATGGTACGTTTATACTTTTAAAGTTTCCTCAATTGATATATAGTATATATACTTTACATAATTGCATTTTAGACCCTTACGTTTCAACGTTGGCAAAATTTACCCTTATAGTTTTAAAAGCAATTTCTCTATGTATTTCTAAGATCTTAAATTTAGAAAATGACAAAAATAACCCTTTGAGTTTATATGTTTGAGATGTTTACATTTTCAACCCTTTATGTTATAAGTTTTAAGTATTAAACTTTTAATCATTTAGATGTTAACCTTTAGGTTTGAAACATTACAAAATCAATCCTTATAGTATTAAATTTAAGAAAATGACATTTTCTACCCTAAATGTTTATAAGTTTTAAAAATGACAGAAATGGTCCCTAAACTTGCCTATAATTACATAACAAGTTCAAATTAGTATAAAAATATCTTGTAATTTAGAAAATAGTTATGGAACATATTTATAATATTAATAATGTAGAAACTAGAAGGAGGGGGGGGGGGGGGTGAATAGTTTCTCTTCGGTTTATCTCTAATTAAAATTGCTTTCAATTAGGTGAGTGCCAAAACTATCTTTTACTTGAAAGCTAGTTGCATAATGATTAGGTTCAATTCTAATGCATTAACAATGACAAGTAGTAAGTGTAGTGATAATGGAATTAAGTAAAGAGTAAGGAAGGAAACAACCTAATAGGAAGACACCAAGATTTATAGTGGTTCGACAACGAAGCTCTATCCTCGTTCCTATTCCACTCCTCGAGTACACCTACTCAAGATTTCCACTATATCCACAAGCTCCCTTCTTGGCAGAGAAAACCTTACAACGTCGCTTACATTATTTTCTGACACTAAGCTAAATGTCGAGACCTAATCTTAGATAGGACCAATCTACACAACGTCGCCAACTTCACCATTTTACGACACAAGGCTAGATGTCGAGTTCTAATCAAAAGGTAGAACCAATCTTCACAACGTTGCCTACTTCACCATTTTCCGACACAAGGCTAGATGTCGGGTTCTAATCCAAAGCTAGAACCAATCTTCACGACTCTTCACTTTGAAGCTAAGTGAGAAGTTCACACGACACAACTACACATCACTTTATAGTTTAGCTAGAACTCAAAAGACACAACTACATCACTTTATAGTTTAGTGAGAACTTACACAAGTCATTACAACTCAACTAAACATATCCAAGTACACACACGTAACTTGGATTTACCCAAGACAAATCCAAGAACACACATATGCAATGGACTTACACAACTCTAATCCAAGTATTCATAAATAGCTTGGATGAACACAACTAGTCTAAGTATTCACAAATACATTGGATCTACACAAGACACAAATAAAAAATTGATGAACATGACTAGATCTTTAGGAGAGGATGATCTTCATCAAGGCTTCATCTTTAATCACATCATAAGTGTGTGAGTGATCTTCTCTTTGGACAAGGTAAAGAAGGAGATCAAGAGGATAATCATAAGTAAACATACTTAACACATTAAATGATCATTTACAAATGATTAGGATTAGAAAGAGAAAGAAGGCTGAAAGAAATGTCCAAAAAGGGTTATGGAAAATATAGATTTGATCCTCTATTTATAGAAGACAAAAACCAACGGCTATTTGTGCGTGGTTTTTTATTGCACTAGGCGGTTCCTTATCAATAAATAACCGCATAGGAACTTAAGGAACCGCGGAGGTAGACTTCGCTCCTTTTTGTCTTTTAGTGGATTTGAAATATCTGAGGCAGTTTGAAACCTTCAAAGGATATTCTTATGGCATTTGGAATATGCCATATTCAAATTTTCATTTTCCATTTTAATAAAACATTTTTTAAAAAGAATGTTTATTAAAAATCTTTTGTCACATTTGACAAAAGTGAGTTTTAAGGCTAATCACTTTTATGATCACTAAACATGATTAAGATATGTTAGTGTAATGATTATTACCTTGATGATAGTGTTTGTTAGATAATTCGTTTCACGATTGTGTTTGACTATAAATGTCTTGTATAGTTTGTTGTGATCAAAACTAAGAAAGATTAGTTAACACTAATAATGTTTTTAGGAATCACTTGCATTAACAATCTCCCCCTTTTTATTATGACAAACTATAAACTCATTTATGAAAAATACAAAATTATTCGAATTATTAACAAGTTTATTCACTATCATTTCTCCCCCTTTGTCGAAGCAAAAAGGTTAGCACAAGTCTCTAGAGAAGAGAAGAATTGACTTTGCTAGTAGCTCCCCTTGCTTGGGGCACCAAGTAAAAGAGCTAAGGTGACATGCGACACAAAGGTTAGAAGAAAGAAAAGAAACACCAATGTATATATGTGCACTACCTACTAGATAACTTGAGAGGGAGGAAGAGAAGAAATCTCAAATTAGAAGTAAGTATTTGCTAAGTATGTCCAAAGAGTGTGTGTTGCAACATCAAAGTTCAATTGGTGGAATAGAAGAAGAAAAAAAACATCCAAACCAATTGAAATTATTAAAATGTCAAGGGGTTACAAATTTATATTTATGGAATCACCCATAAGCAATTTTAAATTTTAACCATGATCAACTCTTTAACAAATGTGTGAGAAAGAATTAGCGGGAAAAAGATAACACACATAACATTCATATTACACAAATATGAAAGAACATACAAGGGAAATATTCATACACACAATATGAATATTTAAAGAAAAAATATGGAAAATAAACCATAAACCATAAACTACTCTAGTAGTGATAATCTTCCAAGATTGCTTAAGTTTTATTGACTCAAACAACTAAAGTACAAAATGTGCCTTAGTTGGAAAAGAAAGACGACGAGGCATCATTCGAAGTTTTGTTCACGGGAACGAAAACTTTGAGAGGAGGTAGAGTCAGGAGGAATTCAAGGAAATTTAGCTTGTCATAAACATGAGCAAGTTCAATTTGTTGAAATCGACAACAAGCACACGAGGATCCATGATGAAAAACAAAGTCGTTAGATGGGGGAGGACCATCAAGATGAGAGTTTGGTGGAGAGGGAGATGATGGATAAGAAATGATTTCACAATGCCTAGTGAGGTTTGGGAAAGCAGTTAGGTCATTTAGTTGTGGAGTGTTGAAAGATTTTGGTGGTGGTGGAAGAATTTTCTTTTCTTCGGTAATTGGATTTATAGAGTAAGTCTCATTCCAATATTTGATTAGAGAGAAATAAGAATTCTTAGAAGTTTTGGGAGAAGAGGAATCATGAGGATTCTTGTTCTTCTTGATCTAAACGGGTCGAACCAAGATTTTCGGTTTCTTTGAAAGCTTAGAAGAAGAAGCTTTAGGTTGAGAAGATTGTGACAAAGATATGTCAAGGTTAGGAATGGAAGAGTTAGACATTGTGAGGGATGAAGAAGAGAACTCCCAAAGAAAATAGACAAGGAAAAGATTTCAAATGCAAACAAAAGGATTTAAGGAATGTTTAGCCAAATTGGGTAATGAAAGAATCTTGAAAAAGACAGTGGTCAAAGAAGAAATACCAAAATAAGCCAAAAACGGGCTTGTTATCCGCGGTTCCTTAAAGGAACCGGCGATTCCATATCTATATGGAGTCGCGCGAATGCTATTGAGCCGCATACAGTGGACTTAAAACCATGATTTTTCAATGTTTTGAAGAAAAATAAGACTTACAAAAATTTGCAAATCTTGGATTTTTACCTCTTTAAGCACTAAAATATGCTTGGGTTGCATAAAAGCAACACACTCACAAAGAATGTCTTGACAAAGGGTGACAAAATATTTAGATAACATTTTGAACCAATATTTAGTCAAGTTTTAGAGGTTGTGATAGATTTAGGTTCATTTTTAAATAAATTGAAGTTGATTATTGTGACCACATAGGTTGAAACACATAAAACTAAATCCATAAAACATCTTCATGAAAAACTCATGAATGAAAGGAAATACAAGAAAAGAAATAACAACTAACTAATACAAAGTTAGCTTAAACTAGTTGTTGATAGCATAGTCTTCTTTGGCTTGACTTTCTTTTAAAAAAACATTTAGTTTTGAAAATCATCATTCATCTCCTAGGAGGAGGAGGCATGGAGAACAAGGCAAGCAAGAAATCATGCAACCTCCTATGGAAACCAAGCATCTCCAACCTTAGGTTTTGAATGATATCGTTGTTATAGAGACAACATGGACAATTGGCGCCATGAGCTTCTAGAAAACCAAAGAAGTAAGGATCACCCATTAAGTGAGAAATGGGAATTCCCAAGAGAGGATTGTTTGAGGGAGGAGGAGGTGGTGGAGGCATATTGTCCAAGGGTGATATGGGTGAAACGGGTGAATTTTGTGGAGTGAAAGGAGAGGTAACCATAGGCTCAAGAACAAAGGGAATGCTTTGTAGAGGTTGAGGGTGAGTATTCACATCCTAGGGAGGACCATGAGTGAAGGGTGAGGACAACTCATTCATTCTTGATTGGAATGAGGAAGAGGTATAACCATGTGAATGGTTGGTACCATGAGTTGAGTTGGTCTTTCATGGAGCAAGAGGTGGTGAAGGTGATGAAGAAATGAAAATAGGAGAAGTCTCATTTTTAGGAGTATGGAAAGATGAAGAACCAAGTTTGGGTAACTTAATCTTGATCTTAACGTTTCTTTTGGAAGAAGAAATTTTGGGAGAGTTGGATGTTCTAGTGGACACCATGGATATGAAGAGATTAAGAAAGAGGTTTAAGGGATGAAGAACAAGATCAACAAGGAGGGGTTTAAGAAGAGGAATGGATGATCCAAACTAGTAATGGGTTAAAATCATTTTAGGTGAATAATGAAATTAGGTAGCCTAGTTTAGGAAAGTACATGTAAATTTTATCAATGTTTACACAAATTAAGGGAAAACAGTGTAAAGCAAAGATTCTCTCGGAACAGGTGATGGCGATTCCTTATGTAGGGCCGCGGTTGGTTATCGCTAAGGAACCGCGTGGAAGATAAATAACCGCCCCCAGTGGGTTCCAAAAAATACACTTCCTGAAACATTTGCCAGCCCAGATTTCACATAAAGGTTTATCAAGCCAAAGTGAACTATTAATCAAAATCTATGAAGCTAACAAACACATAAGATGCACAAAGCAATGTGAATCGAAATATCGATCACAAAAGCACCTAGGATTAAAATAGTAGATAATCCAAACACATAGTATTAGTTAATACACAAAACATCCTAAAAATAAAGAAAGATAAAGGAAATAGTTCAACAATCCAAACATGTTTACAAACATGTTAACCATGATTATCCAAAGCTTCACTTTTTTTGCCAAGTCCCTTGATCAATTTGCTTATGCTATTGAACGAACCTCTTGACTCCACTCGATGTTCATACAACTCACCTTGGTTTTTGAGATTAGCACGATAGACATCCTCAAGTCCGAAGTTATCTGGAAGTCTACTAGTGGCATTGTGAGGAGGAGGGTAAATTTCGTCTAACCCTTCCATGAAAGAATTCATGGATGGGTAGGAGTCACTCGAAGAGCCAACATGAGCACTAGTACCTACGCCACCACCATCACTTGGTGACATATTAATGTCCTCATCGTCAGACTCTTGTAGTTCATTCTTTCTCGAACCTCGATCACTTCTAGGCTTTCGTGGTTGTACCTCTCGAATAGGTAACATGACCCGATGAACCGGTTGAAAGCGAGAGAGATTAAGGTCGGGAAGTTCTTCACCAACCTTCTTAAGAAGGTGAGTAAGGAGCATGGCATACAAAAGATTTGTTTTGGGTTTGGAGAGAGCATAGTTGATTCGTCGAGCGATATAAAATGCGAGATTGTACTTGGTGTTGGTAGAGATGAAAAATAACATATGCGCCATACACGTCGAAATATGATCCCGGTTTCCACCAAGACAAAACACATTTTCCCTAAGGATGTCGGCCCATCGGACCATACAATCATTAAGGTCGCTTAAGAGAACCTCAAACGTTTCACCGAACGCTTGGTTGAGTGAGGGCTTCTTACAACGTTTCCACTACGCGCTTTAGAAATGACATCAAGGATGAAGTCAAGGTCAGTCTCTTCGTTGTCATTTGGAGCACAATCGAAGGGATCAAGGAGAGCATCAAGATTCCATTTATTCATAAATCGACAAGTGCCTCTAAATGGAACACGAAGAGCTAGACCAAAATCTTCGAGAGAGTATGAAATGAGTCGACCATCAATGATGAACTTAACATATATTCTATCGTTATCTGAAACGAGGGAATATGTGCTAAAGAACTCCAAAAGAAATTCGGGATATATATCCTCCTTGATGTACAACAAACAATCAAACTCAATTTGTTCGAACATCGACTGAGTATATATATATCCCTCAATATCCTCTTGGACAATTCTACCCTCGTGAAAACAATGTTTTTGAAGTGAGGCATAGGTATTGGAAAGTTGTGGGGAAGGACAAAGATCGGCTAGGTTTGGCATGTATTGTTTAGTGTTTTGGTGATCTTGTTGATATTTTGAAGGCATGATTAGTACCTAAATAAACACAAAAATATTTCCTCAATCACTCATATGTTAAATATAAGCCAAAAATAAAAAAAAGATGAGAATGTACTTCATCAATCTCTTGATAATCAAAGGATTAATCCTTATTATTCTCATGTTCACAATGTACCTAGTTCATCATTGACAATAACATATTACCCATGTAAAATCAATAATGAACTTGAACATTGGTTTTTCAAAACAAAGTTTTTAGGTAAGCATTAACAATGCTATTACCAACTTGTTCATGGGTTCATATCAATTCCATCAATTAACCAAAATTATTTAGTCAAAATTCGGATTGTTTTACATGTGGGTTTTAGTGAAATCTCAATGAATATGAACCTAAGGAAACATAGTATAATCACTATGTCAACTCACATTCCTAGTAAGGTTCTAATTCAATATCAATTTTAAAATTCCCCAATTATGAAAGTATGAACCCTAGACTAAATTAGATGAGATTGAATGAAATTACTTACAGATAACTGATCTTGCATAAGTGAAACCCACAAATTGGAATCAATTAATCTTGAGTGATTGAAGGTTTTGAAAGTGCAACAAAGGTAGAAAATGGAAGAAATCGTCGGCTCTATTGGAGAAGAGAGAGAAGATTTGTTTGAAAAAATGATATTTTTATAAAACCTGGCGCTTTAGTCGCAATCACTGGCCGCGGTTCATTATCGATAAAGAACCGCGCTTTGAGCCACGACAGATAAAGAACCGCCTACAGTGGCAAGTTTTTATCAAGGAAAATCAAAGAATTTTTCAAAACCAAAATTTTCTATTATCCGTAAAATATATCTTAAGCCTTTAGGAAATCATTGGACCACCTCAACACTAGGTAATAATGCGTTAATGAAGGATTACGAGTTTGAGATAGGAAAAGACCGGAACGGACAAACGACTACTCGTAGCAAAGAAGCAAAGAGGAGATAAGACAAGAGGAGTGAATCAAGACCAAGTACAATGCTCAAGAGACAAATGACAATCTTCAAGTCGAGGAGAGATGAAGAGCTTGTGTCATATCTAGTGGTTTAAGACGTGCCGTTCTGACGAAAGTCTAAACGGCATTAATAATGAACTATACCAAGCAATTTTGATACATAGAACAATATCACTTTCAAGAATAGTCTTACTCTACTTCAAAATGTGAGCAAAGTATAAATTCACTTTCTCTCCCACATGATCGGACAAAAATCATTGCAAGAATTTACGATAACAATATCCTTGGAATATTTCAATTCCAAATGTGTAAAATCCAACTACAACTTATGAAGTAGTTTGGTATCTGTGACAATCCGTTAATTTATGATTGATATTTTATTCTCAATATTTATTTGAAAACATTATTTTAATGTTACAATATGAACTCACTTATTTTTGGGAAGTAATTTGGATTTACGTCTTGAAGTAGCGTCGACTACGTCTAAACCGGAGGATTCTACGTTACGTGCTTACGTTTACATACACCGTCTTTGGTGACAGTCCGACATTTCAGAAAATAAATTTATACGTGAATATTATTTTGGGATTTTAATTTTGAGTTGGTTCATAAACTCACGAATTTACGAGAAGAGATTAGGACTTACGATTTTAATTTAACGTCCTTTACGACTAAACCGGAAACCTTAGGATTACGTATTTACGTTTTCGAACTCCGTTTTTGATGAGACAATTTTTATTAGATTCGTTTTGTGCTGTTGATTCATAATTTATAAAAACGTTTTTCGTAAAACGACCCGAGGGCACGCAAATCGAGGAAACTAGAATCGAGGAGTAACCGTAAATAATTGGGGATGAGACAAAACCAAGTTTTGCCCCACCCCCACACATGGGAGGGCCACATTGTGACACCACACTAACTTTGTGTCAAGTTTTACACAAGTTTCTTACACTTGTTAAGCTAGCTTAACTTGTAAGCTACACCAAAACAAAACCATTCCACCCATACCACTAGCTCTCATTTTCACTCATGCAAACCACCAAAATCCTCTCTTCCTCTCTCTATTTCGTCCCATATTCACCCAAAACAACCCTCATTTGATCAAATTTAACCATGGAATCATATGTATAATTTACATATGATGAAAACCCATTGAAGTTATGAAGATTGGAGGTGACCTTAACATGTAAAAAGGAGTTTTCAAGGGAGTTTGGGGCTGATTTCTCAAGGAGTTTTCATGAAGAACAAGGGATGATTTTTGGAGGAATCTACAAATACTTGGTGATCCTAGAAGTGGTGTTGATATCTCATAAGATTGGTTACCCAAAACCAAGTCTTGTTCATCAAAAACCTCATCTTTTCATCACTAATGGTGGTATAGAGATTGTTCTTCCTATCCTCTTGTTATTTTGATTATGTAATCTTGTATTTTCTTTATTTATGTATATTTATATGATGATGAATGATGAATAAAAATATTTTGTGGGGATTTGGTGTTGATAGATTTGATAAACATGGGTAAAAAGATGGAAAACCATAGGTAACAAGGTTAAAATCTTGCTAAATATGATGGCTGTATAAAAACAGTAAGTTACCAAATGATAAACTGATAAAATGGCATGGTGGAATCAATTTACAGTAAGTATTAGATGTCATACACATGTGAGAGTTGGCCATGCAATGGAATCATCAAAATGAGTGAGATATGATCAAAACAAGATAAGTGTGCTAATCTGAATAGTCTGTTTTGTAGGGACTATTAAGGATAGTTAAACATAGAATGAGCAGTAGCTATAACTAACTTATTTATAGAACATAACATGAAGTTCATGCCATCCAAACATGAGCTTCTAACTCATTGTAGAACTCTAGATATGATAAAAATGGTGAAGATGAAACTAAAAATCAGATTTTGAAGAATTAATGTTTAATACTATTATATAAGCACTCAAATAATATAGTATAAAATGTGAAATTAAAACCCACTAACTTATGAATTTCATTTATATAAATATGTATAAGGTTAAATAAAATGGACACTTTATAAAAATGGTAGTTGAATAAGATTTATAAGTATAAAAACTATAAACATTATTTTTACGACTTTTTCGGCTATTACCGTAAAATTTACGTTTTTGTTAAATAAAACTTAGACGGTTGGACCCGACTAATGTAAACTTTTATAAACTCATATACTGATATATAAGTATCTAATACAAGTAAAAACCGATAAAACCCGAACTATAAGAAATACGGACATTTACGAGCTAATTAAGCATATTGGACTAATAATTGGACTAAATAAGATAAAAACTTGTAAAAAGAACTTATTGGGCTTAACCCATTTGGGCCCAACATGGAAAGTATACATACTGATAATATAGGTATGAAAGGGATTAAAACAAGTTAAAGAACTTATAATAAGTTTATTGGACCTAAAACACGTAAATAGGTAAAACTAGTAAACTAGTATAAAAGTTATCGACATATAACACTAAAATGAGTAGACGAGAATATGTAAACCCACTTGATCATCATATATATATAATCATCATATGTATACATAATTGTTATTTTTATAAAGTCATTGGACAAACGTCTAAGACCGATTATTATTTATATAGGTTTCCGTGATTGAAGCACGTGTCGTACGTCTGAATTGCCGATAACCCGCCTTCCCACATCAACGTGAGTTCATAGCCTCGCACTCTTTTAAATGTTTTTATAAATGTTTTATAAACCCGCGAGGGAGATAAAATGTTAGTTTTTATAAAATTAGGACACCATTTGTCCCGATTGTTTGTTTATTGATTTTAGACCCGAATGATTGAATGACCCGATTGTATGACCTGATAAATGATTAAAGGACCCGATAGATGAAATTAAATGGATTATTAAAGTTAGGTTATGTCACTAAAAGTCCCATTAGCATGAATTGTGAACTACCGGGATTTGGTAGACGCTTATGCATTTAATAGTACTATTTGGAGACGATCACCCCAGTTCGCGCCTTGACGGTTGATCCCCGTCGTGCCACATTGATTGGTAAGCGAATTTATATATGAGAAGACTTCCATAGCGTGACCTTTGTGACGACACGCTACTTTAGATGGGCAAAAATTGGTATCGGGTTAGCTACCCGTTGTTGGTTTAGTAAGGTAACAATGTCATGCGGCTTATAATAATCCAAACTAACGAAATACTACTAGACGCTCCGAATTACGATGTATTGCCTGACTAGCAATACAGGGTCATACTATTAATATTATGTTCGTGTTTTGGTTTTCATAACCATATTCATATAACGGTTTTTATTTTCATACAACGTCATAAGATGTATTGTATGATGTTTTTACGACATTGGCTCGTATAATGATTTTTAAGGCAAATGCCTATATTATGATTTTCGATAAGGAATTGTATAAAATGACTTTGGCTATTTTATGGCCTATTACAAAGATTTGTACAAAATAATTTTCAGTAATAATTTTATACTGATATTATATTGATGGATTTTATTAAACTCTATGAATTCACTCGGCGTTATCGCTGACCTTTTCTTTTAACATGTTCTATCTCAGGTACTTGAAGGTAATTCTCGGGAAGACAACAAGAATTCATGGCCCGCACTTAAACAATATTTTTCCATTCAAATACTTTGCAAAACTTTGTATGAAATGATATGACTTGGGACCGATGTAACTTTGATGTTTATGAATGGAAATGATTTATTATTAAACGACGCGATTTTTATGCGTTGTCTATGATGTGAGTAATGTGCTATCCCGTAACACCAACGAGTCTTCCGCTGTATTGAGTTGTATAAATTTGGGGGTGTTACAGTTTGGTACCAGAGCTCTCGTTATAGAGAATGAAAGATTTTTAAAACCAAGGTTTTGAATAAAACATTTCAAAATCTTTTAACTATAAACATTTTTCACAAAATGTCTAAAAAAAAATCTTTTGACTATAACGGTGCCGAAGAATTCCCGAGTTACCGACAAGGCCAGACTGAGAAGTGTTATTTTAATATATATATAACTTGGATTATATATATGATGTAATTTGATTACATGATTGTTTGACGATTATTTTTGATATTTATACGAGTTATTTATACGACGTAGATTGTCACAAGGAACCCTAAATCCCCTAGTAAATTAATCGAAGCTATTCTCGTAGGAATTCTAGCTATCCTAGATCTAAACCAAGTTGTGGATATTTATGATCCCAACAAATGGTTGATATTCGTAGAAATGTAAATATTAGTTGATTGTGATATTGAAAAAGAACTGGCGAGATTAAATCTGATATCGATGTCATGACGATCTTTCCTTATAAGAGTGGAGTTTGACAAAACATTACCACCTAGAAAGATGTCATCTGATTCGTTGTCATCCAATTCTTAAATTTGAAATCGAAAGGGTGAATGTTGCACTTGAGGCTGTAATTGGAACCATTACCCAAAAGCCTCATGCCACTAATACCTTTCTGAGAAGTCTAGTTGAATGATGAAGTCATTTCATATAAATGACTCATTTGATAATTGCTGTTGAAAGAGCTATAGGATTGGAAATTAAGTGTTGATTCATATCGAGATTTTATTGCCCTATTAAGGCCTAAGAATAAGATTGAAAGTATTGGAATATGAGTTAGGATATCGAATTGAGTATAAATTGGTTGAAACTTGAATAAAGTAAAAATTTAACCCGAATGGAATATGAAATTGTTAAGAGGAAGTCGTTAAGTTTTATGATTGAATTATAAGGTTTTAATTGATTGTAGGTTCGTGTTAAGGGTTGTTCCTAAGCCATTGTCCATTGACGAGGATGCCCAGTGTCCAATAAATAAATTGAAGAAATCTTCTTCTAAATTGGGACCGATGGATCTTTCGGGACATGTGGAACACCTAATGACTCTTGTAGGTTAGTATTCATTGTGGTATCTTTTAAAAATCCCTAACTTAACTGAGATATCAGTTGGTAGGATGAGTTCTGAGAGTTGTATGACATAGTGACACGTAATGTGTTACGGTACAATTTTGACTTGTTTGTGATTAATGAAAAGACTACCTTTGATTGCTAAATTCTACATGTATCGATGTTATCTATCTTTTCTTGCTTGTCTCTAATGCTCGCATTAGTGATGCAACCATTGAACAAGTACTCATCTTGAATCGAGTTACGTTGTGAATTATTCTTTTGAGTGCCATCGAGATCATGAACCTCATGATTAATTGGCTAAGCTCATTTCCTATTGTATTGTAGTTAGTTCTTGGTGAACAAGCTTTCATCACTCTTTTGCAGATCACTCATTGTTTTTATAAGATAAAACAATATCCTTTGAGAAAATTGAATTTTCATCACTATAAGGATTATTCAAAGTGAGATTTATAAGTGATTGTTATCGAAATGAAGTTGTTTATAAAACACCTTGGGAAAACTTAATTGTTTTCATAACAAGGAAAATCTTTGTAAATTTATTCTTGATTCTTATTTAAGAATTAAGCATGAAAATGTTTTTATTATAAACCTAATGATAAAATTTTGACGAACTGAGTATTGCATCGTTAATCTTGAAATTGTATATAGTTGCGCGCCTACATACAATTTAGAATGGACCATGCAAGGCTGATTAGTAGTCACCATAAAACTAATGAATAAACACTACATTTTATTTGAAGATTGTGAAAGAATAAATTTTGTGAGATCTACAAGAAGTGAAAAATTGGGGCATAGTGTTAGGGACACCTACATATGTGCCTGTAGCATCTATTCTTCTGAGTCGAATTTACTCATCTGTGGAACTTGTCTTATTCGACAATTGATATTCCCTTCTTGTCCAATTCTCCCGTAGTGAGATTCTTAGGAAAAGTATCTGATTACCGAGTGTTGATACCCGACTGGATGTATCGACGTTCCTATCATTTATTTTGATTTGATTTCATTTGAATGACCTGGGTAACGATCCGAGGAGCTTTCGAATACGTACTCAAATTATGAAAACATGGGATATATTCATATTCGTTAAATGTTTTCGTCTGTATCCGATTTGAAATTCTCTCGCATAGATTATGCATTGACCTTACTCTTTTAAGGTTAATTAGGTCTCCAGATATCCTTGAATTGTGAAGGATTATGAGTTATTATTAGTCTTTTGAGAAGTTCACATCTTATCAACGATAATGAAAGTAGAAAGTTGATAGTGCCAGTAGAATGGATTGATTGATTATGACATGACGACATTGTCTTAATTGATGGGAACTCGAGTAGAATTCTCCTAAAAGATAAGATGTTGATTATCAAAAGTGATCTAAATAATTCTTGATGGATGACTTAAAATTATACCGTGAATGGCTGTGAACTAGTCATAGATATTGTAATCTAGAAGAACTTAAAAGTGAATTTATTAAAAGATGTTTCTGTTATCTGAAACTTTAGGAGGTATTTGTTGGTATTACCTAGACTTTTGCCATTAAGGCAGATTGAAATTGATATTGATTATATTCTCGGTGCTGCACCTGTGGCGTGTGCATTGTACGTCAGCACCATCTAAATTAAAGGAATTGCCGTACAACCGAGAGAGTTGTCGGAGAAAGATTTTATTATACCAAGCCTGTCATCCTGAAGAGCTATGGTGTTATCATTCCTTATATTTACAGATTACTGTGAACTGAGTAAAATTGACAATCGAAAGCGATATCCATAACTCGAAATGGAAGATTTGTTCGATCATTTACAAGGTTCTAGCGTTTGTTTATAAGATTTGATCCACATCATGGTTATCATCAACTTCGCATCTGCGGAAAAGATTATGTATTCCAATCACTACATCCAGTACTTGTAATGAACATTATGAGTTTCACGTGATGTCGTTTGGATTGACCAATGCACATGTAGCATTCATAAATTTGGTGAATCAAGTGTGTAGGCTGTATTTTGATAAATTCATGCTCGTGATCATTAAGGACTATTTGTTTGTTTATAAGAATAAGAATGAAGTTAATAACTAATTATAGATTGCCCTGAATTGGCCGAACAATTAAAAATTGTACCTTGAATATTTAACATAAGACTTAAGACTTAGTACTTTACATGATTTAACCGTGTGATTAATAGATAATGGAATATAAATTGACTCTTCAAAAATTAAGAGCCCTTTTAAGATTTTGGGTTTTACCCAAAAGAAAGTGCAAATGTTTTTTGACAAATGTTTTAACAAAGTATTTTAAGGGATTATTCCCTTATACACAAACCATTTAACTAAACTTCTGTTTAGGGGTAAATGTTTGTGTATACTTCTAGACAACTTAAGAAGAATTGAGGAAACCATTTAAACCATGACTTAAAATTTGAAACGATAATTTTTACTTTTAAAACTAAGAAAACTTTGACCAAAGTATAAACAAAGGTTTTTCGAACATTTACGAATCTTATTAAATATTTTTGATAAATCAACAAAAATCTTGTTAATTAAATTCAAATTTATTTTGAACATTTTATATAATTGGTCGAACTAAGAAATTTAAAATCTTTACGTTTACGTTTCATAAAAATTTAATAATTATTATTTAATTAATTGTAATAATTGTCGACGTTTTAAACGCCGGATTGAGAAAAACTGATAAAAGTGATAGATGAGACGAAACTGAAACTTAGAAAATATGAAAAAAGGTGAACGTAATTACAGACGCATAATATAGAAAGAATATCTAAGTGAATTGTGGACATGATAATTATATCATCATGAGAGGTGAATATAGATACCGACGCATTATGTAGAAAAGATAAAGAACCAATTAGGACATGTTCCTTAATAATGAAGGTGCAAAATAAATTGCCGAACGATATAAAAATAAACGATGTTTGTAAAAAGGATAATATAGATGATAACAGAGGTTCGCGGCTAATGTGAACCATTAAAATAGAGAAGCCAATAGTGTTAAATGTTTTAAAGGCCACTTGTGGTTGCCTAAATATGGAGATTTAGAAATATAGTTATATTGAAATCTTGTAAGTATAAGTATTCTATTCCTGTCATTTCTGATTTAATGTATCATTATCAGAAGAAGTTGTACTAATGGCAAATTATGAAGACAGACATCGCCTCATACGTTAGTAAACGTCTAGCTATTGCAAAGGTCATCATCTGAATTTGATTCGATTTGGGTCATCGTCGACAGACTGACCAAATCTGATAATATCATTCCTGTTAATGATAGATTCTTGATGAAGAAATTGACTCTTTTGTATTTAAAGGAGTTATGTAAACATGGTGTGCCTGTATCGATCATCTCTATCAAGATCCTCGCTTCGCATCTAATTTCTAGAGATTTGCTCAGAAGTCATTAAGAACGAATCTTGATGAGAGTACTATGTACCACCCCAATCGAAGGGACGAGGTAAAGTAACGATACAAAGTAATATAAGTGCTGTTTTATGTTTGAATGATTGACCTTTGGTAATAGCCGTATAATCGTTTTCCTTTGGAGAGATTACCATTGATAATTATCGTATTAGGATCGAGATCTAATCTTGTTAGGATCTATATATTAGAGCATCTGTAAGCAGGAGTTGAGATGAAGACACCCGACATACACCCATTATGAGTTGGACATGTCTTTTAGGTTTAAGGTTTCCTATGATGGCGAACCTAACCTTACAAAATACCCGACCCGCGAGATCTGAAATGATTATTGAAATTAGGATTTGATTATTGACAGCCGGTAGTAGGCAAGAGGTTATGTGAATATGAAATGTAGATCTTGAAGTGCCAAATGGGTAGCGAAGTTATGCCACAATTTTTAACCTTGGAAAAATGAATTCATGATCTGACAAATCATGGGATATAAGTCCCCGTTGTTTGGGACCATTGAGATGATGTGAAAGATTGGTTTGAAAGGCATATAAGCTGGATCTACCCTAGGACTTCAAGGACTGCGTAATTTATGTTTCGTAAATCGAACTTGATGGAATATCTATCAAGTGAGAATCTGATTGTTTCTTAGTAGAGCTTAGATCGGCGAAAAGTTGCATTCATCAAAAACCCGTGAACATCATGGATAGAGAAAGTAAGTCAACATTAAGCCTGCTCTTATTCCCGTAGTTATGTTTGATGAAACTCGCGCATTGTAATTGCACTTGTGAGAAAAGACCGAATGTGGAGGAAATACCCACATGGCTTTAACTCTATAAGAAACGAGTAGTAAGGTAAGATGATCTTTGAGGACAAAGATCCTGTTTAGGGGCAAATGCTGTGACAATCCGTCAATTTATGATTGATATTTTATTCTCAATATTTATTTGAAAACATTATTTTAATGTTACAATATGAACTCACTTATTTTTGGGAAGTAATTTGGATTTACGTCTTGAAGTAGCGTCGACTACGTCTAAACCGGAGGATTCTACGTTACGTGCTTACGTTTACATACACCGTCTTTGGTGACAGTCCGACATTTCAGAAAATAAATTTATACGTGAATATTATTTTGGGATTTTAATTTTGAGTTGGTTCATAAACTCACGAATTTACGAGAAGAGATTAGGACTTACGATTTTAATTTAACGTCCTTTACGACTAAACCGGAAACCTTAGGATTACGTATTTACGTTTTCGAACTCCGTTTTTGATGAGACAATTTTTATTAGATTCGTTTTGTGCCGTTGATTCATAATTTATAAAAACGTTTTTCGTAAAACGACCTGAGGGCACGCAAATCGAGGAAACTAGAATCGAGGAGTAACCGTAAATAATTGGGGATGAGACAAAACCAAGTTTTGCCCCACCCCCACACATGGGAGGGCCACATTGTGACACCACACTAACTTTGTGTCAAGTTTTACACAAGTTTCTTACACTTGTTAAGCTAGCTTAACTTGTAAGCTACACCAAAACAAAACCATTCCACCCATACCACTAGCTCTCATTTTCACTCATGCAAACCACCAAAATCCTCTCTTCCTCTCTCTATTCCGTCCCATATTCACCCAAAACAACCCTCATTTGATCAAATTTAACCATGGAATCATATGTATAATTTACATATGATGAAAACCCATTGAAGTTATGAAGATTGGAGGTGACCTTAACATGTAAAAAGGAGTTTTCAAGGGAGTTTGGGGCTGATTTCTCAAGGAGTTTTCATGAAGAACAAGGGATGATTTTTGGAGGAATCTACAAATACTTGGTGATCCTAGAAGTGGTGTTGATATCTCATAAGATTGGTTACCCAAAACCAAGTCTTGTTCATCAAAAACCTCATCTTTTCATCACTAATGGTGGTATAGAGATTGTTCTTCCTATCCTCTTGTTATTTTGATTATGTAATCTTGTATTTTCTTTATTTATGTATATTTATATGATGATGAATGATGATTAAAAATATTTTGTGGGGATTTGGTGTTGATAGATTTGATAAACATGGGTAAAAAGATGGAAAATCATAGGTAACAAGGTTAAAATCTTGCTAAATATGATGGCTGTATAAAAACAGTAAGTTACCAAATGATAAACTGATAAAATGGCATGGTGAAATCAATTTACAGTAAGTATTAGATGTCATACACATGTGAGAGTTGGCCATGCAATGGAATCATCAAAATGAGTGAGATATAATCAAAACAAGATAAGTGTGCTAATCTGAATAGTCTGTTTTGTAGGGACTATTAAGGATAGTTAAACATAGAATGAGCAGTAGCTATAACCAACTTATTTATAGAACATAACATGAAGTTCATGCCATCCAAAAATGAGCTTCTAACTCATTGTAGAACTCTAGATATGATAAAAATGGTGAAGATGAAACTAAAAATCAGATTTTGAAGAATTAATGTTTAATACTATTATATAAGCACTCAAATAATATAGTATAAAATGTGAAATTAAAACCCACTAACTTATGAATTTCATTTATATAAATATGTATAAGGTTAAATAAAATGGACACTTTATAAAAATGGTAGTTGAATAAGATTTATAAGTATAAAAACTATAAACATTATTTTTACGACTTTTTCGGCTATTACCGTAAAATTTACGTTTTTGTTAAATAAAACTTAGACGGTTGGACCCGACTAATGTAAACTTTTATAAACTCATATACTGATATATAAGTATCTAATACAAGTAAAAACCGATAAAACCCGAACTATAAGAAATACGGACATTTACGAGCTAATTAAGCATATTGGACTAATAATTGGACTAAATAAGATAAAAACTTGTAAAAAGAACTTATTGGGCTTAACCCATTTGGTCCCAACATGGAAAGTATACATACTGATAATATAGGTATGAAAGGGATTAAAACAAGTTAAAGAACTTATAATAAGTTTATTGGACCTAAAACACGTAAATAGGTAAAACTAGTAAACGAGTATAAAAGTTATCGACATATAACACTAAAATGAGTAGACGAGAATATGTAAACCCACTTGATCATCATATATATATAATCATCATATGTATACATAATTGTTATTTTTATAAAGTCATTGGACAAACGTCTAAGACCGATTATTATTTATATAGGTTTCCGTGATTGAAGCACGTGTCGTACGTCTGAATTGCCGATAACCCGCCTTCCCACATCAACGTGAGTTCATAGCCTCGCACTCTTTTAAATGTTTTTATAAATGTTTTATAAACCCGCGAGGGAGATAAAATGTTAGTTTTTATAAAATTAGGACACCATTTGTCCCGATTGTTTGTTTATTGATTTTAGACCCGAATGATTGAATGACCCGATTGTATGACCCGATAAATGATTAAAGGACCCGATAGATGAAATTAAATGGATTAATAAAGTTAGGTTATGTCACTAAAAGTCCCATTAGCATGAATTGTGAACTACCGGGATTTGGTAGACGCTTATGCATTTAATAGTACTATTTGGGGACGATCACCCCAGTTCGCGCCTTGACGGTTGATCCCCGTCGTGCCACATTGATTGGTAAGCGAATTTATGTATGAGAAGATTTCCATAGCGTGACCTTTGTGACGACACGCTACTTTAGATGGGCAAAAATTGGTATCGGGTTAGCTACCCGTTGTTGGTTTAGTAAGGTAACAATGTCATGCGGCTTATAATAATCCAAACTAACGAAATACTACTAGACGCTCCGAATTACGATGTATTGCCTGACTAGCAATACAGGGTCATACTATTAATATTATGTTCGTGTTTCGGTTTTCATAACCATATTCATATAACGGTTTTTATTTTCATACAACGTCATAAGACGTATTGTATGATGTTTTTACGACATTGGCTCGTATAATGATTTTTAAGGCAAATGCCTATATTATGATTTTCGATAAGGAATTGTATAAAATGACTTTGGCTATTTTTTTGGCCTATTACAAAGATTTGTACAAAATGATTTTCAGTAATAATTTTATACTGATATTATATTGATGGATTTTATTAAACTCTATGAATTCACTCGGCGTTATCGCTGACCTTTTCTTTTAACATGTTTTATCTCAGGTACTTGAAGGTAATTCTCGGGAAGACAACAAGAATTCATGGCCCGCACTTAAACAATATTTTTCCATTCAAATACTTTGCAAAACTTTGTATGAAATGATATGACTTGGGACCGATGTAACTTTGATGTTTATGAATGGAAATGATTTATTATTAAACGACGCGATTTTTATGCGTTGTCTATGATGTGAGTAATGTGCTATCCCGTAACACCAACGAGTCTTCCGCTGTATTGAGTTGTATAAATTTGGGGGTGTTACAGTATCTCAAGGGATTAGTCAATCATCCTAGAGATGAGCTCAATTGCACAAGTTACACATGATATAGAGCCTACTAACCGCAAGGGTGCGCTCCATGGAAATCATGCTTGATACTTTAAACTTCTACTAACTCACTCTACAACCCCATAGTGAGTCAAGTATCCAAGCAATGAAGGTTTGAGAGGGTAAAAGAAAATAATCACAAACCACAAACAAATGTCAAGGCAAGGATTCCAAGAACAAGCACATAGTCAAGTAATGATCAAAAGAGTGATCAAAATGACGTGTGGAAGAACGAAAACGTACCTTGGCCACAAAGTGCATTCCAAGCAATCAAGGAATCAATACAAAGCCCAAACATGACTAAAGTGACTACTAAGTCTTCAAGGACTAGTATCACTCTCATCCATCTTGATATCATTATTCAATGATGTTGAAAATCAAAGAAGATGAGTCTTTTACAAGTGTAAGTAACTCAATCCACAAAGAATTGAATGATTGATCTTCATGAGTACCTACACATAACAAAATGCAAACTAGTAGATACATTTCAAGAGTAAATCTAAAATACATAAATACTACTAATTTAAATGAGGTGCTATATTACCAACTAAAAGGCCTATTTTCAAAGAAAAAATAGTTTTGACCAAAGAGAAACTTTAGTACAACTTAACCTTCTAGTTTAAGGAGACAATGGATCGATCCAAGTTTTAAAGTATAATATACTTCAAAGACCTTGTGTGACCATCGCCTTGATACCAATTGTAGAAACTAGAAGGGGGAGGGGTTGAATAGTTTCTCTTCGGTTTATCTTCTAATTAAAATTACTTTCAATTAGGTGAGTGCCAAAACTATCTTTTACTTGAAAGCTAGTTGCATAATGATTAGGTTCAATTCTAATGCATTAACAATGACAAGTAGTAAGTGTAGTGATAATGGAAGTAAGTAAAGAGTAATGAAGGAAACAATCTATTAGGAAGATACCAATATTTATAGTGGTTCGGCAACGAAGCTCTATCCTTGTTCCTACTCCACTCCACCAGTACACCTACTCAAGATTTCCACTGTATCCACAAGCTCCCTTCTTGGCGGAGAAAACCTTAAAACGTCGCTTACATTATCTTCCAACACTAAGCTAAATATCGAGACCTAATCTTAGATAGGACCAATCTACACGACTTCGCCAACTTCACGATTTTACGACACAAGGCTAGATGTCGAGTTCTAATTAAAAGGTAGAACCAATGTTCACAACGTTGCCTACTTTACCATTTTCCGACACAAGGCTAGATGTCGAGTTCTAATCCAAAGCTAGAACCAATCTTCACGACTCTTCACTTTGAAGCTAAGTGAGAAGTTCACACGACACAATTACACATCACTTTATAGTTTAGTGAGAACTCACAAGACACAACTACATTACTTTATAGTTTAGCGAGATTTTACACAACTCATTACAACTCAACTAAACATTTCCAAGTACACACATGTAACTTAGATTTACACAAGACAAATCCAAGCACACACATATGCAATGGACTTACACAAATCTAATCCAAGTATTCATAAATAGCTTGGATGAACATAACTAGTCCAAGTATTCACGAATATATTGGATCTACATAAGACACAAATAAACAAATGATGAACATGACTAGATCTTTAGGAGAGGATGATCTTCATCAAGGCTTCATCTTTAATCACATCATAAGTGTGTGAGTGATCTTCTCTTTGGACAAGGTAAAGAAGGAGATCAAGAGGATAATCATAAGTAAACATACTTAACACATTAAGTGATCATTTACAAATGATTAGGATTAGAAAGGAGAAAGAAGGCTGAAAGAAATGTCCAACAAGGGTTATGGAAAATGTAGATTTGATCCACTATTTATAGAAGACAAAAACCAACGGCTATCTGTGCGCGGTTCTTTATTGCACTAGGTGGTTCCTTATCAATAAAGAACCGCATAGGCACTTAAAGAACTGCGAAGGTAGACTCTGCTCCTTTTTGTCTTTTAGTGGATTTGAAATATCTAAGGCAGTCTGAAACCTTCAAAGGATATTCATATGGAATTTGGAATATGTCATATTCAAATTTTCATTTTCCATTTTAATAAAACATTTTCTTAAAAAGAAAGTTTATTCAAAATATTTTGTCACATTTGACAAAAGTGAGTTTTAAGGCTAATCACTTTTATGATCACTAAACATGATTAAGATATGTTAGTGTAATGATTATTACCTTGATGATAGTGTTTCTTAGATAATTCGTTTTACGATTGTGTTTGACTATAAATGTCTTGTATAGTTTGTTGTGATCAAAACTAAGAAAGATTAGTTAACACTAATAATGTTTTTAGGCATCACTTGCATTAACAAATAACATTAATTTCAAGAATTGTAGCTCATGAAATGGATTTTAGATCATTAGATTCTGGGACATGTTTGGTTTAGGAAAACCAAATGAAATGATTTTATGAACTAAGGCTTATTGAAAGTGATTATTTAGATTATAACAAAGATTATTAAAGGTTTATAACATAAAAAGAATTATTGAACAAAGTGAATTTCCTAGTAAATTTCCTTATTGTATAAATCCCGGCATAGGTGGTAATTATGGGTTGTTATAGTCACCCAACCTTAAAAATAATATTGTCCTCGAGATTTAAGTTGACGTGTAAGTGATGCTTGATAATAGGTAAGGATACTTTGCATGTATTTGATCCTCGTGTTACCAAATATGGATTTGTTTCAGTTGATTCACTTCTTGGTTCATTATTTCCACATGTTCGTCCACAAAATTAAGTTTATCGTCGAGTTTGATTTCTTTTAGTGGAATGTCGAGAGATTCGTCAGATAAGAATTTCTTTAGATTAGAAATGTGAAAAGCATCGTGAATGTCACATAGTTCTTCAAGAAGGTCAAGTTTATAAGCCACTAGGCCAATCCTTTAAAGGGTTTTGAATGGTCCAATGTACCTCGGGTTAAGTTCCTCGTTTTCTGAATCGTATAACACCTTTTCAAGGTGATACTTTTTACATGACGTGATCTCCTATTTGGAATTCTAACGACTTTCGTCTTATATTGGCTTAGATTCTTAGTCTATTTTTTACAACCTGTAATATTGTCGGATTTATACGATCTTTTCAGTAGTTTCATGGACTATTTCGGGTCCTGTAAGTTGAACATCTCCAACTTCAGCCCATCAGACAGATGATCGGCATTTTCGACCATAAAATGCCTCAAATAATGTTTCTTTAATACTCGCTTGATAACTACTATTGAACAATAATTCTACCAATGGTAAGTGTGTGTCCCATCCTTTTTCCAAACTCTATAATACAAGCGTGAAGCATGTCTTCTAGGGTTTGGATGGTTCTTTCGTTTTGTCCATCAGTTTGAGGATGATATGCCGTAGTCATGTCTAGTTGAGTACCTAAGGAATTTTTAATTGACCTCCAGAATTTAGATGTGAAAGGATTGTCACGATTGGAGATGATAGATATTGGTACTACATGTCGAGAGATTATTTATTTTATGTACAACCTCGTTAGAGTTTCCACGTTTTCTGCCTTGAGTGATTTGGTTTGGGCTTAGAGAATTTGAGATGGTAGTTTTGGATTAAGAGTTATCATTAGTTCTCTTACTCAAAGAGGTTTGGTTCGTATTTTTTGACTTAAGGCATCGGCTACAACATTTGCTTTTCCTTGATGATAACGAATTTCATAATCGTAATCAACAAGTAATTCTAACCAACGTCGTTTCCCATGTTTAATTCTTTTTTGTTAAGGACATGTTTAAGACTCTTATGATATGTGTACACAATATACTTAGTACCATAGAGATAGTGTCTCCAAATTTAAAAAGCGAATACCACAACTCCTAATTCGAGATCGTGTGTGGTATAGTTTTCTTTGTTTGAGTTGTCGAGACGCGTAAGCAATAACTTTGTATCTTTCCATTAGTACAACTCCCAGACCTTGATGAGGCACATCACAGTATACGACAAAATCATCATTACCGAATGGTAATCTTAAGATCGGAGCTTCACATAGTTTTTGCTTCAGCAGTTGGAAAGCTCATTCTTGATCTTTTCCCAAGATCTAAGTTTGGTTTATCTGGGTTAATTCGGTCAAAGACTTAGCCATATTTGAGAAACCTTCAATAAATATACGATAATAACAAGCAAGTCCTAAGAATTGGCGAACTTCAATAGGTGTAGTAGGATTTTCCCAATTCTTAACGGCTTCAATTTTCGCTAGATCAACATTAATTTCTTTGGCTATCAATTACATGATTGAGAAATTGTACGACATTGATCTAAAATTCACATTTTGAGAATTTGGCATACAATTCATCTTCCTTGAGTAATCCAAGGATAATTCTGAGATGATTTACGTACTTTTCTTCGTTATGAGAATAGATAAGAATATCATTGATGAATACTATTACAAATTTATCCAAGTATGGTTTACACACTCGGTTCACGAGATCCATGAATAAACGGGTGCGTTAGTTAAACCAAATGGCATCACTTGAAATTCATAGTGTCGATATCGAGTTCTGAAAGCAGTTTTAGGACTATCTTCTTCCCTAACTCTTAGTGGATGATAGCCTGATCGTAAAGCGATTTTTGAATTGACCCTCAAACCTTGAAGTTGATCGAATAAGTCATCGATTCAATTATTTACTGTAAGTTTGTTTAACTCGTGATAATCGATAGACATTCTAAAAGATCCTTCCTTTTTCTTAACAAATAAGACATGAGCTCCCCAGGGTGAAGTACTCGGTCGAATAAAACCTCAATCAACTAGCTCTTGTAGTTGATCAAATAATTCTTGCATCTTTGAAGGCGCTAATCGATAAGGTGATTTGGATACATGTGTGGTTCCTAGATATAATTCGATTTGAAATTCAACTTGACGAACAGGAGGAAGATCAGGTAAATCCTCGAGAAAAATTTAGGGAAATTCTCTGACTACTAGGATATCGTCTGGTTGCTTCTTGTCAGATTCCTTATCCATTACGTGGGCTATAAAAGCTTGACAACCTCGAGATAGATATCTTTTGGTTTTTATACAGGATACGAGATTTAGTCGGGTTTTAAATCGATCACACTGAATAATAAAATTTTCACCATCGATAGGAATATGAAAGACTTTCTCGTCACAAAAGATTTTAGCATGATACTTAGACAATCAGTCCATACCAACGACCACGTCAAAAATACCGAGTTTAATAGGCATAAGATACAGTTCGAAAGGTATGTTTAATAAGGTTAGGGTACAACATTGGAGTAAGGTATTTGTACTTATCAAGTTTCCGTCGGCCATTCTACGCCGTAAATAGTGTATATCGTAACGGAGGTAATATTTAATATAGAAGAAAAGGACACATATAAAACTTTTTTCGGCTCCTATATCAAATATTATTCTAGCTAAGTGTTGGTTTAATAGAAACTGTAGGATATGTAAATCTTGCTTATGTTTTTAGAGAGAGAAAGAGATAGAGAGATGGTGGATTAAACACAATTCTAGAGAGAGAGAAACAAGAGTAAACTATGTGTAAATTATGAAACCACACCACCCTCTCCATCAAAGGAGAGGGTTTATATACCTAAGCCCTTGTCATGGGCTTGGGCTTACATTTTGGGCCGGCCTACACATATTGTAGGCTAGGCTTGTTCTTGTTTGATAAATAAAGAAAGTTAACTAAACTACGAGCTATTACATGGACTATCGTTGGAGTGATCGATCCTTCTTAATACGTAAAACGTATTTCCAACAATCTCCCCCTAAGGGAGGTCACTCCAAACAAGGGCGTTACCCGAGTTACAATAATGAAATAAACCTAGCATACTATGCTTGTCTTGAGCTCGTAGTCTTCGTCTTTCTTTTTCTTTTTCTTTTCTGGTGAACATGCTGATGTGATCTTTGATATCAGTCTCGAGCATTAATCTCTTGCCTTGATCTCTTGCATCCATCACTTGTGATCTTCGCCTCTTCGTGACACCATGTCCCACATACTTATACCTTCGTAATTCTTGAAAGCTTCAGAGTTCGATACAGCGGAAGACTTAACTTTTAGGCTTTCTTGAATTTGATGAGGTATTAAGTGCATAAAGTATAAGCATGCGGGGACGACTTCTTCTTGGATCCCGCAACGCCACCGTCTTCAAATGCCGTAACATAAGTAGACACGAACGAAATGGATTTGAACATTTCATTTAAATTCGGTAGCATTTTACCTCCGGTCGGTGAAGACCGTTGGACGATATTAGATATCGTACCCGTGACGGATAGTTTCAATTAAGTAACTTCCTGACAGGATTTCGCGGGTAAACCCGTTCTCTTTATTCGACCGTCCAAAGCTGACTGCGAACATAAAGAGTGAATCATTTGGATAATAATATCCGCATGATTTGAAGCCGTCAATTCATGTTCCTGGAACAAGTGAAATTCAATTAAGAACCGCACCATCGTTGCTTTCCAGTTGTCACGAGCTTGATTCGTATAGAATCTTGCAAGTTACCTACCAAGTGCTGTTTGAGGTTAACACTAGAAGGATTTCCACTCATCACTGTGAACACTAAGGTATCACTCTGAGTGTTCTGGCAAGATCACTAAGATATTGCGTAGAGGCCTGGAACGTGTTTAAATTCAGTTAAGAATTAAACAACTGTTGCTTTCCAGTTATCACAAGTTTGATTCATAAAGAATCGCACAAGTCACCTACCATGAGGTTTTTGATATTCGATCAAGAAGGATTTCCAACTTCATTGTAAATACTTTCGTATTACTCGGATGTTCAGGCAAATCATGAAGATTTTGCGTAGGACTCTTAAAATCTTTCTTACTTTTCACATTGTGTGAAGAAGCAAGGAAATATGAAAGTGTGTCCTAATGAGATATTTGATGATCTCAAATGGCTCTAGACTCGATCGTGCATTTTGGATTTTAGTGATTGGAGGCTGGAGAGGAGTGCCACCTTTTCAATACCAATTTATTCGGAGTGAATAAATCAATAGATAATGTGTTGTCTCCGTGTGATTAAAACAAATAACTTTTGAGAGATATCTGAGTTAGCTGGGATGGGTTCTGCATTGCATCACTGGGTCCATGATGTCTGTCTTCAATATCGAGCATCATTAAAATGATCTCAATAGCATATGTGCTGACCCGGTTTCTGCCTAAGGTTGTAAGAAGGGCTTCTTTCTTTACACCCTTTATCTTTACAATTCTTTTTCATTCTTCAACCCCTTCAATGCTTACCAATACGTCATAACTAGCACCTTGTTGTGATTGTTCTAGTGCTAACTTAAGTACTTGGTCGGCATTCAGCTACATTCACAATCTTTTCTCCAACTTTCCTAAGGACTACTATTTCTAGCTATGGAATGTCCTTGGGAAGATTCCTCCGGTTCTGGAAGAATCATAGGACTTAACCTATCCTACCATCCTTATGTCACACAATCTTCATCGTCGTGAAATAAATGGGTTTCGGGTAAGTATATGTCACCATGAAAATCCATTTTGATATGCAAATCCGTTTTGCTCCCCCTTAACATATGCCACGATATTCGAAAACATTTCGCACATGTCGGGATGAGCCAGCACATTAAGTCAAACCATTTGTGATAATATCCCATATTAAATCACATTTTCTCCCCATATTAAAAATATTAACCCAATCGATGTTTTTAATATCAATTGATTTAATGAAGTTTTAACAAAGGTTTTGGGAAGAAAAATGCAAGTCCGTTTTATCTTCATGATACCAAATGTATGAGATATGATATCAATTTGTAGCCTGATCACATATTCACCATATTAAAAAATAATTGACAATGTTGGACCTGATAGATGAGAACATCATATGATAAGATCAAATGGTTCTTGTCAGCATATGTTGGTCGCCTCGTCACGTCTGAAGTCATCTCTTGACACCACATGTACGATTGGTATTGTTGTCTTGACACCAACTTGTGAACTTGGCACGTTCGGCATCGAAGATTCTGAATGTTTGACAATTGCTCCCCCTCAATTGTTGGCCCGTGTTCTATTGAAAGAGCTGTAGTCGCCGTTTGAGTATTCGCATCGTCGAGTATGTAGATACCAAATGTAGATAGCTATGGTTGTATAGATGATAACTTCATAAAAACAAGACTTCTCTTGTTTTAACAAATAAATGCACTGAAACGTACATAGATTTGTGTTAGACCAAGTTATAAAGTAAACTTGATCCCTTACAAGGTTTTAAAGTAAACCTTGCCCGAGAAAATTAATTCCCGTTGTTAGCCAAAGCTTTCATAAGAAATACTTGACTTTAATGTGAAAACCAGGTTGCAGTCAGAAATAACTACAAGCCATTTAGGCATGTTTTATGAAATATTTACAACTTTTGTACGAACTCTATTTATGGCGCCGTGTCAATATTAATCAACATTTCTAAGGCCGTAAATATTATCGTACCAAAAGACATGCCTTTGAAAAAAAATAAAGTAAAAATATTTTTGGATTTTTCTAGATTTTTCAATTTTTATGGTTTTTTTTATGGTTTTATATTTTTGTATTTTGCTTTTGTGGATAAAAATATAAACAATATATACAGATGATCACCAAGGATACAGAGAATAGTTTTACCACCACTATTCTTTCACTTCATCTGCCAGTTCCTTTAGAGTCTCAGGCGAGAAAGTTCTCATTCCTAGCTTGTCGGCCAAAAATTCAATTCGAGCGCGATCTAAAGCCTTCGTGAAAATATCCGCCAATTGATACTCATATCGGACAAAGTAAAGCTCGATTACTCCATTTTCCACTTGCTCCTTGATGAAATGGTAGCGAATGTCAATATGCTTCGACCGGGAGAATTGAACATTGTTGCAGCATAAGGCAATTGCACTTTTGTTGTCGCAGTACATCGGAATCTTGTTGAAACCTAGACCATAGTCGGTTAATTGCGATCTCATCCAAAGAATTTGAGCACAACAACCGGACATAGCTATGTATTCTGCTTCCGTACTTGAAATTGTAGCGCTTTTCTGCCTTTTCGATGCCCAACTGATTAGTCGATCTCCTAGTAGTTGCAAAGTTCCACTCGTGCTACGCCTTGTATCTTGACAACCCGCGTGATCCGCATCTGCATATGCCATTAGTGCAATAGAAGAGTCCTTCGAATACCAAAGTCCCCGATTAATGGTTCCTTTAAGATATCGAAAGATCCTTTTAACAGTAGCTAAGTGTAACTCAGTAGGTCGAGTTTGATACCTGGCACACATACATATAGCAAACTGAAGATCAGGTCGACTAGCTGTGATATACAGAAGAGTACTGATCATTCCACGGTAAAGTGTCGGATCAACGGCAACTCCATGTGGATCTGCATCAAGTTTAGTTCGTTCCACCATTGGAGTATCCACGGGGTCGCAAGATTCCATCTTATATTTCTTAAGCGATTCAAGGGCATACTTGGATTGATTGATAAAGATGCCTCTGGGACTCTGAGATATCTGAAGACCTAAGAAGAATGATACCTTGCCCATCATTGACATCTTAAACTTAGAAGACATGAGTGTCCCAAACTCATCCGATAAGGTTTGGGTCGAGGCTGCAAATATAATATCATCAACATATATTTGTACCATAATCATATCTTTACCTCGTTTCTGAATGAACAGCGTGAGATCCACCTTGCCTTTAGCGAAGCCTTGCGTAATGAGGAATTGTGACAATAGATCATACCATGCGCGTGGAGCTTGCTTCAACCCATAGAGAGCCTTCTTAAGCTTGTACACATGATTAGGATAATTAGGATTCACAAAACCATCCGGCTGTTGAACATAGACCTCTTCCTTGAGTTCACCATTAAGAAATGCCGTCTTCACATCCATCTGATAGACGATCATATTCATATGGGTTGCATAAGCGAGGAATAGTCGAATAGCTTCCAAACGGGCAACAGGTTCAAAGGATTCCATAAAGTCGATGCCCGATAATTGCTTGTATCCACGAGATACTAGTCGAGCTTTGTTCTTCAATATTCCGCCTAACTCATCGAGTTTCACCTTGTAAACCCATTTCAAAGTGAGTAGCTGCACTTGATCCGGGCATGGGACAAGTTCCCATACTTCAAGACGTATAAATTCATTAAGTTCTTCTTGCATAGCTTCTATCCAACATGATTGAGTAAAAGCTTGTTGCCATGTCTTAGGTTCAACTTCAGTGAGAAAAGCATCAAAGTGACAAAACATTGTACTTTCTTGTAACTGACTTCGTGTGGATACCGGACGATTAGGGTCACCAATAATAGAATCTATAGGATGATCCTTTGTCCACTTGCTGTCATGTTCACGAATCCGTGGATTGGAGTAAACTGTAGAAGGAGCTTCCTCTAAGGTGGACGACCCGACTTGATTAGGGTCGGGAATTGGTACACCAAAGAATGGAAGTTCACGCATTTGAGCGAATTCCAAATCGTGATCATCATCATCCTCTTCATCATCAATAGGCATGACATGGGTAGTTGATTCGGGTGTTGGTTGAGAATTACTTGTTGATGGTATATCTTGACCAATTATAGGTGCAGACGTAACTGATTGTGCAACGGTTGCTGGAGCGACAACTTTGGTTACCGGAGCTATTACCTCAGGTTCTGGAGCAACAATAGTTGGAGGAGTAAAGAATTCATCAAAGAACGGTTGAAACAACGTATCCCATTCATTCCTAGAAGGTGGTGTAAATGATGATGAAGTAGGGTTGTTTGGGACAAGACCAGAACTAATATTACTGGGTCCCATTTCATGAAGTGCGGGTTCAGAGCTGCTTTGCTCAGAAGCCATTGCTGTCAGCTCATCAAAATCAACATTCATAGTTTCAAGGATCTTGAGAGAGTTACGGTTGTAGATTCGGTATGCCTTCTTTGCGGGTGCGTAACCAATGAAAATACCAATATCAGCCTTTGGTTGAAGTTTTCCCAAATTGTCACCATCATTATTTGGATAGCAAAGAGAACCAAATACATGAAGATATGATAAATCTGGTACTTTTCCATGGAGAAGCTCATAAGGTGTTTTACCATGGCGTTTACGAATTAGTGACCGGTTTTGGGTGTACACTGCTGTAGATACTGCTTCTGCCCATAAAAACAATGGAGCCTTTGCGTAAATTAACATCGTTCGAGCAGCTTCCATAAGTGTGCGATTTCGCCTTTCAACGACACCGTTTTGTTGTGGAGTGCGTGCAATGGATGTTTCATGAGATATGCCAACTTCTTCATAATAATCACGCAAGATTTGATTAACAAATTCGGTTCCATTATCTGTACGAATGCGTCGGACAGTAGTTTTGAGACGCACTTGAATCATCTTGAGAAATCCGATGATGAATTTAGGTGCCTCATTTTTTGCTTTAAGAAATTTCACCCATGTAAACCGAGAGTAATCATCGACAATGACGAGGATGTACTTTTTCCCACTAAGACTTTCAACACGCATTGGCCCACAAAGATCCATATGTAAAAGATAAAGTTTCTCTTGGTTGGTGTCTTCCGTCTTGGGTTTGTATGATTTCTTAGTGCTTTTCCCCATTGTACACGCGGAACACAAATGATCCTTGTGAAATGATAGTTTAGGAAGACCACGAACAAGTTCGTTTTTCGCCAAGTGATTAATAGCGTCAAAGTTAAGATGAGATAACCGTCGATGCCATAACCATGACTTAGTCTTCGATGCTTTGGAGAGAAGACATACGGGAGAAGCAGCCATCATGTCGTGGAGAGACAAAGTATACAAATTATTCCCTCGAGTACCTTTCAATAAATCAACCCATTCCAAATTACGAATGAAGCAGGTATGCTCTCGAAAAGCAACTTCTAGGTTTGCATCACAAAATTGTCCCACAGAAAATAAGTTATGACCAAGACCTTCCACATAATACACTCTTGAAATAATAACATTCCCAATATGATATTCACCATAACCCATTATCTCTGCAATATGATCATTTCCAAATCGAACCGTACCAAGAAACTTGCTGACGAAATTTCTGAGCTGAGAGCGATCTCCGGTCATATGCTTGGAGCAACCAGAGTCCAAATACCAGAGAACAATTTGGACCACCTGTTTTCAATAACAACAGTAGACAATGCATTGGAAACTATTGGTTCCGGAGTGTTAGCAGATACAGATATAGAATTATCAGAATTGCTAACATTTTTGAGACCCTTAGATTTCCTGCGTTTTCTAATGTGAGTTTTAGCACTAACAGGTTTTACAGATCCAACTTTCTTAGGTTTTGGATTATTCGCGGGCACTACAGTGGGAGTAGACCTAGTTAAAGGGCACTTGGTTCCTACAGTAGTGTTAGTGTTCCTAGTTAAAGGACACGCTTGTGTTTTGGTAGCCTTGGTACTCCTAGTTAAAGGGCACGCTTTCTTCGCTTCAGTGGGAGTGATCCTAGTTAAAGGGCACGTATTTCCTACTATAGTGAAAGTTCTACCAGTGGGGCGCCACATCCAACCAACTTGGGTTAACACTTTCCCAGTCGGTTTCCATTCTAATCCATTTTTCCGGGCATACATCTCATTCACATGGTCAATAAGGCAAGAATCATGACGACTAGAAAACATACATTCATTGTAATTCCAACATTTCAAATTAGAATTCACACTAGGCTTAGAACGCTGCACAACCGCAGAGCCTTTAGGTTTAGCTACATGATTCTTTTTATTCAAAACAGAAATAACATTCCTAGGATGGGCTTATACTTTCTTCTTCATTTGACTACTAGATGGGGGCAAGATCCTATCATTCTTCTTGTTTCGTTTAAGCTTAGATCTTTGAGCCTTAGTAGTGGTGCTTACTCCTGTAGAAGGCAACACGGGAATATTAGAAACTGGTTTTGATTCCGCCTTATCTTTAGTGACCAAAGTTTGAGATGGTTTAGTCCTAGGGCCCTTATTAAGTGGTGTGACGGCTATAAGGTTCCTTTTGATTGCACTAGAGGATGATGCTGAGACAGTGGCTGCGTTATCCACAACATTCTTACCTTTTAGAGTACAAAGTGTTTCCTTTAACTCAACCAAGACCAGATTCTTATCACAAATTTGTTCCCTCAAATCAGATATTTCCATCGACTTTCGATTCAATTGTTCAATCAATGATTGATTCTGTGCAGTGGTATCAACACATGCGGGCTGTACTGAATCGAAGAGTCGTGTATTTTTCTGTTTTAAGTTATCAACTTTGGACAAAATCTTGGAAACTCGATTATCTAGATCAAGTTTAAGATTCTCAACAGCCTCAAGTACGTTCACACAGTTAAGCTCCTTAGATTTCTCTATGTCTATCGGCAAAGATTGAGCAACCTTGTCACTTGGCTGACGTTGTTTTGATTGTAAATTTAATCGAAAATTCTTTTCAAAGTTTGCATCATCGATATTAACACCTTCGAATGACGTTTCAAAGATTTCTTGAATAAATTGTTTCTTGCATTCAAGCGAAATACAATGTGTTTGAATCTCATCAAAACGTTTTGAAAGCGAAGAATATGAATCTTGAAACTTTAAAAATTCAGCGTCAGATTCGTGACAAGTACTATCTACCACATTATCCACAGATTCAACATTATGCACAATAGAATCATTATCAACACTTTTATTCACACAGACGGAAACTATATCATGAGACATCACTTGCTTCAGAAGCAGATCATTTTGGCGTGAAACCCGTTCTATTTCAAGTAAACTGTTTTCATAAGCATCTTCCATTTTATTGAAAACACGTCTAACTTCTTCTATTTCCAAAAACAAATCTTGATCAATATTACGAAGACAAGCTTTAACATTGTCTACAAACGGAACAATTTCATCTCGAAACGCAGCTCTAGTGTGCTCAAAGTTCCATTCACCTTCTGTTATGGCCGTGGCCGTCGTACGTTCCAAAATGACCTTGTCAAAATCGGCTAAGTGTTGGTGAACCGCATTTAAGTTAACGGACGCCTTGCTTACCGGTGGAATTAACTTCGTTAAATCCGTTTTGACAAGTGTAGGAGACGTACTGGGAAGGTTTTCATTTGACAAACTTTGGGGCACAAGAACTGTTAATTCTGCTAATTCCTTTTGTAAGCGAATGCGTGTCTTTTTCGAAAATTGATCTTTGTTATGTTGATCATAATCAATTGTATGGAATTTTGAAAGCATTTTAGAATGAGTTTCATCCCCAAGTGATTGTGTCTCCTCAGTACTACGAACAAAAGGTGCTTCTTTCGATTTTCCAATTATGGTCATATCATAAAGACCGAGAATATATTCCTGAGCTTGTTTTGCATAACCGGGATTAGCTGGTAAATCTTGAAGACGTTTCAGTTCGAGTTCTTTAAATGATTTAGTTAAAAGATGAACCTTTTCTGTGGAAGCGTATTGTTTTAAAAGCTGTTGTTCTTTGAATTTAAGAAGTTTGGTAGCATTAATTTCTGATTCAACCTTTTTAGACTCGAGAGTTTCAAAATCCATTTTAAGTTTCTGAAAATCATTGACAATCGACTCCTTTTCTTTTAATTCATTAGAAAGATTAGCTTTTAATGATTCTATTTCTTTCAAGTGTTCAATCTTTTCAAAACGAAATTGGTCAAATTCAGAACATGTTATTTTCTCTTCTTGAGGGACCATTTCAAAAGTTTTGACCTTTTCTTTATGCAACGCAAGCTCAACAGTTAGGGTGGAATTCGTATCTACGGATTGTCTGAGTGCCATATGCATTTGATCAATAATATGTTTAGGCACCATGACCAAATCATGTTGAGCATAAGATTCCATACCCGTCGTAGCATTTGGTTGAGGTTCACGCAAATGTGTAGGTTTGGGTACCACATCATTTGAATTACTAGTTCCCGAATGCTGTTCGAGGTTGTCATTTTCATGCCCAACTTGATGTTGGTTATCATCAATATTATTAGATGTGGTTGGTACCTCACTGATGACATCAGAACCGTAGTGAGAGAGATTAGCAACGAGAGCAGCTTGGGCAGAGTGAATGTCATCACAATCCGAATCGTATGCGTCAAGATCATCTGCTTGATAAGCTGCATTAGAAGTAGAAACGACTGCGATGCCTTCAATATTTGCTGCCCCTGGGTCTACAAGAAATGCTAACTCCTCTGAATCCAAGATCTTCCCCTTAGACTGAGCATCAACCAAATACATCTTCTCACGAAACCATGCATCATCCCTCCTCCTTTTCGGCTGAGTGCATTCCCTAGCCATATGACCTTGTCCTCGGCAATTGTAGCAAGTCACAACCTTTTTAGGACCACTAGGACTTCCATTTCCATTAGCTTGAGAATTTACAGCTTGATTGTTCCCAGTCCTTGTAGGAGGTCCATATGAATTTGGCCTTCCCTGAATTGGTTGCACCGTCACTTGACCATCTTGAACAGTGGCTTGTTGTCGAGGATTTGATGAGGTGCGGAGCTGATTGTTTGTTGGTGGAAATCCTCTAGTTGCAACAAGTTTTGACAAGTAGGCTGTGAGATGGTTTAGAACATCAGCTGGCGTATCATTTGGAGAAAAGACCGATGCTTGGATTGGTGGAAGTTCATTAGAGTAAAAAGCCTGTGCTGGTTGTGCTTCTATTGGAAAATATCCTTGCTGAGGAGTATAGCCCATTGGAGAAGTGTTGGCTTGTGATGGTGATGTCTGATATGATGGTTGCTGCAGAAAAGATTGTTGATGAACACCTTGTTGAAATGCTTGCTGTGGCATCACTGGTGGTTGATAAGATGGTTGCTGATAGGTGTGTAGTGGTGGTTACTGCATGTATGATGGTTGTTGATAAGTATAAGCCATGTTTTGTTGAGAAGCATACATTGCAAGTGGATCATGAACTTGAGGTGTAGACAACCGAGCCTCGATCACATGGCATTCGTGTTGTTGAAGAAAGGCTTGAAGTTGATCCACATTGGTGTTATGCAAGTCCTTAGCCAATTTAACATCCGTCACGTATTTTTTCCATTCTGAAGGAAGAGTGTTCAAATACTTGGTGTTCAATTGAAAGGTAGGAATTGTCATGCCATAGATATTGAGCTCATTCAACAATAGGGTAAATCTCAGATAGTAATCATTGAGAGTCTCCCCTGGCACATAGGCAAACTTATCAAAAGTATCATAAAGCTTACACTCTCGTTCTTGTTTAGTTAACGAGGTGCCTTGCATTAGAACCCGAATTCTATCCCATAACTCTTTGGCAACTTTGTGTTTGCTGACGAGTTTGTAGACATCTGGAGGAAGGGCTTGGAGAATGATGTTTGTAGCATACTTATCACATTTATCTTGAATCTTCATATATCCAGTCAACTCACCCGTTGTGCGAGGACGAGTAGTCGTACCTTCCGTCACTGTACCATAATCTAATGGTCCATTGAGCACCGATGCCCAAATTAGATGTCCATTCTCCTTGTTCAACATATAAAGTTCCATTCGGGAAGCCCATTCCTCATACATAGTCTTCACCAACATTGGTGGACGATTATCCGTACCCGAGAGGATGGACTTATCCGTAAGAGATGTGTACTCCATTTCAATAAGTTAAGATCTACAAACGTTGATCGATCAATGAAAGAAAGTAAATGTGTTTGTTGTTGTGAGTTGAAGTCAAGAAACAATGTTAAAATCCCCTAAAATATGTCCTCGATAAACCAAAAATTCCAAGTCAAAATTACACACGATCGAAATTTTTTATGGAAAAATTTGTGATTATCGGAATGTTAATCGGAATAGTGATCTGAATGCTGATCGGAATGTCCTATCGGAATACTTTATAGGAATGCTGATCGGAATGTGATTATCTGAATGCTGGTCGGAATGTGATTATCTGAATGCTGATTAGAATGTCCTTATAGGAATGCACAAATCGGAATATCAAATCTGAATACCAAATCGGAATATCAAATCTGAATACCAAATCGGAATACCTTGATCGGAAAACCTAATCGGAATACCTAATCGGAATACCTTGATCGGAATACCTAATCGGAATACCTAATCGGAATACCTTGATCGGAATACCTAATCGGAATACCTAATCGGAATACCTGATCGGAATGTACCCAAAATCGGAATCCCTAAACCCTATTCTGATTACACTGATCGGAATGTCCTATAAACCCTTTTCCGATGACCTGATCGGAATAATTCCCACTTTTCTCGGACAAAACTCAACCAATTCGTGATTTTAAGCCAAAAATGATCAGAACACCCAAAAATTTTGTGTTTTTAGCCAAAGTAACTATACCAAATCCCTACCACAACTATGTAGAAGATTTGTATCAAGAAAAAACCATCAAAAACACAAAAAAAAAATTTTGGACGTGTGAAAGTGGATCAAAAATGGCGTATGAATCAAGAACACAAACACATGAACAATACAATCATCCCATGGCTCTTGATACCATTTGTAGGATATGTAAATCTTGCTTATGTTTTTAGAGAGAGAAAGAGATAGAGAGATGGTGGATTAAACACAATTCTAGAGAGAGAAACAAGAGTAAACTATGTGTAAATTATGAAACCACACCACCCTCTCCATCAAAGGAGAGGGTTTATATACCCAAGCCCTTGTCATGGGCTTGGGCTTACATTTTGGGCCGGCCTACACATATTGTAGGCTAGGCTTGTTCTTGTTTGATAAATAAAGAAAGTTAACTAAACTACGAGCTATTACATGGACTATCGTTGGAGTGACCGATCCTTATTAATACGTAAAACGTATTTCCAACAGAAACATACTCGTAACGACGTAAGGGTCTTGTTGAGCATTCCTATCCCTTAACACATAAGCTCTTGCACTATTATTATTCTTTTGGAAATCTGTCTTGTGATGACCTTTTTTACCACAGTTATAACAAGTCATCGTCACTGGTATTGATTACTTCTAGTGGTTGGCCCCTTATTTTTGCAGTCTTTGGTCTGATAGCCTACCTTGTTTCAATTAGGGCATTGGATTGTATAAGGCCCTGAGTGGTGTAAGGCACACTTTCTACATAGGGGATGTATTCTAGAGTAACCACCTTTCTTCATTAGGGTGGAAACATATACCCTAACAGTCGGTTACCTTCAGTTTAGCTGTTGATTACGATCTTGGGCATGATTACGATAGTTATTGTTATTGTTAGGAAGATTCCTACTATCGTCAAAATTTCCGTTTGTTATCAACAGTTGTTTAAAAAGGAGTATGTTTTATCACTTGATCCGTCAGCCTTTGAGTAATAGTGATTACTTCTTCTACTGTCTGGGCTTAGAAGCAGTGACATTCCCTTCAATACTTCGAGGCAATCCTCCGATAAATGCTTCCATGAGTTTCTCAGTATCTGGCACCATTTTAAGGCACAATAGTGCTAATTCCCAGAATCTTCTAGTATAAGCTTTAAGATGATTTCCTTTCATCGTTTAGTTATGAAATTCGCCCTCCATCTTTTTAATTTCATTTAGAGAACAATAGTTCTTAATCAACAGTTACTTGAAATCTAACCGAGTGGTTTTATAAGCTTCTTCTATTCCAATGGGTTAGGAAAAAGAATTCGACTAGGACAAAGCTTCATCAGTTAACGTACCATTATCAAATTTCATTTTGCAATCCCTCGGCATAGTTGCTACGAGCAAACACTGATTCAGATCACCTAGACCAGCGTATCAGTCCAATAACACCTTCTGAACTAAAAATTAAGGGGCTGACAGTTCATGAAATCCTTGTAACTGCATTTCTTTGTCACATGAACTTTTTTTAGCGCACAGTTTCTAGTTGCATTATCAGTATTAGCCATGTTAGCATCTTAGGCTTGCAAAACAACAGTAACATTATATGCAACGAATTGTCAAATTTCTTCTAGAGTCATCGCTAATGATGCTAAAGTCGATGCTCTCGTGTGAGCCATTTTACAGCATAGAACAATATAGGATAATAATGATACTTTATTGTCAAAATTTCCATACATATGAGTAGGGGTGGGAATCGGGTCGGGTAGGTCTTTGTTCGGGTTAATCGGATCGGGTTGAATTCGGGTCAAAGATAAAAATAATTTACCCGAACCCGACCCGATTTGAACTCGGGTTACTCGGGTTCGGGTCTATTCGGGTCGGGTCTAGTCAGGTTCGGGTCAACCCGAATTCGGGTAAATTATTAATAATTTTTTTTATTTTTTAATAGAATTTGTATTTAATTTAAATTTAAATAAAAAAAAATCTTATTTGGGTCAATCGAGTTGACCCGAATCCGAATTAGACATAAATATTATACCTGATGTCCGACCCAATTTCGAATTCGGGTTAGTCGAGTTGACCTGACTAATCCGAATTGAAATTTTAACCCGAGTAACTCGACCCGAATATGCTCGGGTCGGGTCAGAAATATTAACACCCATACATAAGAGTATTGAATCAATTGACATATCACAAGATAACATAATTTTTAATTCTTAAGGATACTTGGACAAGTATTTGTTTCTCGAGAATAAGCGTAACAAAATTTATTATCTTTTAAGAAGGAATTAGGAGAAAAGTGATAGAACTTCTTGGGATTTGGGATGTATAGGAATTTATACTATGAAATTAAATAAGTGAACTGAAATAAAATGACAAAGTTGTAACTAAAAGCATAACTTTTATTTATTAACAACTTTTTGATTTATATGTACACGACAATCTTAATTGCTAACATAAAAAGTAAAGACTAAAAGCTGGAATATTTTACAAGCAATAAGAGCTTAAATATTTATAAAGCTAGTCCAAGAAAAACTGGAAACATAAGTTCTAGTCTTAGATTGAAGGTGACCTTCATTTATTCTCTTTGAGTTCCTTGATAGCATCCAAGAGACTTTGATATCAGTTTAATGTCTGACTTAGATGTCTTTAATGATTAACTCGAGAGTTGAAATCTTTACTCGAGCTAAGGTGATATCATCATCGTGCATCATTTTCTTGTTTTTCAACATAGAAACTTCAACACGAGCTTCTAAAAGATGTTTTTCTAACTTCTCCACATCTTGTTGCATGATTATCCTTCTGTATCTAAGACCTTCGATATCGTATTCTAGGCTTTCAATACGTTCGAGAGAGAGTTCATCAAAGGTAGAAAATAGAAGAAACCGTCGGCTCTATTGGAGAAGAGGGTGAAGGTTTGTTTGAAAAAAATGACATTTTTATAAAACCTGGCGCTTTAGTCGCAATCACTGGCCGCGGTTCGTTATCGATAGAACCGCGCTTTGAGCCGCGACAGATAAAGAACCGCCTACAGTGGCGAGTTTTTATCAAGGAAAATCAAAGAATTTTTCAAAACCAAATTTTTCTAAAATCCTTAAAGTATATCTTAAGCCTTTAGGAAATCATTGGACCACCTCAACACTAGTTAATAATGCCTTAATTAAGGATTACGAGTTGAATCAAGATAGGAAAAGACAGAAACAGACAAACGACTACTCGTAGCAAAGAAGCAAAGAGGAGAGAAGCCAACAGGAGTTAATCAAGACCATGTATAGTGGTTCAAGTCGAGGAGACGAAGAGCTTGTGTCATATATAGTGGTTTAAGACGTGCCTTTTTGGTGAAAGTCTAAACGGCTTTGGTAATGAACTATACCAAGCAATTTTGATACATAGAATAAGACCACTTTCAAGAATAGTAATAACTATGTTTTTACTTAGTTATAAAAGAGTTATCGTCCGATCTTTTCGAATTGATTACTAGTAGAAAGTGCGAATTAGTCGTTCTTGGTGGAAAATAAAATGGGTTATTTGATTATTTATTTTATACTAAAAGTGAAATTGTCGTTGAGTAAATAAATAAAAATGAAAGCTTGAAAATTTAAACTAAAAATGAAGACTTTAAAAATTGAAAAGTAAATGATTAAAACTTATAAAAATGTAAACTTTAAAGATTGAATTAAAACAAGACAAGTTAAAATAATTCTAAGTAAAAAGGCGGGAAAAATAAAGTTTAAATTAAAAACTAGAAATAACAAAACCTTATCCCGAATAATTCTTCTGATGACTCATCCGGAATGTTAAAGTTCCGAGGCTTATCCGGAATAATTATTATCCTTATCCAGAATCGGTTTCTGCTGCTTATCCGGAATGAACACAACTCCCCTTATCCGGAATACAAGTCAAGTTACTTATCTAGAATGCCAAAACGAAACCTTATCCGGAATATCCAACGAACCCTTATCCGGAATACAAAAAATGCACCTTATCCGGAATCCAAATTTAGAGACTTATCCGGAATGTTATCCGGAATGAACTTGTAATGCTTATCCGGAATACCTGTTTGTTTAACTATCCGGAATATAGATCGGAGACTTATCCGGAATCTTTGATTATGCTACTTATCCGGAATATAGCTTAAGGCTCATATCCGGAATACCACAACTGGAGCTTATCCGGAATTGGCGATGAAAGTGCTTATCCGGAATAAACTTCTAAGGCTATATCCGGAATAAGGGAAACCAAATCCTTATCCGGAAAAAGAGGTTTCTAATGAAATCCAGAATATACCAATGTTGAGCAAATAAGCAAATCTAAAATAAGCACTTAACAAAACTTAAACCAAAAAGATTTTTAAGAAAAGCTAATAAGCCACAATTTAAAAACTATTAAAACACTAAATAATCTAAATATTGAAAATCAACTTCTTATCAAAATATTAAACTTATCAAAATCAACTTATTTTTAAGAACTATTAAGCATTAAGATTAAGAAAATAAGCACTTTAATAAAGAAACTTTTAAGATCACCAATTTAATAAGCACAACCAAATAAGCTACACAATCAAATCATCAACAAAATTAAAATAAACTACATGATTATCAAGATTAAAAAGATTAAGAAAGGTAGAATGAGAATTAAGGAAATAAGCTTGATTTGCTTAAAGATTAATATCAAAAGATTACAAGATTAAAGTAAAGACTTAATAAGCTTTAGAGAAAAAACTAGAGAGAGAAAATGAAAACACACTTAATAAAAACTAAAAATTAACTACAAACTAACTATACGTAACACCCTCCTAATGACATATTAGGAGGGTATTTATAGGAGGTGGGGAGGTTAAGTGCTTAAGCTTTCTTCTTTCTTTCTTCTCGTCTCGAATCGATTTAATTTATTTGTCTTTCTCGACGTCGTCTCGGGATTTGTCGATATAAGTTGAACTTGTCTTATAATTTTCTTCTAAAATTAGACTTGAGTTCTTCGACTTAATTAAACTTCCATCTTTAGACTTTTTCTTCGATAAATCTTTAGAATAGGCCTTGGACTTCCATTCTTTTCACTCTCGATCTTTTTTTTTTTTTTTTGGTAACCGTGATTTCCGACTCATTGGCCGACTAATCCACGAGGTTTGAGCCCACCGCCACACAGACTCAAACCAGGTAAAGCCCTCCCTTTTCAGGAGGTTGGCGTGGCCACTTCAAGGTTGTTTGCACCTAGTGGGAATTGAACTTGAGACCTCACACACTTTGGAGTGATAGCCACAAATCTTTTTGCCACTCTCGATCTTTTGACTTCGCCTTTTGTCTTTTTCTTCGATAAAAGCCCGTGATAGCCCATGTTCTCTTCATTTTGCATATTTTATCCCGAAACACAATAAAAACACAAACCACGCATTATTCCGACTTTTACGACATAAAACACACGTTTTGGTCTTGTTATTATTGGAAATAAGTGGTAAAAGGATAAGTGTTTTCACACTTATTAAAACCCCTACACTTGACCATTGCAATGCCTTCATGCAATGCATTAATTTCAAAGCACGGTTTACATTTTTCATCATAGATAACCCACCTTGGCCTTTATTAAATGCTAAACACTAAGGAAACTAAAAGAACAAAACAAGTAAGAAATCAAAGACTTACATTGGGTTTTGGGTTGTTATGAATGTTTATCATTCTCAAGTTTCACGTTCCCCATACTAAGCTTAAAAACGAGATCATTGTTATTATAAGTTAGCAAACTAACACAAACTCATGTGGGCCAATTATTTACTTAGACTCCCTTATTCCTAGGTGTATCTCTTATATTTTAATATTGTCTTAAATGATCACGAGGATGCATTGTTTGACTTATTTCGATAGTTTATTAGGCTGAAAATAAAGTAGGACGATTTAATCAATAGTTATCTAAATGACAAAATCTTTTAAAACTGCCTCTCGGGACCTCATAAAGTTCATATCTTGGCATAACTTGCTTCACGATTTGAGACCTTTCTCGGACCGATATTTGGCAGCGACTTCATACTTCAAATCTTGAGAGATGTTCATGAAATAATGGTCTTCTCTTCATAATAGGAATTTCTTCACTTGAAGTTTTTGAGAGATTCTTCATATTTGGACCACGACTTCTTCATTTTCTCCAATCTTTATTTTGGACTTTGATATACAACGATCCGCCTCCTTTTAGGACTTGGATCTATTTATCCTCATACCTTGTTAGGGCCTTTTTGGATAGACTTCTCCATGATCTTTAGGGGAGTATTTGCTTTTCGTCGTGTGTCTCGATCCTTCATATTGATTTTTGATAAATGATTCTCACATCACTTTTGGATCTTTAGCAACAAAATGTAGCCCTCATGTCTTGTTAGGACCTTTTTGGACTTGCCAATCTTCGCATCCCGCTTCAATAAGTTATGCCTTGGCTATGAACTCTAATTAATACCGAGCAACTTTTAAACGATCTTGTGCTAGAAGCTAAGTAACTTTTCAAATCGTACAACCTTATTTATTGCAGTTAAATTTATTAGCAAGAGATGGGAGAAAAAGCTTATAATCAACTCACATAAATTCACGAAAGAATACCAAACTTATAATTGACTCTATCATCTCTCGTTCTCCATAATTTAAAATCTTAAGGAATGAGACTCGTGGATGCTTAGCCAATTAAATCAAAGTTTGGGTTTTCGAGTCATCTATAGGATCTTGATAACTCTTAGACTTTTTCAAGTTTAGAATTCGCATTTTAAAGTTCCCTTGATAAACGATTCTCTAGGATCAATTATAGGAACTTGCGAAAAATTCTTGTTCTTAACCCGTGAGAGTTAAGACTTTCTCGTTTTAAAGTTCCCTATATAAAAGCCTAGCAAAACTTGACTTAAACACGTTAAGGATACTAGCTAGAGTAAACTTAGATAAGTAAACTCGGGTAGAGTCAAAATATTCACGACTTTGAAAAAAATTTAAAACCACTTTATTGAAAATTTATTCTAGCAAAGAAAGTAAATAACGATAGCAAAAGAAAATTACAAGGCCAAAATAGATTTAAATTTTTGAAAAAAGTCATACAATCAATTTTCCGGTTAAAATGAGGACAAATTCATGGAAAAGACCACTTACTTCGATAGAAGTCCCCCTACACTTGATATAAACATTGTCCTCAATGTTTAAGCATGTGGGAGTAAACTCCCCTACACTTATGACATTGTGCACTTTGTTTAAATCTTGCTAAGGAAAGGACAACTATAGTGATTTCAATGTGAACATATAAGATATGAAATATTGAATCACGACAGTTTAGGATAGAACCGGGAAGACGGGCACACGGGATCACGGTTCGTCAAAAGTCATCGAGAATGGATCTTTGAAGCTCAAATCCCTGCACATTTAGAAGAAACAAGACAACAAACACATACGGGGCTCCCCCTACACTTATTATAAAAACGGTAAAGGATAGATCACGGGTTGCCTCCCGAGAAGCGCTTGTTTTTGTTAACCGAGTCACGAGCCTGACTCGACCCAGAACTAATTCAAGGGAAACATGGGGAGGGACGGAATCATCTCATGAGAGATGTCCTCACCAAAGTACAACTTCACACGTTGGCCATTCACCTTAAAATTGGACCCATTTGGCTGAGAAAGCTCAATGGTGCCATATGGGAAGACTTTGGCGACGGTGAATGGACCAGACCAGCGGCTCTTCAGCTTTCCCGAGAAGATCTTCAACCGAGAGTTAAAGAGTAAAACTTGATCACCAACGTGGAACTCTCGGTTCTTAATCCTTGAATCATGGATGATCTTCGTCATCTCCTTGTAGATCAATGAGTTCTCATAAGCTTCATTCCTTAGTTCATTTAGCTCATTGAGTTGAATCTTCCGAAGATCGCCGGCTTTGTTGATGTCAAAATTGGCCCACTTCAAGGCCCAATATGCCTTATGTTCCAGCTCGATAGGGAGGTGGCATGCTTTCCCGTACACAAGACGATAAGGTGTAAAACCAATCGGTGTCTTATATGCGGTACGGAAAGCCCACAAAGCATCATTTAACTTATCGGCCCACGAGGCACGATGCTCTCCCACAGTACGCTCAAGAATTCGCTTCAATCAACGGTTAGATATCTCGGCTTGACCATTTGTTTGAGGATGATAAGCGGTGGAAAGACGGTAATTGACATCGTACTTAGCCATGACTCGAGCAAATTGATCATTGCAAAAATGAGTCCCGCGGTCACTGATGATAGCACGAGGAACACCGAATCGAGCAAAAAGCTGCTTCAAAAAGTTCACAACCACCCTCGCATCGTTCATGGGGAGAGCCTTGGCTTCAACCCATTTGGATACGTAGTCAACAGCTACGAGGATGTACTTGTTCCCTTTAGATGAAGGAAATGGCCCCATAAAGTCGATACCCCATACATCAAAGATTTCACATTCTTGTATGAAATTTTGAGGCATCTCATCTTTATGTTTGATCTTGCCTTGGCGTTGGCAAGCATCACAATTTTTAACCATCTCGTGAGCGTCACGATAAATGGTGGGCCAATAGAATCCCGATTCAAACACTTTCTTCGCGGTGTAATTGGGACCAAAGTGACCACTGGTGGGTCCTTTATGGCAAGCATCAAGGATTAGTAAAGTTGCCGGCCCATCAACACATCGACGAATGACAAGATCCGCACATTGTTTGAAAAGGTAAGGGTCGTCCCAAAAATAGTGTTCAATGTCTTTAAAGAACTTTTTCTTTTGTTGGGACGTTAACCCTTCCTTGAGAATTTCCACCCGCTAAGTAGTTTGCAATGCCCGCAAACCATGGGGTGTCATCAAGATTGGAATTGATAGACATTAAGGTCTCAAGGGGAAAAGATTCATTGATCTCTTGGTTCGGATGATCCCCTTGATAAGGATCCTCAAGTCTACTTAGATGATCCGCGACTAGGTTTTCGGCTCCCTTTTTGTCACGAATTTCAATTTTAAATTCTTGAAGGAGCAAAACCCAACGAAGAAGTCTTGGCTTAGAATCTTGTTTAGTCAACAAGTACTTCAACACGGAATGATCGGTGTACACGATGGTGGTAGAAAGGACAAGATAGGGGCAAAACTTCTCAAAAGCATACACTATAGCTAAAAGCTCTTTTTCGGTAGTGGTATAATGCAATTGAGCCCCCATCATTGTCTTGCTAGCGTAATTGATTGGTTGGAAGTATTTGTTCACTCTTTGGCCCAAAACCGCTCCAATAGCAAAGTCGCTAGCATCACACATCAATTCAAAAGGTAGCTCCCAATTAGGGGTAACCAAGACCGGTGCCTTAGTTAGCTTGTCCTTAAGAAGATTGAAGGATTCAAGACACTCTTTAGAAAAGATAAAAGGAGTATCTTTTTCCAAGAGGTGGGTCATCAGGCGAGCGATTTTAGAAAAATCTTGAATGAATCGATGATAGAAGCCCGCATGACCAAGGAAACTTCTCACACCCTTCACGGTTGAAGGTGGAGGTAATTTGGCTATGACATCCACTTTAGCACGGTCCACTTCAAGGCCGACTTTAGAGATTTTATGTCCAAGCACAATGCCTTCTTTTACCATGAAATGGCATTTTTCCCAATTTAGAACAAGGCGAGTGTCTTCACATCGCTTAAGCATGCGTTCCAAGTTGGCAAGGCAATGAGAGAAAGAATCACCATAGACCGAGAAATCATCCATGAAGACTTCCATAGTTTCTTCAACCATGTCATGGAAGATAGCCATCATACACCTTTGGAATGTCCCGGGAGCATTGCATAAGCCGAAAGGAATTCTTTTATAAGCAAATGTTCCATAAGGACAAGTGAATGTGGTTTTCTCTTGGTCTTTGGGATCGATGGGAATTTGAAAATACCCAGAGAAACCGTCTAAGAAGCAGTAATAGTCATTACCCGCTAGACGTTCAAGCATTTGGTCCATAAAAGGAAGGGGAAAATGATCCTTTCTCGTAGCATCATTGAGTTTGCGATAGTCTATACAAACTCTCCACCCTGTAACGAGACGAGTGGGAATCAACTCGTTGTTTTCATTGGGCACAACGGTGATTCCGCCTTTCTTAGGCACACAATGGATGGGACTAACCCATGGTGAATCCGAGATAGGGTAGATCATTCCCGCATCAAGAAGTTTGATAACCTCTTTTTTGATAACGTCATGGATCTTGGGATTCACCCTTCTTTGGCTTTGAATAGTGGGTTTAAAGTCGTCCTCCATGAGAATTTTATGTGTGTAAAAGTGAGGATCAATTCCACGAATATCAGAGATTTACCAAGCAATCGCTTTCTTATGATTCTTCAGCACGGCGATAAGTCGAGATTTTTCTTCTTCTTTCAAGTCCTTAGCGATGATGACGGGTGACTTCTCATTGTCTTTAAGGAAAACGTACTCGAGATGAGACGGTAGGTCCTTAAGCTCTAAATCCGGAGGATTTTCAATGGAAGGCGTAGTCAAATTTGGTTCATCGATAGAGATTTCCTTAGGAGATGGTGGAGAAATATGGTTCTCATTGAGAAGTTTCTCAATGGTACGAATGTCTTCATCCCAATTGGAGGGAGAATCGTCATATTGCAAGTCCACATCTCCCAAAGTTGCTTCAAATTCTTTCAAAATGAAATCACTTTCTCCAAATGGAGTTAGTGATGGAGCAATAGAGGCAACGGTCTCAACAATGGGTAGAGAAGAAGAACCACTTTTACAAGCGTCTTTGAAATGCTCTTCACAAGCCTCATCAAGAACGTCAATGAAATTAACGCTCTCGTTTTCAGAAGGCTGCTTAGAAAGTTTACCCATGTTGAAGACGATTTTATCATCACCAACTCTCATGATTAATTCACCCGCGGCTACATCAATGAGAGTGCGACCAGTCCTCAAGAATGGACGTCCAACGATTAATGGAACATGGAGATCCATCTCGTAGTCAACGACAACAAAATCCGCCAGAAAGGTGAATTTGTCGACACCAACGAAGACGTCTTCGGCTATCCCCACTGGATAAGCAACCGTACGGTTAGCTAATTCTAATGTCATTCGTGTGGGGACTAGCTCGGGTAGAGACAATTGTTTCCAAACGCTTAGAGGCATTAAGTTGATACTGGCACCTAGATCGGCTAGGGCCATACAATTCTCTACCCCGGGGAAGTTGCAAGGAATGAGAAAACGACCCAGATCACCAAGTTTGGTGGGTACTTTCCTTAAGAGCACTGCGGAGCAGTTCTCGTTAAGTTGGGTCTGAGCGATATCAAGAAGTTTCTCCTTATCACTGAGAAGATCTTTAAACATTTTAGCATATTTGGGCATGTGAGCGAGAGCCTCAGCAAAGGAGATATTGAAATTCAGTTGTTTAAACATTTTGAGAAAGTTAGAAACCTGAATATCATCCTTGTTCTTCAATTTCTCTTTCCTTAACCTTGAAGGATAAGGTATATTGGGTTGAGATGAAGGCTTTGGTATGGAATTCTCACTCACATCCTTGGGTGGTGGATGGGTGGAAGTAGAAGGTGGAGGAATTAGAGAAATAGAAGGTGGAGGAATTGGAGAAGTAGAAGTTTGAGGAATTGGAGAAGGGGACTCGTTTTCCTTTGTCACAATCACCGGTGTAGGTGTAGGAAGCTCGGGTTCCTTTAAACCATTTCCACTGCGAGTGGTGATTGCTTTCATCTCCCCTCTTGGATTAGCAACGGTGTTACTCGGAAGAGAACCCGAACCAGAGGCTTGATTACTTTGGAAGAAACTAGCCATCATATCCCGTAAGTCATTCGTTTGACTGGCCAAAGAGTTTCGCATATCGGCTCGAAGATCATTCCCTTGTTTCACCATATCTCCTTTCAAGCTAGCCATTTGCCACTGAAGATTCTGCACTATTGCGTCATTAGTCCTCATGTAAGTTTCAACCTCGTGATTAAATGTGGTGGTTTGGTTGGGAGGAAGAGCATGGTAGGCAGGTGGTTGATAAGCGGGTTGTTGGTAAACTTGGTTGTTTCCTTGAGGTGGATATGGGTTTCTTTAGGTAGGATATTGATTTGGAGCTCGAGGTTGGTTTTGGTTGTTGCGATTAAGGTTGTTTGGGTTTTGTGGGGGAAAACCGGGTGGTGAAAGAAAGTTGTTAGAGCGATAGCTGAGCAAATTGCGGTCACCTTGAGGACGTGCTTGATAGCCTCCCGTAGAAAAGTTACCGTTGGTGGCATACACATTTTCCTGATTGTCATGAGTCGAAGGACAATCAGTGTATGAATAAGATCCCCCGCATATTTCACATGATTGACTCATAGCATTAACTTGAGCATTGATAGCTTTGGTGTTGTTAGCGGTTTGGAGAGAAAGTATTTCAACAAGCGAAGTAAGCTTATCAATTCTCTTGTCGCTCTCATTAGTGCTAGCACTAGCCACATTAGTCCGAACACTCTTGGTTTGCACTCTATACTTATTCTCAATAATATCCCAAGCGGCATTAGAGGACTTAACCAAAATATTACCCCCCGAGGCACTATTTAGTGAATCTTGGTCATTCCTGCTTAAACCATTGTAAAAAGTATTAATTTGATGCACTTTTGTGAAACCATGTTGTGGACACTTTTTTAAAAGTTCCTTAAAAAAGGGTCCCAAGATTCACTAAATGTCTCACCGTACTTTTGTTCAAAGGTAATGATTTCATTCCGCAAAGCGGTAGTACGTGAGGGTGGGAAAAAATAGTTGATGAATTTAGTCTCTAAATCCTTCCACGTAAGAATACTTTGTGGCGGTTCCTTATCAAGCCAATTCCGGGCTTGTCCCTCTAAGGAGAAAGGAAAAAGTTGCAAGCGAATCACTTCTTGTGAAACCACATTATACTTAACCGTATTGGTGAGTTGAAGAAACCTTTTTATATGGTCATGAGGATCATCAAGCGAACTCCCCAAGAAAGGTTGAGCATAGACTATTTGAATGAAGCCGGATTTGAGTTCAAAGTTGTTGGCTCCAACCTCAGGTATGACAATAGCATCGGTGTTGCCCTCTACTTGCGATTGCAAAAGCTCGATCATTGGTTGATTGTCCATGGTGACAATAGGTGGAGTAATGACTTCGGCTTGAGCTACTTTCTTCTTACGAGAACGAGTACTCATACACACCTACAAAAGGAAAAGAAAAATAGACAAGAAATATTTTTGGTTTTTTATGTTTTTCTATTTTTATTTTTTTTTGTACTTTTGAATTTTTTTAATTTTTATGGATTTTTGAAAATTTTAAAGCAAGAAAAATAACGTTCACGAATGAACGGATCCCAAAATCCAACGCGTCTCTCACTTAAAACCTTTAATCTTAACGAAAAGAGCCGGCAGCAGCGCCATTTAATAACTAGATTTTTAGCCAAGTATGAAAATTTGTTCGTCCGATCTTTTCGAATTGATTACTAGTAGAAGGTGCGACTCAGTCGTTCTTGGTGGAAAATAAAATGAGTTATTTGATTATCTATTTTAAACTAAAAGTGAAATTGTCATTGAGTAAATAAATAAAAATGAAAGCTTGAAAATTTAAACTAAAAATGAAGACTTTAAAAATTAAAAAGTAAATGATAAAAACTTATAAAATGTAAACTTTAAAGATTGAATTAAAACAAGACAAGTTAAAATAATTCTAAGTAAAAAGGCGGAAAAAATAAAGTTTAAATTAAAAACTAGAAATAACAAAACCTTATCCCGAATAATTCTTCTGATGACTTATCCGGAATGTTAAAGTTCTGAGGCTTATCCGGAATAATTATTATCCTTATCCGGAATCAGTTTCTGCTGCTTATCCGGAATGAACACAACTCCCCTTATCCGGAATACAAGTTAAGTTACTTATCCGGAATGCCAAAACGAAACCTTATCCGGAATATCCAACGAACCCTTATCCGGAATACTATCCGGAATACAAAATATACACCTTATCCGGAATCCAAAATTAGAGACTTATCCGGAAACTTATCCGGAATGTTATCCGGAATGAACTTGTAATGCTTATCCGGAATACCTGTTTGTTTGACTATCCAGAATATAGATCGGAGACTTATCCGGAATCTTTGATTATGCTACTTATCCGGAATATAGCTTAAGGCTCATATCCAAAATACCACAACTGGGGCTTATCCGGAATTTCCGATGAAAGTGCTTATCCGGAATAAACTTCTAAGGCTATATCCGGAATAAAGGAAATCAAATCCTCATCCAGAAAAAGAGGGTTCTAATGAAATCCGGGATATACCAATGTTGAGCAAATAAGCAAATCTAAAATAAGCAATTAACAAAACTTAAACCAAAAAGATTTTTAAGAAAAACTAATAAGCCACAATTTAAAAACTATTAAAACACTAAATAATCTAAATATTGAAAATCAACTTCTTATCAAAATATTAAACTTATCAAAATCAACTTATTTTTAAGAACTATTAAGCATTAAGATTAAGAAAATAAGCACTTTAGTAAAGAAACTTTTAAGATCACCAATTTAATAAGCACAACCAAATAAGCTACACAATCAAATCATCAACAAAATTAAAATAAAGTACATGATTATCAAGATTAAAATGATTAAGAAAGGTAGAATAAGAATTAAGGAAATAAGCTTGATTTGCTTAAATATTAATATCAAAAGATTACAAGATTAAAGTAAAGATTTAATAAGCTTGAGAGAAAAAACTAGAGAGAGAAAATAAAAACACACTTAATAAAAACTAAAAATTAACTACAAACTAACTAACACCTAACACCCTCCTAATGACATATTATGAGGGTATTTATAGGAGGTGGGGAGGTTAAGTGCTTAAGCTTTCTTCTTTCTTTCTTCTCGTCTCGACTCGATTTAATTTCTTTGTCTTTCTCGACGTCGTCTCGGGATTTGTCGATATAAGTTGAACTTGTCTTATAATTTTCTTCTAAAATTAGACTTGAGTTCTTCGACTTAATTAAACTTCCGTCTTTAATAGGCCTTGGACTTCCATTCTTTTCACTCTCGATCTTTTGACTTCGTCTTTTGTCTTTTTCTTCGATAAAAGCCCGTGATAGCCCATGTTTTCTTCCTTTTGCATATTTTTATCCTGAAACACAATAAAAACATAAACCACGCATAATTCCGACTTTTACGACATAAAATACACGTTTTGGTCTTGTTATTATTGGAAATAAGTGGTAAAAGGATAAGTGTTTTCACACTTATTAAATAGTATTAATATACTTCAAAATGTGAGCAAAGTATAAATTCACTTTCTCTCTCACATGATCGGACAAAAATCATTGCAAGAATTTACAATAACAATATCCTTGGAATATTTCAATTCCAAATGTGTAAAATCCAACTACAACTTATGAAGTAGTTTGGTATCTCAAGGGATTAATCAATCATCCTAGAGATGAGCTCAATTGAACGAGTTACACATGATATAGGGCCTACTAACCGTAAGGGTGCAAACTATGGAAATCATGCTTGATAATTTAAGCTTCTACTAACTCACTCTACAACCCTATAGTGACTCAAGTATCCAAGCAATGAAGGTTTGAGAGGGTAAAAGACAAGAATCACAAACCACAAACAAATGTCAAGGCAAGGATGCCAAGAACAAGCACATAGTTAAGTATTGATCAAAAGAGTGATCAAAAGAGCGTGTGGAAGAACAAAAACGTACCTTGGCCACAAAGTGCATTCCAAGCAATCAAGGAATCAATGCAAAGCCCAACCATGACTAAAGTGACTACTAAGTCCTCAAGGACTAGTATCACTCCCATCCATCTTGATATCATCATTCAATGATGTTGAAAATCAAAGAAGACGAGTCTTATGCAAGTGTAAGTAACTCAATCCACAATCAATTGAATGATTGATCTTCATGAGTACCTACACATAAAAAGATGCAAACTGATAGATACATTTCAAGAGTAAATCTAAAATGCATAAATACTACTAATTTAAATGAGATGCTATATTACCAATTAAAAGGCCTATTTTTAAAGAAAAAATAGTTTTGACCAAAGAGAAACTTTGCTACAACTTAACCTTCTAATTTGAGGAGACAATGAATCGATCCAAGTTTTAAAGTACAATATACTTCAAGGATCTTGTGTGACCATCACTCTGATACCAATTGTAGAAACTAGAAGGGGGAGGGGGGGGGGGGGGGTTGAATAGTTTCTCTTTAGTGTATCTCCTAATTAAAATTCCTTTCAATTAGGTGAGTGCCAAAACTTTCTTTTACTTGAAAGCTAGTTGCATAATGATTAGGTTCAATTTCTAATGCATTAACAATGACAAGTAGTAAGTGTAGTGATAATGGAAATAAGTAAAGAGTAAGAAAGGAAACAATCTAATAGGAAGACACCAAGATTTATAGTGGTACGACAACGAAGCTCTATCCTCGTTCCTACTCCACTCCTCGAGTACACCTACTCGAGATTTCTACTATATCTACAAGCTCCCTTCTTGGCGGAGAAAACCTTACAACATCGCTTACATTATTTTCCGACACTAAGCTAAATGTCAAGACCTAATCTTAGATAGGAACAATCTACACAATGTCGCCAACTTCACCATTTTACGACACAAGGCTAGATGTCGAGTTCTAATCAAAAGGTAGAACCAATCTTCACAACGTTGCCTACTTCACCGTTTTCCGATACATGGCTAGATGTCGAGTTCTAATCCAAAGCTAGAACCAATCTTCATGACTCTTCACTTTGAAGCTAAGTGAGAAGTTCACACGACACAACTACACATCACTTTATAATTTAATGAGAACTCACAAGACACAACTACATCACTTTATAGTTTAGTGAGAACATACACAACTCATTACAACTCAACTAAACATATCGAAGTACACACATGCAACTTGGATTTACATGTAAAGCCCGCATGCTTTTACCATGAATAGTACCCTTAAGATCATACATACTAGATTTAAACTTTCCTAATATAGCATGATTACGATTACGTGTTAGGAATTTACGTATTACGTACGTGTTAGAACACGATAAGTATTTACTACACACGATCACGTAATAATTATTTGACGATAATTAATCACGAACATGCGATCATGAAATCATGAACGCAATTAAAACACGAACTATTTTTAATTACATATATATATATTTATTACGAGCGTAATTAAATATATTAGATCACGATAGTTACGTAACGAGAACACTTAAAACACGAACACAAATAAGCACGAACGTATAACTTAACATCGAGACACGGAAAAAGGTACGGGTACCCCAAGTGGGCCCCCCTACCCGCGGCTACAAGGGACAAATGGGCCAAGCCCATTTGTCAAATTTTACTAAAAGGGTTTAAGGGATTTTTCACTACTCATTTACAATTACAGAAGATTTTTAGCAAAAACCTAAAAACCCTCCTTCCCTTTCTTTTTGTGCCGCCACCCTAAGAACACCACAAGGAGGTGGTTTGTGATCTTGGATCTTGGAATTTTAGTTGGTGATCGTGTTTGTTCTTCATCCTTTTGATCCACGAATTCGGTAAATCCTTTTTAAACCTTTTCTTTTGTTTTGATCTTTTATAAATCAAGAACATGTTATGTTTTTACAAAAGCCTAATAAATAAACATGGATCTAACATGATTTGGGGTTTAATAAAATCAAAAGTATGTTTTTAAGGGGTGTTTGTTTTGGCCGCAGGCTGCACCGAACCCGAAGGGGGTTTCGGTTTGGCCAACCGACCACCACCAAGACCATATGGTCTCGGTTGATGAGTGTGGGTCCCACGGCAGCATCAAGACACGGGGTACCCCGAGTTGGTTCGAGTTACGGTGTTGATTTCATGTCCGGTTCATGGTTTTGATTCTAGATCCGGTTCATGGTGTATGTTTAGTTTTTTATGTTTTATGATCTTATGTTAAAAATTAAATTAAAAAAATGACATGATTAATTTAATAACAAGACTTAGGTTATTTTAATTATTAATAATCTTGAAATTAATTAACCTAAGTATTTTTATATTTTAGACTTATAATTAATTAATTATTTCAAAAACCATGATTATAATTAATTAATTAACATGACTTAGTATAAATTATTAGTAAATAATAATACATGTTTTAACCTAAGTATTTAACTTTATACTAATTAAAACATGTTATACTTTAATTAAATATTTTAACCTTGTTATGAAATGTAGAGAACAAGATATGAAAGGAGGAAGAAGATAATTGTTATTGAGTAGTATCCAAATGAGTACAATGTATCTCTTATTTATAAGAGTATAAGAAATGTAACTTCTCTTGCTAATTAACTAGTAATTCAAGGATAGTTACTACTCATTCAAATGTGAATATACATACAATAAATATATAATGAATATATTTATAACAAACCTATAGTTTAATTTAATTACATGAGATAATTTTAAACTATACATTATATAATATGACTTAGAAAATAATCATGAAAACACTTAGGCTTATATACTTAGCTTATTTAACCAGCTTATTTCTAATTATGGAAACTTTCTATTTTTAGAAACTTAATTAAATAAGGCAGCTAATCTATTTATGGAAACCTTCTATTTTTAGAAACTTATTTATTTCAGGCAGCTAATCTATTTATGGAAACTTATTTAATTAAGGCAGCTGATCTATTTATGGAAACTTATCTATTTTAAGCAGTAATTCTATTTTTGGAAACTTTCTATTTTTGGACACTCTCTATTTTTGGAAACTTTCTATTTTTGGAAACTTTCCATTTTTGGAAACTTTCTATTTTTGGTAACTTTCTATTTTTGGAAACTTTCTATTTTTGGAAACTTTCTATTTTGGGAAACCTGCTATTTTTGGAAAGTTACTTATTATTACACAGTAAGTATAATAATACATGAAATACCAGAAATACTTAATCAGATTAAACAGAATATAAGATAAACACGGTTTAAGGCTTTAAAACAGTAAAACATAGTAAGAACACATAAAATAAGCTAAGACATGACATAAAACCAGCTACGTATATAGTAAGCAGATACTTATTCATGTATATATTTATGTAGCACTAGTGATTCGGAAGTAGGATTCCTCTCAGTTCATCTTCTTCGTTCACTGGACATAAGGTACGGATTCCCGTCCTTTCAGTAGGGACATTCTTTCCTTATTAGGATTCCCTGTATGCAGCCAACTGTTTTCCCGTAGTATAAGTTACATGTTTGATTGCTTATGTTTAATTAAGATTACCTATAGCCATATACATGCATGACCAGTTTCACCTAGTTATGGAGGTACCATAACCATAACATTAGAGGCACTGATGTTATGACTTCACCACAGCGGAGTGATTGCTCGTGGCGTCCCTTCAGCTTTTGGCCATTTATATTATATTTATCATGTGGGGCGTATGGGTGCATCCTAGTTACATGTTTTTAGTTAGGATTTCATGGTGAATGTGGTGTGTGCCTTGCATCCTTCACAAGGAGCTGATCCCTCCTACCCAAAAACTAGTATATTAAATTAGAGGCAGCACCTCTAATTTGCATGATGAGGTCACCCCTCCAAGTATTCATGCACGGTGGATTTTCATGACCTATATTGGCTAATGGTAACATATGACAAACAATTTTTATAAGATAAACATAAGACTTTCAAACTATAAAACCAGTTTTATCAAGACTTAACCAGGTTACTCGGGACTTAGTTTTCTTCCGCTGTTATATGTTATATGCTTATCCTATTCATGCTTTATTGTACATCCGTGCACTGAGCGTATTTGCTCAGCCGTTTTCCTTTTCTATGTTCCCAAAACGGCAGGTACTCAAGGACGCTCGTAGACACTAAGAGTGCGTGCATATGGACTGGAAGCTGTCTAGCCTTCTTTACTTTATGCATTTCCTTTCTTATGATACATTTGCTATGGACATTGTTTAGTCCTTTCCTTTACTATACTATGTTTGTGTGTGATGAGCTTTACTTTTGGACTACCGATGTTTGATTCCGGTATTTTCCTTTTATGGTCAAGTAATGTTTAGACATTTTTCCTTGTATGCTTTGATGACACGCCATAATTGCATGTGACATTTCCATTATCAAAATGGGGTGTTACAGTTATGGTATCAGAGCCAAGGCTTCGACCTGTAGGCTCTCAAATATGACCTGTGATTAGTGGGTAGTCACTACGGTCTTCCTAGAACTGACAGTTGTTTTCATGCATTCATCATTTTTAAGCATACATATACATGTCATTGTCGAAGATTTTGACTAAGTAATGGTTGGTACAGGACTGGCCCTATTTAGTCGCATGTGTTTTATCGAAACTTTTAGATTTGGGACCGACCCATAGGCGTCCCCTCGCTATGTCTTTTGTTTTGGGTGAACTGACCAGAGGCGTTCACTCTCGAGCATACAAAAGTTTTCATAAAACTGCATCATGCATTCAAACACATAATTTTCTTGCATAAACTTTTTCTCGTGAAATTTTGTATAATTTTTTTTTCATGTATATATATATATTTTATGTTTTGATATGTTTAATCATATGTTTTATGTTATACTGTCAGATGGTTCTCACACGCGAACAGGAGCAGCTCAATGCTGCAATTCAGGCTGCTATGCAAGCTTTGCTTCCTCAACTGAGGAATAACATCAGGGCTGAAGTTCAAGCTGCCAACAATCAGCAGCATAATCAGGCACCTCCTCCTCCTCTAGTGACATTAGCAGTATGGCTGGAGAGATTCAACAAGCTCCACCCTCGAGCTTTTGAGTAGACAGATAGCCCCAGCGATGCTGAAAGCTGGTTGGCACACATCGAGAAGATTTTCAACGCTATGGGCTGTGACCCCAAATACAAGGCGAGGTTGGCATGCTATCGGTTCGAAGGCGATGCACTCAATTGGTGGTTAGCATTGATGCAGTCTGAAGGTGGTGATGAGTGGGTTGCTGGTTTGACTTGGGCTCAGTTCAAGGACAGGGTGATGGAGCAGTTCTTTCCCAAGGCTGAGCAGGACAAGCTCAAGAGAGAGTACCATGAGATCCGACAGAGAGCTGGGGAGAATAGCAACGAGTTTATGCAGCGCTTTCTTCCCTTAGCTGGTTTCCTTGGTGCGGCAGCAGGTACTCCTGAAGAGCAGGCACATCACTTTAGATGGGCTCTTCGCACATCGGTCGCAAACAATCTGGTGTGTGCTACGTTCAACACTCTAGCACAAGTGGTCGATGCAGCACGAAAACTGGAGATGCTGCAGGAGAGAGATGAGTTCGGGGAAGCTGAAAGACCCGACAAGAGGTAAACCTTCGTATTCAAGCGGTGACCAATCCGTATACTTTCCATATGTCAATGATTCATCTCTTTAAATGTATCTTTCAGGCAGAAAACTGGGGACCGGTCTCAGCCGGCTACTCAGCAGCAGCCTCATCAGCCCAAGGGAAACGGTCAGACTAACGACCGTTCTGCTACGGATAAGCGTGGCGGTAACGATAATTACCGTAACAACGCTGGGCACTCCAACAGCAGAAGGTCCTAATACTTACGCATATCCTTATGATTTCATGTTATAACTCATATTCTGACACTTTAACAAAACTTCTACCAGGAACCATGGAAACGGTAGGGACTAGAACCAGAGAGGTTCGCAGCCTAGCCGTCCAGCTATCACTGGTATTCAATCTTACGATTATCCGCTTTGTTCTTTGTACCCAATTACCATGCCTTATGTAAAATGTTTCATCAGGTTCTCAGCCAGCCAGAGCACCTGCTGGAGGATACACTCATCCTCTTCGCTCTACTTGCCACCATAGGCACCCAGGACCATGTCGCCGTAATACTGATGCGTGCTTCAAGTGTGGTCTTCCTGGCCATATTATGAAGGATTGCCGTAAGGGCGAGATGGAGGGTACATCGGGACATGCTGATACCAAGCCGCCTCCTACTGCCGGGCGTGTCTACACGACATCTCGAGACCAGGCCAACAAGTCTACAGGTACCATCACTGGAATCTTGTATATGTATGGTCAAGCTGCATGTGTTCTTTTCGATACGGGTGCTACTCACTCGGTTATTTCTACTGCTTATGCTAAGAACATTAGGATGCCTCCCATGCCACTAGAATATAGGCTTATTATTTCCACGCCTTTGAGGGACTCTGTATTAATCACCCATGTATACAAGAGTCTTCCCCTAGAATTTGACGATAAGGTTCGACCTGTCGACGCACTTCCGCTGGACATGAATGACTTCGACATGATTTTGGGCATGGATTGGCTATCCAAGCATCATGCTACCATAGACTGCCATTCATATCGAGTTATCTTCGGTGATGTTAATGCACCAGAGTACATTCATAATGGGTTCATACCCGGACGGTCTGTACAAATCATATCCACCCTACAAGCGCGTGCACTATCGTGTCGGAATTCCAAGATGTTTTTCCAGCAGAACTTCCGGGCATACCACCTGCACGAGAAGTGGAATTCAGTATCGAGCTGGTTCCAGGAGCTGAACCAATCTCCAAGGCTCCTTATCGCATGGCTCCCATAGAGCTGAAGGAGCTGAAGGATCAACTGTAAGAACTTCTTGAACGAGGTTTCATTCGACCGAGCGCATCTCTATGGGGCGCACCGGTCTTGTTTGTTAAGAAGAAGGACGACAGTATGCGTCTTTGTATAGACTATCGCGAGCTCAACAAGATTAACATTCGGAATAGATATCCACTGCCACGCATTGACGATCTGTTTGACCAACTCCAAGGGGCCAAACACTTCTCCAAGATTGATCTTAGGTCAGGCTATCATCAACTACGGGTCAAGGAGCAGGACATCGCTAAGACTGCCTTTCGTACTCGTTATGGCCACTACGAGTTTGTAGTTATGCCATTTGGCCTGAGAAATGCTCCAGCAGTGTTCATGCATTTGATGAACAAAATCTTCCACAAATTTCTGGACAAGTTCGTCATCGTCTTCATCGATGACATCCTGATTTTCTCAAAGTCCAAGGAGGAACACGAAGACCATCTTCGTACAGTACTATAGATTCTTCGCCAGAAGCAGCTGTATGCTAAATTCTCCAAGTGTGAGTTCTGGTTAGACAAGGTGGCATTCTTAGGTCACATTGTATCAGCAGAAGGAATCACTATGGATCCAGCGAAGGTTGAGGCCATTACTAAGTGGCCAAGGCCGACATCAGCGACGGAAGTCTGCAGTTTCTTAGGCTTAGCTGGCTATTACCGTAGGTTCGTGGAGAACTTTTCCCGCCTAGCACTACCATTGACCAAACTGATGCGGAAAGGGGAGAAATTCGTCTGGACTGAAGATCGAGAGAAGAGCTTTGAAGACCTGAAGCAGAAGCTAGTATCTGCACCTATTCTTACTCTACCATCTGGTACGGGTGGATTTCAAATCTACAGCGATGCATCGGGGAAGGGACTTGGCTGTGTTCTCATGCAACATGGGAAAGTGATCACATACGCTTCACGACAGCTTAAGCCTTATGAAGAAAATTACCCCACGCATGACCTGGAACTTGCTACAATCGTGTTTGCATTGAAGATATAGAGGCACTACTTATATGGAGAATCATGTGACATTTTCATGGACCACAAGAGCTTGAAGTATATCTTCACTCAGCGTGAATTGAACATGAGGCAGAGGAGATGGTTGGAGCTGTTGAAGGATTATGACATTAATCTACAGTATCATCCCGGAAAGGCAAATGTAGTAGCAGATGCTCTTAGCAGGAAGTCCGGAATGATCAACGACATTAAAATCGAAGAGGAATTCATCAGAGACTTGGAGCGACTAGACATCGAGATCATGGTACGTGGACAGCACGGTTACTGGGCTAATCTTAGAGTAGAACCCGAGTTGCTATCTAAGATCAAGGAAGCTCAGAAGGATGACGGAGAAATCTGGGCGATAGTACAGAATTTGGAGAAGCAGACGGAATTCAGAGTAGATGCAGATGGTATCGTATGGCAGGGCACGAGACTTTGTGTTCCTGATAACCAAGAACTCCGGGAAGCTTTGTTAGCTGAAGCTCATAGCTCCCCATTCTCTATACATCCTGGTTCGACTAAGATGTACCATGACATCAAGCAGTACTTTTGGTGGAGTGGTATGAAACAGGATGTGGCCACTTACGTCTCCAAATGTCTTACCTGCCAGCAGGTTAAGATCGAGCATCAGCGATCTGGCGGTCTCCTTCAACCGTTAGATATCCCAGAGTGGAAGTGGGACAAAATCACCATGGATTTTGTTACTGGTCTTCCGCCTACCAAGAGGAAGCACGATGCAATTTGGGTTATCGTTGATCGACTTACCAAATCAGCTCATTTCTTACCGATCCGCAAGGAAGATTCGGTAAGTAAACTCACAGATACGTACAGAAGAGAGATCATGAGACTCCATGGTGCACCATCCAGCATCGTCTCAGACAGAGATCCTCGATTCACTTCGTGCTTTTGGAAAAGTCTGCAGAAAGCTTGGGGTACACAACTTAAGCTTAGCACGGCTTTTCATCCTCAAACGGACGGACAGTCGGAGCGAACCATTCAGACGTTGGAAGATATGTTGAGGTCATGTGCATTGGAATGGACGGGTGATTGGGACGATTACATCTGTTTGGTGGAATTTGCATACAATAACAGCTGGCACGCAAGTATCAAGTGTGCTCCATTTGAGATGTTGTATGGCAGAAAGTGTCGTGCCCCAATCTGCTGGGATCAGGTTCGTGAGCGAACACTTGAAGGACCGGAAATCATAGAGATGACCAATGAGAATATCGGAGTAGCTAAGCAAAAAATTCAGGAGGCACGGTCACGTCAGAAGAGTTACGCCGATAAGCATCGTAGGGATATACACTTTAACGTAGGAGATCACGTCTTCCTTAAGGTTTCGCCCGTACGTGGTGTTAGACGCTTCGGGATTATAGGGAAGCTCAGTCCTCGTTTCATCGGACCGTTTGATATCATTGAACGAGTCGGTGAAGTATCTTACCGATTGGCGTTACCTCCGCAGCTTTCGCATGTGCACTATGTGTTTCATGTGTCCTTACTCAAAGGGTACCAATATCATCCCCTTCACATGGTTCAGTATCCACTGGAACAGATACGTGAAGATCCCACTTTTATAGAAGAACCCGAACGAGTTCTTGACAGACAAGAACGAGTCATGAGAAAGAAGACGATTCCTTTCATCAAAATTCTATGGAGGGATCATACCGAGCGGGAAACCACTTGGGAAACAGAGGAGTCTATCCGGGCTTCTTACCCTCATTTCATATTTTGAATTCGGGTATGTTCTTCTTTTCCAGTTTACTTTATCTATAATTCGGGGACGAATTATTCTTTTTAGGGGGGAAGAGTTGTAAAGCCCGCATGCTTTTACCATGAATAGTACCCTTAAGATCGTACGTACTAGATTTAAACTTTCCTAATATAGCATGATTACGATTACGTGTTAGGATTTTACGTATTACGTACGTGTTAGAACACGATAAGTATTTACTACGCACGATCACGTAATAATTATTTGACGATAATTAATCACGAACATGCGATCATGAAATCATGAACGTAATTAAAACACGAACTATTATTAATTACATATATATATATTTATTACGAGCGTAATTAAATATATTAGATCACGATAGTTACGTAACGAGAACACTTAAAACGCGAACACAAATAAGCACGAACGTATAACTTAACATCGAGACACGGAAAAAGGTACGGGTACCCTAAGTGGGGCTCCCTACCCGCGGCTACAAGGGACAAATGGGCCAAGCCCATTTGTCAAATTTTACTAAAAGGGTTTAAGGGATTTTTCACTACTCATTTACAATTACATAAGATTTTTAGCAAAAAACTAAAAACACTCCTTCCCTTTATTTTTGTGCCGCCACCCTAAGAACACCACAAGGAGGTGGTTTGTGATCTTGGATCTTGGAATTTTAGTTGGTGATCGTGTTTGTTCTTCATCCTTTTGATCCAAGAATTCGGTAAATCCTTTTTAAACCTTTTCTTTTGTTTTGATCTTTTATAAATCAAGAACATGTTATGTTTTTACATAAACTTAATAAATAAACATGGATCTAACATGATTTGGGGTTTAATAAAATCAAAAGTATGTTTTTAAGGGGTGTTGGTTTTGGCCGCAGGCTGCACCGAACCCGAAGGGGGTTTCGGTTTGGCCAACCGACCACCACCAAGACCATATGGTCTCGGTTGGTGAGTGTGGGTCCTACGGCAGCATCAAGACACGGGGTACCCCGAGTTGGTTCGGGATACGGTGTCGATTTCATGTCCGGTTCATGGTTTTGATTCTAGATCCGGTTCATGGTGTATGTTTAGTTTTTTATGTTTTATGATCTTATGTTAAAAATTAAATTAATAAAATGACATGATTAATTTAATAACAAGACTTAGGTTATTTTAATTATTAATAATCATGAAATTAATTAACCTAAGTATTTTTATATTTTAGACTTATAATTAATTAATTATTTAAAAAACCATGATTATAATTAATTAATTAACATGACTTAGTTAAATTATTAGTAAATAATAATACATGTTTTAACCTAAGTATTTAACTTTATTTTAATTAAAACATGTTATACTTTAATTAAATATTTTAACCTATAGTTTAATTTAATTACATGAGATAATTATTAAACTATACATTATATAATATGACTTAGAAAATAATCATGAAAACACTTAGGCTTATATACTTAGCTTATTTAACCAGCTTATTTCTAATTATGGAAACTTTCTATTTTTAGAAACTTAATTAAATAAGGCAGCTAATCTATTTATGGAAACCTTCTATTTTTAGAAACTTATTTATTTCAGGCAGCTAATCTATTTATGGAAACTTATTTAATTAAGGCAGCTGATCTATTTATGGAAACTTTCTATTTTTAGAAACTTATCTATTTTAAGCAGTAATTCTATTTTTGGAAACTTTCTATTTTTGGAAACTTTCTATTTTTGGAAACTTTCTATTTTTGGAAACTTTCTATTTTTGGCAACTTTCTATTTTTGGAAACTTTCTATTTTGGGAAACTTTCTTATTTGGGAAACCTGCTATTTTTGGAAAGTTACTTATTATTACATAGTAAGTGTAATAATACATGAAATACCAGAAATACTTAATCAGATTAAACAGAATATAAGATAAACACGGTTTAAGGCTTTAAAACAGTAAAACATAGTAAGAACACATAAAATAAGCTAAGACATGACATAAAACCAGCTACGTATATAGTAAGCAGATACTTATTCATGTATATTTATGTAGCACTAGTGATTCGGAAGTAGGATTCCTCTCAGTTCATCTTCTTCGTTCACTGGACATAAGGTATGGATTCCCGTCCTTTCAGTATGCACATTCTTTCCTTATTAGGATTCCCTGTATGCAGCCAACTGTTTTCCCGTAGTATAAGTTAGGTGTTTGATTGCTTATGTTTAATTAAGACTACCTATAGCCATATACATGCATGACCAGTTTCACCTAGTTATGGAGGTACCATAACCATAACATTAGAGGCACTGATGTTATGACTTCACCACGGCGGAGTGATTGCTCGTGGCGTCCCTTAAGCTTTTGGCCATTTATATTATATTTATCATGTGGGGCGTATGGGTGCATCCTAGTTACATGTTTTTAGTCAGGATTTCATGGTGAATGTGGTGTGTGCCTTGCATCCTTCACAAGGAGCTGATCCCTCCTACCCAAAAACCAGTATATTAAATTAGAGGCATCCCCTCTAATTTGCATGATGAGGTCACCCCTCCAAGTAATCATGCACGATGGATTTTCATGACCTATATTGGCTAATGGTAAAATATGACAAACAGTTTTTATAAGATAAACATAAGACTTTCAAACTATAAAACCAGTTTTATCAAGACTTAACCAGGTTACTCGGGACTTAGTTTTCTTCCGCTGTTATATGTTATATGCTTATCTTATTCATGCTTTATTGTACATCCGTGCACTGAGCGTATTTGCTCAGCCGTTTTCCTTTTCTATGTTCCCAAAACGGCAGGTACTCAGGGACGCTCGTAGACACTAAGAGTACGTGCATATGGACTGGAAGTTGTCTAGCCTTCTTTACTTTGTGCATTTCCTTTCTTATGATACATTTGCTATGGACATTGTTTAGTCCTTTCCTTTACTATACTATGTTTGTGTGTGATGAGCTTTACTTTTGGACTACCGATGTTTGATTCCGGTATTTTCCTTTTATGGTCAAGTAATGTTTAGACATTTTTCCTTGTATGCTTTGATGACACGCCATAATTGCATGTGACATTTCCATTATCAAAATGGGGTGTTACATTACACAAGACAAATCCAAGCATACACATATGCAATGGACTTACACAACTCTAATACAAGTATTCATAAATAGCTTGGATGAACATAACTAGTCCAAGTATTTACAAATACATTAGATCTACACAAGACACAAATAAAAAAATGATGAACATGACTAGATCTTTAGTAGAGGATTATCTTCATCAAGGCTTCATCTTTAATCACATCATAAGTGTGTGAGTGATCTTCTCTTTGGACAAGGTAAAGAAGGAGATCAAGAGGATAATCATAAGTTGTAACATCCCCAAATTACCACGCAGCGGAATACTACCTTGGGGCGCTACTCATAGCACATCACACACAATTATAGACAACGACCTTAAAAGAGACGTTAAGATAATATACAACCTTGTCTTAAAAGTTTCTCATCCCAATATATAAAATCAGAGTAGCGTTTAGTCCTAAAAACCGTTACCAACACAACATTCATCAAATACTTAAAAGTCATTTATTCATTTTAAAGGATGGAAAAATAATATAAACTTTAGACAAGTAAGCACCAACTCCCTCCTCGCATGCTCCACTGCTATCCATCTCGATTACCTGAAATACATGCTTAAAATTATCAACACAACGGTTGAGCAAGTCTATAGGTTTTGCAATTCATCATTTTAACACAAGAATTTTAATCATCTCAAACTTGTCACAAAGACAAAAAAATATATATCGATAAATGCCTTAAGCTCATGCAACTGAATGTTAACCAACACGTCAACCGAATCACTTACGGCGCCCCTACAATAGGTAATATTGTGATATATAAACAACCTCTTATACATAATATCCCTTTCAGGTGATTACAAGGATACATACCCTAGGATAAGGTTTGTCAAACCAAATAGATCTATCATATGTATTAGCGTTTACCTCGCAAGGTAATTAACAGTTCATGAAATTCAGGGACTCATAAGACAATGGTACTTAGCATTTATCATCACATTAGGGTCCAGCATACCAAAAACAACTTGTGTTCATTTTATACGCGAAGCTAGTAGTAGTAGTGATCGCCAAAGTGATGATGCCTCCAAAATATACACGTCAAAAGCCGCTACCTAACAAATAAGGTGCGCGCTTAGAAACATACTTAAGTATTTCAAAACATACTTAATATAATATATTCAACGACTCAAAATAGTATATACATAGACATGACCAACCAATGCAAGTGAATCCTTTCTAAACCCCACAACATATACTAGCTTTTCCAAAACTAGTACCTTCGATATTGATCCATCTCAAGATGTCAAATCAACACGGGTCAAGTACCTAACACGGGCCTCCAATCTCAGAATATACACTCACACATAATACTTATTTCCTTTTAGAAATTTTAGAAGCTAATAGATTAGCCTCTCGCCTCAAACTATGACACGAGATTAAGTACCTCCCAATAATACTCAACCGGTACCTACCAAAAGTACACGCTGATTTCCCCTACTTAAACAACTCCGTTTTCGACGAAACTTGGTGACAAACTCACTTATAATCTGTAAAACACTCATTTTAAATTTCATTCAATGATTCACATTTTAGAACCACCTGCTCGACACATCTTTTGACCTTAAAACCGGACTGTTTTGCACACTTGCCTCGTAAAACATTTTGACTTCGTTAAACATTCCCATTAACAAAATCGACACTTGACTTTAAAAATAGACTCAATACCCTAGGTTTAGAACCTGAGAACAGCCCATGAACATTTATAAAACTCAACTTATAGTCCCCTAGATTTGACCCAATATCGACAATAATTTCGTATTGTGTCGATACGCATCTCCCGGTACACGAATATTCAAACTAGTGTAACTTCGTCCTCGTTATGAGTTAGAAGCTCTATCTTATATCGAAATGAGCGTCTCGACGACTAATACAATAATATCCTATCATCCCAACTTATACTCAAACCTAAAATTTGCATAATTGCCTTAAACCCACTGATGTAAAATGACTCTTTAAAAATCACACCAACACCCATTTTGACCCATTTTTAACATCATCTAACCTTCAAATAAGCTATACCCATCATCCCTATAAAATCCTATTACCCCTAAATCACTTGCATGATCATTCTTAACAAAACCCATCAAATTTTCATACATGCAATAACAAAAATAGATTATTATAATCATAAACAATACCATACAACCATAAAATTTGATCAAACCATCTTTGTTCTTCATAAAAAGTTAAAAAGATTAAAAATTACTTGCATGTTAATAAAAATTATACCATAAGAATCTCCACTGAATTCTGAACATGGGACTTCAATTTGTTTTTAATTGATCATACTAAAAACTGATGATCCAAGGGTGTTTTGTTTTGAGAGGGTGGCGGCAAAGTGAAGCAAACAAGAGATAAGGAAAATATTTCATGGTTATGTCATGTTTGTGTAGTTTTTGAGACTTATATATGGTGGAGAAAGGGTATAAATTGAAATTTTGGCATTCTTGTGGAATAAAGTGTAAATATTAGTTAAAAAGCGGGAAGTGACTACCAGTCAATTTTGTAAATATTCACGAGAGTTGAGTTTCGTCCCGGATTCATAAAAATGTAATTCTCGTTTGTTAAATCGATCATTTTAATAATTAAACGCACACAAAACGAAATAATGAAGTTCGACTCGACTTAAAACGTAATGAAATAAAAATTTCAGAAACTTCATATATCGAAATAATCGATACTAAAATATAATATTTGGGCATCCATTGGCATCACGGTCACTATTAGTACTTCTTCAATCGTCACAACAATTAAATAAAGCCACACATTACCGGTTTCAACGTAAACCGTCGAACAATACAATACTTACCATCACTTAGAAATTAAAAATCCATTACATAGTTAGGGTGAAATAATGACGTTTAAGTTCGGGTTATTATATAAGTAAACATACTTAACACATTAAGTGATCATTTACAAATGATTAGGATTAAAAAGGAGAAAGAAGGCTGAAAGAAATGTCCAAAAAGGGTTATGGAAAATGTAGATTTGATCCACTATTTGTAACCAACGGCTATCTATGCACGGTTCTTTATTACACTAGGCGGTTCCTTATCAATAAAGAACCGTATAGGCACTTAAGGAACCGCGGAGGTAGACTCCGCTCCTTTTTGTCTTTTAGTGGATTTGAAATATCTGAGGCAGTTTGAAACCTTCAATGGCATTTGGAATATGCCATATGCTGATTTACATTTTCCATTTTAATAAAACATTTTCTTTAAAAGAAAGTTTATTAAAAATCTTTTTTCACATTTGACAAAAGTGAGTTTTAAGGCTAATCACTTTTATGATCACTAAACATGATTAAGATATGTTAGTGTAATGATTATTACCTTGATGATAGTGTTTGTTAGATAATTCGTTTTACGGTTTTGTTTGACTATAAATGTCTTGTATAGTTTGTTATGATCAAAACTAAGAAAGATTAGTTAACACTAATAATGTTTTTAGGCATCACTTGCATTAACAAATAACATTAATTTCAAGAATTGTAGCTCATGAAATGGATTTTAGATCATTAGATTTTGGGACATGTTTGGTTTAGGAAAACCAAATGAAATGATTTTATGAACTAAGGCTTATTGAAAGTGATTATTTAGATTATAACAAAGCTTATTAAAGGTTTATAACATAAAAAGAATTATAGAACAAGGTGAATTTCCTAGTGAATTTCCTTATTGTATAAATCATTATACTGGCATAGGTGGAAATTATGGGTTGTTATAGTCACCCAACCTTAAAAATAATCTCGTCCTCGAGATTTAAGTTGACCTGTAAGTGATGCTTGATAATAGGTAAGGATACTTTTCATGTATTTGATCTTCGTGTTACAAAATATGGATTTGTTTCAGTTGATTCACTTCTTGGTTCAATATTTCCACATGTTCGTCCACAAAATTAAGTTTATCGTCGAGTTGGATTTCTTTTAGTAGAATGGCGAGAGATTCGTCAGATAAGAATTTCTTTAGATTAGAAATGTGAAAAGCATCGTGAATGTCACATATTTCTTCAAGAAGGTCAAGTTTATAAGCCACTAGGCCAATCTTTTCAAGGGTTTTGAATGGTCCAATGTACATCGTGTTAAGTTCCTCGTTTTCTGAATCCTATAACACCTTTTCAAGGTGATACTTTTTACATGACGTGATCTCCTATTTGGAATTCTAACGACTTTCGTCTTATATTGGCTTAGATTCTTTGTCTATCTCTTACAGCTTGTAATATTCGTCGGATTTATACGATCTTTTCAGTAGTTTCATGGACTATTCGGGTCCTGTAAGTTGAACATCTCCAACTTTAGCCCATCAGACAGGTGATCGGCATTTTAGACCATACAATGCCTCAAATAATGTTGCTTTAATACTCGCATGATAACTACTGTTGTACGATAAATCTACCAATGGTAAGTGTGTGTCCCATCCTTTTTCCAAAATCTATAATACAAGCGTGAAGCATGTCTTCTAGGTTTTGGATGGTTCTTTCATTTTGTCCATCAGTTTGAGCTATGATTCATCTGGATCAGACTCCGATGATCATCATCCTAGGTGTTGTAGGACAAGGTATTCCTTCTCGGAATCCTCAGATAGTAAGAGAGAACACCGGAGACACTCACACCACCAATCTCTGCGCGAAAATGAGGACCTCTCCCTCCTGTGGTGTCGAGAGAAGGAGGACACGTTCACTAGCCGCATCTGAAATTATTTGGAGGAAAAAAAGCGTCGCATGCCGTCTAACGTCAATACCTATGACGGAACTGGCGATCCGGATGACCATCTAAAAGTTTTTGAGACGCAATTGAACGTTGGCCGATGCCCTTGTGGTGCCACATGTTCAATTCGACGCTAATTAGCATGCTCAGACTGCTTCAAAAAACTTCCCCGGCGAAGCATAGACAGATTCGAACAACCACGAAAAGTGTTCAAGAGAAATTATACTCAGAGAAAGAAGTATAATAGAGATCCGATCTCACTCGCCACGGTGAAGCAGCTACAAGGTGAATCCACGGAAGATTTCACGAAGCGCTTCAAGGACGAATGCACTAAGATCAGGGCGTGCCCAGAGGTTCTAGAAATCTCCGACTATATGCATGCAATAACGTATCAGGAATTAATTAGACGCCTGAACGATAGGATTCCGCTAACCTTCGACGAATTAATGAGGAAAGTTAGATCCTGCAATCAAGGAGAGAACGCGGCTGCTCACAGCAGAAAGGGAAACCAGGGCTATAGGGCGCATGATCCGCCCAAGCGACAGTCAAACAATCAGATGAACAGTCGAAGCCTCAACTATCATGGTCAATCAAGAGGAGGGCGTGGGAATGACAAGTTCACCCCCCTCAAAATGACTCTAAGAGATATACTAATGTCGGAAGGGGCGAACTTTCCAAAACCACCCCTGATGACAACTTCAGTCGACCGCCGTCAAGGCAACCGGTTTGTGAGTTCCATAACGACAAGGGTCATGGCACGGATGAGTGCATTCAGCTAAAAAAGCATATCGAGTCATTGGTGAAATCAGGAAAACTCAAGCACCTCAGCAAAGATTGGAAAGATGGGAAGGATAACAAGAGGAATGAAAATAAAGATCATTCGAAGGATAAGCCCACGACCATATTTATGGTATAACCGTCGCAACATAGGACTAGGCTGAAAATTAGTCAAAAAATTTCTCGCGGCAAGGAGATCTCATTTCCCCCATAACAACAAGGAATGTAGCCGAGGGACCTCTCACAATCGAAGTAGACATAGGAGACCACATAGTCCGCCACATGTACATCGATGGAGGATCTTCAGCGGAAGTTCTTTACGAGTATTGCTTCATACGGCTAAAGCTAGAGGTCAGAAACCAGTTAATGGAGGCCACGTCGCCACTCATAGGCCTTAGCGGTGAAACAATCTGGCTATTGGGTCAACTACGACACCTGGTAACAATTGGGGATGAAGAACACTCAACTACGGTGTGGATGAATTTCAGGGTGATATGCTCACCTTCGCCATACAATGGCATCATTGGTAGACCAGGAATGTTATCCATTCGAGTCGTACCGTCTACGGCCCATGGCATGCTTAAATTCTCGGTGGAAGGATGTATCGTTACTATCTTCAATACGGTAATAACCCCAGTAGAGTGCCACACAATATCAGTCCCGCGTAAGACAAAAGCATAGGAAAAGGCAACGCCACCCAAAAATCTAAGAGTGGCGATACACCCGGACTACCCGGATCAAGAAATCTCAATCGGGGGAACGTTGTCTAAAAAAGGTAGGTCCGCCATGTGTTCTCTCTTGACGGATAACTTAGATGTATTTACTTGGGAGTCAAAAGACATGACGGGAGTGCCTCGCTCGATCGCGGAACACAAGCTACTAGGGGTGTTCAAAAAAACCGAGAAACCGACGAACCGAGCCGAACCGCTCAATCCGAAACCGAAAAAACCCGAAACCGAAAAAACCGAAACCGAAAAAAACCGAAACCGAAAAAACCCGCTTATAACGGTTCGGTTACGGTTTTCATTTTTAGATATCCGTGGTTAACCGAACCGAATCGCACATATTATACTTGAAATTTTTTAACTAAATATTCAAATTATAGTACATGTATTAATTATATTAGTACCCTACTTTTATTATACATGAAATTTTTTAACAAAATATTCTAATTATAGTACATGTATTAAACATGTTTGTGTAAATTTAATTAATGTGATCGTAGTTTATAAATATCGAATAAATATTTTTTAGTTAATATGTTATTTATGAATATTCTAATACACTTTTTTATAACAAAATAATTTTTATATGATTTTTATCTATTTAATGTCATTGAATTATACGAAAACGACATTCTATGTTCTAAACCATGTTATTATTTATTAAATAAAACTTTATGAAACTTATTTAATGGTTAACCGTGACCCGAACCGTGGGTAACCGCTCATTTCGGGTAACCGTATGTCCGGTTAACCGCCTTGTACGGTCCAGTTACAGATAGTAAACTTAACTAACCGAACCGCGATGGATAGTCAAAATCGTCTAACTAACCGAACCGACCCGACCCGTGAACACCCCTACAAGCTACAAATTCGCACCGGATATCCCCCGGTTAAGCAAAAGAAGCGCGAGCAAGCCCTAGAAAGAAGCAAGGTGATAGTCGAAGAAGTAAAAAAGCTGGTTGACACAGGCATCATGCGAGAGGTTTACTACCATGAATGGCTTTCTAATCCGGTCATGGTCAAGAAGCATGATGGTAGTTGGCGCATGTGTGTAGTCTTTACGGACCTAAACAAGGCTTGTCTACAGGACTGTTACCCACTGCCGAAAATCGATTGGAAAGTCGAATCCTTGTGCGGGTATCCCTTTAAATACTTTTTGGACGCATACAAAGGGTACCACCAAATCCAAATGGCAGCAAAGGATGAAGAAAAAACAAAGTTCCACACAAGTCTGGGCGTCTATTGCTATACCAAGATGTTGTTCGGTCTAAAAATGCAGGTGTCACCTACCAGCGGCTGGTCGACAAAGACTTCGACAACCAAATTGGTCGTAATTTAGAGGTCTACATAGACGAATTGGTTATCAAAAGCCACACCGAAGAGGAACTTATCAGGGAGATCCAGGAAACCTCCGGGACACTATGAAAGATTAACATGAAGTTAAAACCCAAGAAGTGTACATTCAGAGCAACCGAGGGGATGTTTATAGGGTATATGATAGATCCTAATGGAATTAAATCGTGTCCAGATAAGACGGAAGCTGTCATACAACTCCCATCTCCCCGAACACTAAAAGAAGTTCAATCCCTCAATCGAAAACTGGCAGGGCTGAATAGATTTCTCTCCAAGTTTGCGGAAAAGTCACTTCCTTTATTCAAAACACTTAATAAGTGTATAAAAAAGGGGACTTCTGTTAGACAAAGAAAGTGGAGGAGGCTTTTGAGCAACTCAAGAGACACCTGACGTCCCTCCCCATGTTAGTCGCACCACGACCTAAGGAGGAATTAACCGTCTACTTATCCGCTACGAACAGAGCAATCAGCGTAGTACTGATGACCGACAGAAACTCAGTTCAAACACCAGTTTACTTCGTGAGCATGGTACTGCAGGGGCATAATTGAATTACGCCCCAATGGAAAAGCTGGTTCTAGCACTGGTCTACGCTTCGAAAAGGCTACGCTGTTACTTCCAAGCACATCCCATTGTAGTTATCACGGATCAGTCGATCAAGCAGGTAATTTCTAAGCCAGATGTGGCTAGAAGGTTGCATAAGTGGAGCGTCCTGTTAGGAGAACATAACATCTCATACAGGCCGCGTACGGAAGTAAAAGGGTAAATCCTGGCGGGCTTCATCATCAAAAAACCAGAGGAAGAGATCACAATCGCTCCAAGGGTGGAAGAACCCAAGGCACCATGGATCTTATTTACGAATAGATCCTCATGAATTGATAGGTCGGGGTCCAGCCTCATACTCACGAACCCGGAAGGTATGGAGTTCACTTACGCTCTATGTTTTTAATTCACAGCCACAAACAATGAGGCCGAGTATTAGGTGTTCATCGCGGGTCTAAGGATAGCTGCCCGAATGGGCGTACGCAACCTAGATGCATATGTTGACTCATGGTTGGTAGCAAACCATATCTTAAAGGAGTATGAAGCCAAGGAGGACAATATGGTCCAATACCAGGAGAAGGTCAAGTCACTCATTGCAGGATTCAACAATTTCACCATACGGAAAGTTCCAAGGGGTGATAACAAAAAAGCGAACGCCTTGAGCAAGATTACGTCTACGAGCTTCGCTCACTTATCGAAACAGGTATTGGTGGAGATCCTTAAAGATAAGTCAATTGCAGGAGAGGAAGTCTCCACAATCATCGATGAAGAGGGCCCTACGTGGATGACCCCAATCAACAACTACTTAACTAATGAGACCCTCCCTGACGATGAGACGAAGGCGCGACGTATTCGGAGAAAGTCGCACCAGTTTGAGGTCCGTGATGGAATTCTTTACAAATGGCCATTCTTACAACCCTGGATGTGACGTGTCGGGCCACGCCAAGCTAGTTACGTAACCAGCGAAATCCATGAAGGATCGTGTAACATGCATGCAGGACCTAGGTCGGTCGTGGCAAGAGAACTACGAACTGGGTATTATTGGCCAACGATGCACAGGGACGCACAAAACCTGATCCTTAAATGCAACGACTTTCAAGTACATAGGCTAGTACTGCATCACCTACAACAGGTGTTGACACCCTTTACGTCCCCATGTTCGTTCTACAAGTGGGGAATTGATATTGCAAGTCCTTTTCCTGTAGGAGCTGGGGGCGTCAAGTTATTGATCGTAGCCATGGACTATTTCACCCGATGGATCGAATCCAAAGTGGTAGTAACCATCACAGGTAAGCATGTAAAAAAGTTTCTTTGGGAAAATATTGTATGTTGTTTTAGTGTTGAACATCACACAATGGTTCGCATCAGTTAAACATCTGCAGACCAATGGTTTAGTTGAGCGAGCTAATAGAAGCCTAGTGGAAGGAATCAAAGCACGCTTGGATGGGAAGGGTGCCAAATGGGTAGATGAATTACCTCATGTCTTGTGGGCACATAGGACGATGGTTAAAACGGCTAACGGAGATACTCCGTTTGCCCTAGCCTACGACATGGAAGCAGTCATTCCATCAGAGATCGGGATACCAACAATCCGCATGACGGAAGTGGATGTCATCATGAATGACGAAGAGCTATGGATCAATCTGGATTTACTCGAAGAAAAGAGAGAGTTGGCAGTAATCAATGAAGCCCGAGCTAAGGCAAAAATAAAAGGGTATTATGACGCTAAGGTCAGAGGAGTATCTTCCAAACCAAAAAATATCAAGTTACGGTTAAAAACTAAAGTAAGAAAATTAGTTTGAAAAGACTCCTGGTAATTATAGCACCGATGCGCACAAGCTCTTTGCATCCTTAATGTAAAACCCGCATGCTTTTACCATGAACAGTACCCTTAAGATCGTACTTACATGATTAGAACTTTCCTTTTATAGCACGTTTATGTTTCATGAACAAGAATTACAAGTATTACGTACGTGTTATAACACGATAAGTATTTACTACGTATGGACACACAATAATTATTCCAATAATAATTATATTCACGAACATACGAACATGAAATCATGAACGTAAATTAATCACAAACTAATATTACGTATGTATATATATTTAATACGAACACGAATAAATATATTAAGTCACGAATGATTACTAATTAAATCACGTAAATTAAGAACACGAGAACACACTATTATTTTAGACACGGAAAATGTTCGGGTTACCCCATGTGGGGCCCCTACCCGCGGCTACACAAGAAACATGGGCTTAGCCCATGTAAAAATTTACTAACTAAGGAAAAGGGGTAAAACATGTTTCATTTATCACAAAATTTAGAAAAAGAATTAAAAACCTAGTTTTCTTTTGGTGCTCCTTGGCCGCCGGGTTTATATCACCACAAAGGGTGATGCGGTTTGATTTTGATCTTAGATTTAGTGCTAGGATCGTTGTGTGTTCATCCTCATTCGATTCACGTGATTGGTATAACCTTTAACCCTTTTTTTATGTTTTGATTCATTCAATCACATAAAATCATGATGTTTTTAATAAACAAATTAAAAACAAGTAATATAAACATGTTCTAATCATGGGGTTTAAATCAAATCATGGGTTTTGGGGTGTTTTGTTTGTGGCCGACGCCTAACCGTGCCCCAAGGGGGTCTCGGCTTGGCTTATTTCGCACCACCAAGACCATATGGTCTCGGTATGGTGGTGGTGGTCTCACGGCAGCAGCAAGGCAAGGGGAAAACCCGACCTCGGTCGGGTATGGTGATGGTTACGGGTCCGGTTCATGGGTTTTAATCACGGGTCCGGTCCATGAATCATTATTTTAAGGTTTATGATTTTTACAAGTTATGTTATTTTTTTCAAGACTTAAATTAAATTAATTAAAAGCATGAACATGATTAATTTAATTTACATGACCTAGGTTATTAATTTAATTATTAATTCATGAATTTAACCCAAGTATTTATTATTTAGTTAGACTATATAATTAATTAATTATTAAAACCATGACTTATAATTAATTAATTTACATGACTTAGGTTATATTATTAATAGATAATAATACATGTTTTAACCTAACTAATTTTACCTTTATTTAATTAAAATTATGTTATATTTAATTAAATACTTGAACCTATAGTTATTTAATTCACATGAAATAATTAATAAACTATACTATATAATCACATGACTTAGAATAATAATCAGAAAACACTTAAGCTTACATAATTAGCTTAATTATCCAGCTTATATTTATTTATAGAAACTTTCTATTTTTAGAAACCTATTTATTTAAGGCAACTAATCAATTTATTGAAACTTTCTTTTTTTAGAAACTTATCTATTTTAAGTAGTAATTCTATTTTTAGAAACTTTATATTTTTGGAAACTTTCTATTTTTGGAAACTTTCTATTTTTGGAAACTTTCTATTTTTGGTAACTTTCTATTTTTGGAAACTTTCTATTTTAGGAAACCTGCTATTTTTAGAAAGTTACTTATTATTACACAACAAGTATAATAATACATAAAATACAAGTAATACTTAATCAGAATAGACAGGATATATGATAAACATAGTATAAAGCTTAAATCAGCAAAACATGACATGAACATATAAAACAAGCTAAGACATGATATAAAACCAGTTACGTACTCAGTAATCAGATACTTATACACCTATGTATTTATGTAGCATTAGTGATACCGAAGTAGGACTCTCTTCCGTTCGTCTTCTTCGTTCACTCGACATAAGGTACAGATTCTCCGTCCTTTCAGTATGGACATTCTTTCCTTATTTGGATTCCCCGTATGCAGCCAACTGTTTTCCTTAGTATATGTTTTATATCTTTTGATTGCTTATGTTTAATTAGAATACCTAAAGCCATATACATGCATGACCAGTTTCACCTAGTTATGGAGGTACCATAACCATAACACTAGAGGCACCAGTGTTATGAATTCACCACGGCGGAGTGATAGCTCGTGGCGTCCCTTTCAGCTTTTGGCCATTTATTATATTATCAGGTGGGGCATATGGGTGCATCCTAGTTACATGTTTTCAGCAGATTACTCAGTGTGAATGTGGTGTGTGCCTTGCATCCTTCACAAGGAGCTGATCCCTCCTACCCAAAAGCAGTATATTAAATTAGAGGCAACCCCTCTAATTTTCATGACGAGGTCACCCCTCCAAGTATTCATGCACGTTGATATTTCATGACCTATATTGGCTAATGGTAAAATATGTTAAACAGTTTTTACAAGATAAACATAAGGCTTTTCAAACTATAAAACCAGTTTTACTAAGATATAACCGGGTTATCCAGGACTTAGTTTCTTCCGCTGTTTCATGCTTTTATGCTTATATTATTCATGCTTTACTTGTACATCCGTGCACTGCGCGTATTGCTTAGCCATTTTCCTTTTCATGTTCCCAAAACTCCAGGTACTCAGGGACGCTCGTAGACTTTAAGCGTACGTGCATATGGACTGGAAGCTTCCTAGCCTTCTTTACGTTATGCATTTATCTATACTTTGATACTCATTTCCATGGACATTGTTTAGTCCTTTCATTTACAGTACTTATGTTTGTGTGTGATGAGTTCTACTTTTGGACTACCGATGTTTGATTCCGGTATTTCCTTTATGGTCATGTAATGTTTAGACATTTATCCTTGTATGCTTTGATGACACGCCATAATCACGCGTGACATTTCCATTTATCAAAATGGGGTGTTACAATTATGGTATTAGAGCCAAGGCTTCGACCTGTAGGCTCTCAAAACATGACCTGTGATTAGTGCGTAGTCACTATGGTCTTCCTAGAACTGACAATCGGTTTTCATGCATTCATCATTCATGCATAGATATATATGTCATTGTCGCAGGTTTATGACTAAGTAATGGTTGGTACAGGATTGGCCCTATTTAGTCGCATGTGTTTTATCGAAACTTTTAAATTTGGGACCGACCCATAGGCGTCCCCTCGCTATGTCTTTTATTTTGGGTGAACTGACCATAGGCGTTCACTCTTGAGCATACAAAAGTTTTCATAAAACCGCATCATGCATTCATGTACTAGTTTTCCTGCATAAAATTTTTCTCATGATTTATTGGTATAATTTTTTTTCATGTATATAGTTTATGTTTTAATCAGTTTAATCATGTATTTTATGTTATACTATCAGATGGTTCTCACACGCGAGCAGGAACAACTCAATGCAATGATCCAAGCTGCAATGCAAGCTTTGCTTCCTCAACTGAGGAACGAAATCATGGCTGAGGTTCAGGTTGCCAACAATCAGTAGCATCACCCAGCACCTCCTCCTCCTCCTCTAGTGACATTGGCAACATGGCTGGAGAGATTCAACAAGCTTCGTCCTCGAGCTTTCGAGAGAACAGATAGCCCTAGTGAAGCTGAAAGCTGGTTGGCTCACATTGAGAAGATCTTCGATGCTATGGGTTGTGACCCCGTCTTCAAGTCGAGATTGGCATGCTACCGGTTCGAAGGTGATGTGCTAAATTGGTGGTTAGCAATGAAGCAGTCTGAGGGAGGTGATAATTGGGTGGCTGGTTTGACATGGGCTCAGTTCAGAGATAGGGTGATGGAGCAGTTCTTTCCCAAGGCTGAGCAAGACAAGCTGAAGAGGGAGTACCATGGGATCTGACAGAGAGCTGGGGAGAATAGCAACGAGTTCATGCAGCGCTTTCTTTGCTTAGCTGGTTTCCTTGGTGCAGCGGCAGGTACTCCTGAAGAGCAGGCACACCACTTCAGGTGGGCTCTTCATACATCGGTCGCAAACAACTTGGTGTGTGCTACGTTCAACACGGTAACACAAGTGGCCGATGCGACACGTAAGCTGGAGATGCTGCAGGAGAGAGATGAGTCCGGGGAAGCAGAGAGACCCGATAAGAGGTAAATATTCCTATTCAAGCGATGACCAATCCGTATTCTTTCAGTATATGTCAATAATTAAATTGTATCTTCCAGGCAGAAGACTGGGGACCGGTCTCAGCCGGCTACTCAACAGCAGCCTAATCAGCCCAAGGGAAACGGTCAGACTCACAACCGTTCTGCTACGGATAAGCGTGGCGGTAATGATAATTACCGTAACAACGCTGGACACTCCAACAGCAGCAGGTCCTTATACTTACGCATTTTCTTATGATTACATGTTATAACTCATAATTCTGACACATTAGCAAATATTCTACCAGGAACCATGGAACCGGTAGGGACCAGAACCAGAGTGGTTCACAGCCTAGCCGTCCAGCTATCACTGGTATTCAATCTTACCATTATCCGCATTGTCCTTTGTACCCTATTATCATGTCTCATGTATAATGTCTTATAAGGTTCTCAGCCAGTCAGGACACCTGCTGGAGGATATACTCATCCTCTTTGCTCTACTTGCCACCATAGGCACCCAGGGCCATGTCGCCACGACAGTGACGCATGCTTCAAGTGTGGTCTTCCTGGCCATCGCATGAAGGACTGCCGCAAGGGTGAGATGGAGGGCACATCGGGACATGCTGATACCAAGCCGCCTCCTACCACTGGACGCGTTTACACGACATCTCGCGATCGGGCCAACAAGTCTATAGGTACCATCACTGGAATCTTGTATATGTATGGTCAAGCTGCATGTGTTCTGTTTGATACAGGTGATACTCACTCGGTCATTTCTACTACTTATGCCAAGAATGTTAGGATACTCCCCATGCCACTAGAGAATAGACTCAGTTTTTCTACGCCTTTGAGAGACTATGTACTTATCACCCATGTGTACAAGAGTCTTCCCCTAGAGTTTGACGACAAGGTTCGCCCTGTTGACGCACTTCCGCTGGACATGAATGATTTTGACATGATTTTGGGGATGGATTGGCTATCCAAGCATCATGCTACCATAGACTGCCATTCATATCGAGTGATCTTCGGTGATGTTAATGCACCAGAGTACATTCATAACGGGTTCGTACCCGACAGATCTGTACAAATCATATCAACCTTGAAAGCACGTGCACTACTGTCACATGGGTGCGAGGGTTATCTAGCTACTGTTCATGACATGGATGCTGAATCCCCATCAATTCAGGATCAGCCGATAGTGTCAGAATTTCAAGATGTATTTCCAGAAGAATTTCCGGGCATACCACCTGCACGTGAAGTGGAATTTAATATCGAGCTCATCCCAGGAGCTGAGCCGATTTCCAAGGCTCCTTATCACATGGCTCCTATAGAGTAAAAGGAGCTGAAGAATCAACTGCAAGAACTTTTGGAACGAGGTTTCATTCGACCGAGTGCATCTCTATGGGGCGCACCGGTCTTATTTGTTAAGAAGAAGGACGATAGTATGCGTCTTTGCATTGACTATCGCGAGCTCAACAAGATTAGTATCAGGAATAGGTATCCACTCCCACGTATAGACGATCTGTTTGACCAACTCCAAGGGGCCAAACATTTCTCCAAGATTGATCTAAGGTCAGACTACCATCAGCTACGGGTTAAGGAGCAGGACATCGCCAAGACTGCTTTCCGTACACGTTATGGCCACTACGAATTTGTAGTCATGCCATTCGGCCTGACCAATGCTCCAACAGTGTTCATGGATTTGATGAACAGAATCTTCCATGATTTTTTGGACAAGTTCGTCATTGTCTTCATCGATGACATCCTGATTTTCTCAAAGTCCAAGGAGGAACACGAAGACCATCTTCGTACAATACTACTGATTCTTCGCCAGAAGCAGTTGTATGCTAAATTCTCCAAGTGTGAGTTCTGGTTAGACAAAGTGGCATTCTTAGGTCACATTGTATCAACAGAAGGAATCATGATGGATCCAGCGAAGGTTGAGGCTATTACTAAGTGGACGAGGCCGACATCAGCGACGGAAGTCCGCAATGTCCTAGGCTTATCTGGCTATTACCGTAGGTTCGTGGAGATCTTTTCCCGCCTAGCACTACCATTGACCAAACTGATGCGGAAAGGGGAGAAATTTGTCTGGACTGAAGAACGAGAGAAGAGCTTTGAAGACCTGAAGAAGAAGTTAGTATCTGCACCTATTCTTACTCTCCCATCTAGTACGGGTGGATTTCAAATCTACAGTGATGCACCGGGGAAGGGACTTGGCAGTGTTCTCATGCAACATGGGAAAGTGATCGCGTACACTTCACGGCAGCTTAAGCCTTATGAGGAAAATTACCCTACGCATGACTTGAAACTTGCTGCAGTCGTGTTTTCATTGAAGATATGGAGGCACTACTTATATGTAGAATCATGTGACATTTTCACGGACCACAAGAGCTTGAAGTATATCTTCACTCATCGTGAATTGAACATGAGACAGAGGAGATGGTTAGAGCTGTTGAAGGATTATGACATTAATCTGCAGTATCATCCCGGCAAGGCAAATGTAGTAGCAAATGTACTTAGCAGAAAGTCCGGAATGATCAACGACAGTGAAATTGAGGAAGAAATCATAAGAGACTTGGAGCGACTAGACATAGAGATCATGGTACGTGGACAACACGGTTACTGAGATAATCTTAGAATAGAACCCGAGTTACTCTCTAAGATCAAGGAAGCTTAGAAAGATGATGGGGAAATCTGGGCGATAATTCAGAATTTGGAGAAGCAGACAGAATTCAGAGTAGATGCAGATGGTATCTTATGGCAGGGCACGAGACTTTGTGTTCCTGATGATCAAGAACTCCGGGAAGCCTTGTTAGATGAGGCTCATAGCTCCCCATTTTCTATACATCCTGGTTCGACTAAGATGTACCATGACATCAAGCGGTACTTTTGGTGGAGTGGTATGAAACAGGATGTTGCCACTTACGTCTCCAAGTGTCTTACCTGCCAGTAGATTAAGATCGAGCATCAGCGATCTGGCGGTCTCCTTCAACCGTTAGATATTCCAGAGTGGAAGTTGGAAAAATCACCATGGATTTTGTTACTGGTCTGCCGCCAACCAAGAGGAAGCACGATGCAATTTGGGTTATCGTAGATCGACTTACCAAATCAGCTCATTTCTTACCAATCCGCAAGGAAGATTCGGTCAGTAAACTCGCCGATACTTATAGAAGGGAGATCATGAGACTCCATGGTGCTCCATCCAGCATCGTCTCAGACAGAGATCCTCGATTCACTTCGAGATTTTGGAAAAGTCTGTCGAAAGCTTGGGGTACACAGCTTAAGCTTAGCACGGCTTTTCATCCTCAAACAGACGGGCAGTCGGAGCGAACGATTCAGACATTGGAAGACATGTTGAGGTCATGTGCGTTGGAATGGATGGGTGATTGGGACGATTATACCTGTTTGGTGGAGTTTGCATACAACAACAGTTGGCACGCAAGTATCAAGTGTGCTCCTTTCGAGATGTTGTATGGGAGAAAGTGTCGCGGCCCAATCTGCTGGGATCAGGTTGGTGAGCGAACACTTGAAGGACCAGAGATCATAGAGTTGACTAATGAGAGGGTCGCAGTAGCTAAGTAGAAACTTCAAGAAGCACGGTCATGTCAGAAGAGCTACACAGACAAGCATCGTAGGGACATACATTTTAATGTAGGAGATCACGTTTTCCTTAAGGTTTCGCCGGCACGTGGTGTTAGACATTTTGGAATTAAAGGGAAGCTCAGTCCTCGATTCATCGGACCGTTTGATATCATTGAACGAGTCGGTGAAGTATCTTACCGTTTAGCGTTACCTCCTCAGCTTTCGCATGTACACAATGTGTTTGTATGTGTCCTTACTCAGAGGGTACCAGTATCATCCCCTTCACATGGTTCAGTATCCACTGGAACAGATTCGTGAAGATCTCACTTTTATAGAAGAACCCGAACGAGTTCTTGACAGACAAGAACGAGTCATGAGAAGGAAGACGATTCCATTCGTCAAAATCCTTTGGAGGGATCATACCGAGCGGGAAGCCACTTGGGAAACAGAGGAGTCTATCCGGGCTTCTTACCCTCATTTCATATTTTGAATTCGGGTATGTTCTTATTCCAGTTTACTTTATCTAAAATTCGGGGACGAATTATTCTTTTTAGGAGGGAAGAGTTGTAAAACCCGCATGCTTTTACCATGAATAGTACCCTTAAGATCGTACGTACATGATTATAACTTTCCTTTTATAGCACGTTTATGTTTCATGAACAAGAATTACAAGTATTACGTACGTGTTATAACGCGATAAGTATTTATTACGTATGAACACAAGATAATTATTCCAATAATAATTATATTCACGAACATACGAACATGAAATCATGAACGTAAATTAATCACTACCTAATATTACGTATGTATATATATTTATTACGAACACGAATAAATATATTAAGTCACGAATGATTACTAATTAAATCACGTAAATTAAGAACACGAGAACACACTATTATTTTAGACACGGAAAATGTTCGGGTCACCCCATGTGGGGCCCCCTACCCGCAGCTACACAAGAAACATGGGCTTAGCCCAGGTAAAAATTTACTAACTAAGGAAAAGGGGTAAAACATGTTTCATTTATCACAAAATTTAGAAAAGAATTAAAACCCTAGTTTTCTTTTGGTGCTCCTTGGCCGCCGGGTTTATATCACCACAAAGGGTGATTCGGTTTGATTTTGATCTTGGATTTAGTGCAAGGATCGTTGTGTGTTCATCCTCATTCGATTCACGTGATTGGTATAACCTTTAACCTTTTTTATGATTTGATTCATTTAATCACATAAAATCATGATGTTTTTAATAAACAAATTAAAAACAAGTAATATAAACATGTTCTAATCATAGGGTTTAAATCAAATCATGGGTTTAGGGGTGTTTTGTTTGTGGTCGACGCCTAACCGAGCCCCAAGGGGGTCTCGGCTTGGCTTATTTCGCACCACCGAGACCATATGGTCTCGGTATGGTGGTGGTGGTCTCACGGCAGCAACAAGGCAAGGGGAAACCCCGACCTCGGTCGGGGTATGGTGATGGTTACGGGTCCGGTTCATGGGTTTAAATCACGGGTCCGGTTCATGAATCATTTTTTCAAGGTTTATGATTTTTACAAGTTATGTTATTTTTTTCAAGACTTAAATTAAATTAATTAAAAGCATGGACATGATTAATTTAATTTACATGAATTAGGTTATTAAATTAGTTATTAATTCATTAATTTTAACCTAAGTATTTATTATTTAATTAGACTATATAATTAATTAATTATTAAAACCATGACTAATAATTAATTAATTTACATGACTTAGGTTATATTATTAATAGATAATAATACATGTTTTATCCTAAGTATTTTACCTTTATTTAATTAAAATCATGTGATATTTAATTAAATACTTTAACCTATATTTATTTAATTCAAATGAAATAATTAATAAACTATAGTATTTAATCACATGACTTAGAATAATAATCAGAAAACCCTTAAGCTTACATAATTAGCTTAATTATCCAGCTTATATTATTTATGGAAACTTTCTATTTTTAGAAACCTATTTATTTAAGGCAGCTAATCTATTTATGGAAACTTTCTATTTTTAGAAACTTATCTTTTTAAGCAGTAATTCTATTTTTGGAAACTTTCTATTTTTGGAAACTTTCTATTTTTGGTAAGTTCCTATTTTTGAAAACTTTCTATTTTAGGAAACCTGCTATTTTTAGAAAGTTACTTATTATTACACAACAAGTATAATAATACATGAAATACAAGTAATACTTAATCAGAATAGACAGGATATATGATAAACACAGTATTAAGCTTAAATCAGCAAAACATGACATGAACATATAAAACAAGCTAAGACATGATATAAAACCAGTTACGTACTCAATAATCAGATACTTATACACGTATGTATTTATGTAGCATTAGTGATACTGAAGTAAGACCCTCTTCCGTTCGTCTTCTTCGTTCACTGGACATAAGGTACGGATTCTCCGTCCTTTCAGTATGGACATTCTTTCCTTATTAGGATTCCCCGTTTGCAGCCAACTGTTTTCCCTAGTATATGTTTTATATGTTTTGAGGTACCATAACCATAACACTGGAGGCACCAGTGTTATGACTTCACCACGGCGGAGTGATAGCTCGTGGCGTCCCTTTCAGCTTTTGGCCATTTATTATATTATCAGGTGGGGCGTATGGGTGCATCCTAGTTACATGTTTTCAGAAGATTACTCAGTGTGAATGTGGTGTGTGCCTTGCATCCTTCACAAGGAGCTGATCCCTCCTACCCAAAACCAGTATATTAAATTAGAGGGATCCTCTCTAATTTGCATGACGAGGTTACCCCTCCAAGTATTCATGCACGTTGATATTTCATGACCTATATTGGCTAATGGTAAAATATGTTAAACAGTTTTTACAAGATAAACATAAGGCTTTTCAAACTACAAAACCAGTTTTACTAAGATATAACCGAGTTATCCAGGACTTAGTTTCTTCTGCCGTTTCATGCTTTTATGCTTATATTATTCATGCTTTACTTGTACATCCGTGCACTGAGCGTATTGCTCAGCCGTTTTCCTTTTCATGTTCCCAAAACGCCAGGTACTCAGGGACGCTCGTAGACTTTAAGCGTACGTGCATATGGACTGGAAGCTTCCTAGCCTTCTTTACGTTATGCATTTATCTATACTTTGATACTCATTTCCATGGACATTGTTTAGTCCTTTCATTTACAGTACTTATGTTTGTGTGTGATGAGTTCTACTTTTGGACTACCGATGTTTGATTCCGGTATTTCCTTTATGGTCATGTAATGTTTAGAAATTTATCCTTGTATGCTTTGATGACACGTCATAATCACTTGTGACATTTCCATTTATCAAAATGGGGTGTTACACTTAATTTGTTCACTGGACCCGTCTATTTGTACAGTGGTTTTTGTGCGTGTATCACAATGGGAGAGAGGTATCACCTGAAGATAGGCACAAAGCAATCAGGATCACGGTATTAAAAAAACTTCAACAAAAGTGACGTAAAGCTTATATGTATTGACAAAATTGAATACGAGCCCCTGGTTTGCGTACTTTTTATGGTCTCGCCCCTTTACCAACAATAAGACCAACCTAAGCACACAAAAAAATGGGAACGATAAAAAGACAGGCACAAAGAAATAGAGAACTATGCACTATCCTTAAACCACTTAAAACACAAATACCTGTTGTGTACTCAAACCAATAGAAATGGGGAACTAGGCACAAACGGTTTCTTCAAGTATCTCTGATTTCAAACCAATAGAAAAACTAAATATATTAGTCTATGCAATTATTCACATATACTCTTGTAACAAATGTCGTGTACTATGTAGTATACCATTTGTAGTGTTCACGACAATGTCCCATGGTCATTCTGTCATAGTGGCAACATCGTCCGGTAGCAAACCATTTTATTGGAAGCGGTACAGGTTTTCTGAACATAAAAGAATAGGAAGATAATATTGTAAAACCCGCTTTAAAATCCATGAAACATTAATTACACGCAATCTCGGATTTAATTAATACGTTACGTAAATTAATACACGACTTATACTCAGAATAATTAACGTGAATACCCAAGTATTACGCGTTACGCGTTTTATTATTTATACAATAAAATAAATAATACTAGACAAAATAACTACAACAATTAAAACACGAGCTCACGATATGGATATTAATACACATGAACATTTTATAATAGTCAAAAATGAAATATATACATGTGTGTGTATGGGCCGCGACAACAAAAAAGAAAAGAAAGATAAATGGGCTTTTAAGCCCAACCCTTTAACAACATGTAATCATCCAGGAGTTCCTTTTCATTTTAGAAAAACAAAACAAACATTAGGGTTGTGCCTTTATGTGGGAGCCGCTGATAGAAAGAAGAAAAGGGACACGGGTTAAGTTTTTGATTCGTTTATTTGGGTGTATGATTGCTTGTTTGTTCATAAATCGCGTATAATCGGTAATCCACCTTTCTTCTTTTCTTTTAATAATCACGAATCCATTTCTTTTAGATCAAGAACAAATGATTTTGTATGTTTAAACATGTTTTAAAGATTTAACAAGAATCGGGTTTTAGTTTTTGGTTTGGCTCAGCCAGTTACACAAACCGAGACCAGTTGGGTCTCGGTGGTTCGTTTATTCCAACGGCCGCACCCCATATAGGGTTTTGTGTGTGTGTTATTTGGTCAGCCGAAAGTCAAAAACCCCAAAACAATGGGGGTGCGTTTGGATTTAGTGGCAACCGAGAGCCCTCACAGCTCTCGGTGGTTCTTTGATGAAAATAGTGGGAACCAGCCAAAGCCGGTGGAAGTTGGAACACAGCAGGGGGAAACTCTTGGTTGCCAGTGGCAACCCCGAGCCAACAGTACCACCGGCTGGGGCGGTGGCTGCTGTGTGATTGACGGCATGGACCACAGCCGCCGGTGGTGGCGGGCTGTGGTGATGTTTGGGCTTCTTGTTGTTGGACTATTTTTGGGCTAAACCATTTTATGAATTTAATTAATTTAATTACATGACTTATAAATTAAATTAATCATAGGACTCAGGTTATAATTATTTAGCATATTTAATCATGAATTAACCCTAAGTATCTTATTATGGCATAATTAAATTAAAAACACACTTTAATTTAATTATTTATCTAAGGTAAAGTTTTATTAAATAAATTATGTCATGTTATTAATTAATAATCTTTAGTAAAAGCATGCATTTTATTATTAATTAATAATCATCATTTTAGCCTAAAGTGTTTATTTTATAAACTTTACTATTAAGACACCATGACTTATAGATTATGAATATTAAGCACTAGCTTACATTTTAGACTTAATAGTTAAGCTTATAATTATTTAAGGAAACTTACTATTTTTGAAAAGTTACTTATTATGATACTACAAGTATGATAACACAAGAATACATGAAATACATTAATCAGAAACACATGAAAACATGAATAATCACAAGATAATACATGAATGAGTAAAACAAGTCAAGAACATTTAAAACAAGTTAAGAACAATAAGAACCAGTAAAAATATACAGTAATCAGACAACTCATTCACGTCCTTTTTTCATGTAGTTCCGTGAAGTCGGAGTAGATCCTTCAGCTTTCATTCTCACTTCATTACTGGACACGAGGTACGGATATTCCGTCCTTCAGTATGGACATTTCCTTCGTATGCATGATTAGGATACCCCGTTTGCAACCATCCGTTTTCCCCAGTATTTATATGTTATTAAGATTTTCAGCAATACTTATGTTTATGTTAAAATGCCTGAGCTATATACATGCATGACCATTACGGAGGTACCGTAACCATAACACTTGAGGCACCGGTGTTATGACTCCTCTACGAGGGAGTGATTTCTCATGGCGTCCTTCAGTTTTAGTTGGCCATTTATCAGTATTATCATGTGGGGCGTATGGGTGCATCCTAGTTTACAACTTTCAGTTATCAGGTAAATGTGGTGTGTGCTCTACATCCTTAACAAGGAGTTGATCACTCCTACCTAGACCAGTATAATTAAAGGCCACCCCTCTAATGCATGATGAGGTCACCCCTCTATGTATTCATGCCAGTTGATACCTTCATGACCTATATGGGCTCTTGGAAAATTAAAATACAGTTTTCAAATATAAACATAAGTTTTCAGAATTATAAATCAGTTTATAAACATGTCCAGGTTTTCAGGACTTGTATAGTTTGCGCTGCATTTCACTTATTACTCTTTCAGTTTTAATATCTGCTACCTATTTCATTTCAGTACTTATTATCATGCTTTTATATCCGTTCACTGGGCGTTATGCTCAGCCATAGTTTCTTTTCATGTTCCAAACGACAGGTACACAGGGACACTCTTAGGATTCTGAGAGTATGTGCGTTTGGATGGAAGCTATCCAGATTTCATTCATTATGCACTTCAGACATTGCTTTGCTTGTTTGGACATTGTTTAGTCCTTCCTTTCGGTATTTACTATTACTTGTTTGAGCTTATGTTTAGACTACCGATGTTTGATTCCGATATTTCCTTTATGGTCAGTTAATGTTTTAAGACATTTACCTTGCATTCTTTGATGACACGCCATAAATACACGTAATGGTCCACTTATCCAAGTGGGGTGTTACAGTTATGGTATTAGAGTCTGGTTTCAACCTGTAGGCTCTAAAACCTGACCTGTGACTAGTGGGTAGTCACCAGGAACTTCCTATATTTTGGCGTTTGTTGTCATCCATGTTTCTCATGCATTTTATCAGTCAGTTTCTTAAATTTTTGACTAAATAAAAGGTTGGTACAAGACTGGCCATATTTAGTCGCATGTGTTTTCTGCGAATTTTGTTTTGTGAACCGATCCATAGGCGTTCACCTTTACTCATTTAGATTTTGTGTTATGAACCGACCCATAGGCGTTCACCCTTGCTCATGTTAAATTTCATGTTTTCAGTCGAATGTTATTTTATGAACCGACCCATAGGCGTTCACCTTTGCTCATGTCAATTTCGTCGGCCATACCTTTATGAACCATTTCATGCATAATATAAGTTATTTATTTCCATGCTTTTAATAGGTTAATCATCTTTATCCTCTTAAAACTTTCAGATGGCTCAAAGACACAACAATGAGGATATCGTTGCATCTATTCAAGCAGCTCTGCAAGCCATGCTCCCACAGATCCAAGATGAAATTCGGGCTGAATTCCAAAATGGACCACATCCTCAGAATCAGAATAATCCTCCTCCTCCTCTACCAGTTACTCTAGCTACCTGGCTATAGAGGTTGAACAAGCAGAAACCACGGTATTTTGAGCAAACAGTGATTGCTATAGATGTAGAAAATTGGATTTCTCATATGGAGAAAATCTTTGAGGCTATGGACTGCGGGGAAGCCTTCAAGGTCAGATTAGCTGTTTACAAGTTTGAGGGTGACGTCCTAGCTTGGTGGAGAGCATATAAGCTGACGAATGGAGGCGATGATTGGGTGCTCACAATAACATGGACAAAGTTCAAGACACTATTCTATGATCAGTTCTTTCCTCATGCTGAGCATGCAAGACTGAAGAGAGAGTTTCACTCTATCCGTCATAGGATGGGAGAGAATAGTACAGAATTTATGCAGCGCTACCTAAGGTTAGCTGGATTTCTAGGAGCGGATGCAGGTACTGCTGAAGAGCAGGCGAAGCACTTTCACTGGGCTTTTCACTCTACTACTGCTGATCGGCTACTTAGTGCCACATACACAAATATGTCGCAAGTGGCAGACGCGTCATGTAATTTAGGATGCTCTACGAAAGGGATGAGTTCGAAAACTTGGAGCGACCTGAGAAGAGGTATACTTCATTCATCAGACATAAGCATTTCAACTCCAGTTCGTACTTCTCATTATATAACATGCATTATCCAATTTTATCCTCAGACAGAAAGGAGGAGATCGATCACAGTCGGCTACTCAGCAGCATGGCTACAAGAATCACGGTCAATCTTATGACCGCAACAGATCAGACAGGATAGGCGGTAGTGACAACTACTGTGGTAACTCCAACTATTCTGGAAGCCACATGTACTTCTTTAAACTTCACAATATTAAACTATCGTGTAATGTATATGCTAACCTTCAGCGTGACAACAAAGATAACGGGCGGGACAATGACAACAGAGGTCAGCAGCCCAATCGTTCAGCTTCGTCTGGTATTATAACCTAAACCTTATGTGTAGTCGTGTTTATGTTCTAGTAATCATGTCTCACACATATCTTCTGAATCAGGTTCTCAACAGGCTAGAGCACCCACTGGAGGGTATACTCGCCCTATCTGCACCACCTACAGGTATAGGCACCCGGGACCATGCCGTCGTGCTACTGGAACCTGTTTCAAATGTGGGCAAACAGGGCATCAGATGAAAGACTGCAGGAAGGGTGAGATTGTTGGTACTTCAGGACATGCTTATCAGAAACCACCATCTATAACTGGCCGTATGTTTACTGCCACAAAGGATCAGACAAACAAGTCGTCAGGTACCATCACTGGAATCTTATTTATGTATGAACATGCTGTCTGCATGTTATTTGATACAGGTGCGACTCATTCAGTCATATCCACTATTTATGTTGCTAGTATTAGGAAAACCCTTATGCCACTTGATAATGCCTTAAACATCACGCTAAAATTGATCGCCATTCATATCAGATTATATTCAGCGATGTTCAGGTCCCTGAATACATCCATCATGGTTTCCACCAGGACATCTGTGAAATTTTTTTCTGATTTACAAGCACGTGGTTTGTCTTTTTACGACTGCGAAGATTATCTAGCTATCATTTATGACACGACTCCTGAAGTTCTCTTATTCATAATCAGCCAATTATTTCAAAATTTTCCCAGATGTAATTCCAGAAGAATCTCTGAGTATACTTCCTATCCGCCAAGTGGAACTCAACATCGAGGCAGATTAGGGACCAGAACCAATTTCCAAGGCGCTTTATCTCATGGCTTCTGTGAGCTAATAGGGTTGAAGAATCAATTGCAGTAGATGCTTGTATGAAGTTCATTCGCCCAGGTGTATCACCATTCATAACCGTTATCCTCCTCCACGTATTGGCAACGTGTCTGGTCGACTACAGGATGCCAAACACTTTTCCAATATCGGTTTCCGATCATGCTGCCAACAGTGGTGAGTGAAAAGCAAGACATGTCCATGACTGCTATTCGTACACGATTTGGTCATGCTAAATTCATGATTTTATTTTGCTCTCGAATGCTCCAACAGCAGATATAAAATTTATGAACGAAATTTTCATGAACTCACAGACAAATTTGTTAATTGGTTTCATCAATGACATCTGGCTCCTCTCCAAGCCTAGAAAAGAGCACGAAGAGCATATTTGTTTTATGTTACAATTCTATGACGGAAGAAACTGAACCCTGGAAATTTTCAGTACGAATTTTGGTGACTTTAGTGACACGTTGAATCACATTACTCTCTCAGCTAGTTTTACCATGACTAAGCTTACGCGTAAAGGAGAAAATCATACACTATATTATGTGTTCCATAGAATCCTACGCTAAAAGAGGTATAACTTATAGAGACTCATAGTCATCTAATTTCTATATATCTAGTTTCTATAAATGTATCATGATCTCAAACCACATCTTGGTAGAGCAGCATGAAACAAGATGCAGTTATGTTCATATCTTAATACCTGACATACCAGTAGGTTAAGATAGAACGCCAACATGCTAGCAGTACATTTCAACCAACATAAATTTTCAAACTGAAATGGGACAAGATTCCCATGGATTTTTGCTACCAGACTACCACAGGCTCAGTAAAAGCATAAGGATATCTGTCTTGTTGCAACCATTTGACCAAGTCTGCATACCCCTCCATCTGCAAGAATTTCACGGTTAGCAGATTACCAGACTTTTACAGCCAAGGATCTTATGATTACATGGCACTCCTTTCAGCTATCATATCAGATAATGGTTCACGTTCGCGTTATTAATTAAGTTCATGTCCTTGTTTAAGTTCACAATTTGTTTCTCACATTCACATTCATGACATTGTTTACGTTATGATCGTATTTTATCTTACGATTTATGTTTCATTTCGTTATGGAAAGATTCGCAGAACAGACGTTTTACGTCACATTTCACGTCTCACCTCATATCATTTAGTTTTACCTCCTCTGTAAAACCCGCATACTTTTACCATGAACAGTATAGTTAGTAAACGCATGTACGAACTAAAACTTTCCTTTTATAGCACGAACACGTGTCACGAATATTAATTACAGACATTACGTATGTGTTATTACACGATAAGTATTAAGTACGTGATATTATACGATAATTATTAATCATAATAATTATAATCACGAACATGAACTCATGAACGCTAAAATCACGAACACGTAATTACGTATGTATTTATTAAAATACAATAAATATCGTTTACGTACAAGTATTTGATTATAACACGAACAATTATTTAAGATATAACACGAAAACGCTAACGTATGAACACGTAGAATATTAGACACGAAAAAAATTCGGGTTTCCCTCGTGGGCCGCTCATAGCCGCGGACACCAAGACAAGGGAGGGCCCAAGCCCATTTTTAGTTTTAACTAAATTAAACAAAAAGGGTTACACCCTTTTCATTTTACAGAAGATTTCTAAAAAAATCAAAAACCCTAGCCTCCCTTGTCCTCTCCTTGGCCGCCGGCTACCACACACCACCAAGGGGTGATTGTTTGATCTTGATTATTAAAAAGCAAGTGTTAGTGTTCGTGTTATTGTCCTTGTTGATTCACGCATTCGGTAAATCTGTTATTTCTTTCCTCTTATTCTTTTTATTTAATTTAAGAATACATGAACATGGGGATATAAAAACAAGTAATTAAACATGTTAAAATCATGGGGTAAATAAAATGAATGGAATTGGTTTGGGTTTTGGTTTCGCCGACGCAAGAACCGAGAGCCAAAGCTCTCGGTGGTCTTTGTATCACCACCAACCGAGACCATAAGGTCTCGATGTGGGCCGTGGTGTCTCGATAGCAAGGACCAAGGACCCTGACGCAAGTCGGGGTGGCCTTGTGGTCTCCTTGGTCTTAGTGCAGTAGCAAGAAACACCACCGGCTTAAGCCGGTGGCTGTTTTGGTCAAGCAGGGGGAATAAACGTCTCGACAGGGGGAACCACCGGCTAACTGCCGGTGGGAACCTTGTGTGGGCAGTGCTAGCCGAGGCAGGCCAAGGGTAACCACCGGCTAACAGCCGGTGGCGTTTTCGCACTAACAGTGGCAACCGGCTAAGCTGGTTCGCCACTGTTAAGGGGGTGTTTGTTTGGTCCGGTTCATGGGGAATTCAGGGTTCACGATAGGTCTAAATTAAATTCATAGGTTCGGTTCATGACTAATTTTTACAAGTTATTGTTTTTACAAGTTATATTATTTTAGCAAGAAAATTAAATTAATTAAAACATGACTAATAATTAATTTAATTAAACATGGAATTAGGTTATTATTATTTAGATATTAATACATATTTTAACCTAAGTATTTTATTTATTTAATTTAGACTATAGTATTAATTAATTATTTTAAACATGGAATGTAATTAATTAATAATCACGACTTAGGTTATAATTAATATAATATTAATACATTTTTAACCTAAGTATTTTATACACCTTAATTTAATTAAATCATGCTTATATTTAATTAAATCGTATAACGTATAGTTTATTTAATTAACATGATATTATTAATAAACTATACAAATAATTTCATGACTTATGATATTTAACCAGTGAACTTAAGCTTATATTACTATCTTATTAATCTAGCTTATTTCTAAATATGGAAACTTTCTATTTCAGGAAACTTACTATTTTTGGAAACTTTCTATTTTAAGAAACTGATCTATTTTTGGAAACTGATCTATTTTTGGAAACTTTTTATTTTAGGAAACCTGCTATTTTTAGAAAGTTACTTATTATTATACAACAAGTATAATAATACAAGAATACAAGTAATACTTAACCAGAATACTTAGAATACATGATAAACACAACATAACATTAAAATTAGTAAAAAAGACAAGAACATATAAAACACGCTAAGGCATGATATAATCAGTTACGTACTCAGTAAACAGAATACTTATACATGTCCCCTATTTATGTAGCGTTAGTGAGATCGGAGTAGGACTTTCATTCTTTCGTCTTCTTCGTCCACTGGACACAAGGTACGGATTTTCCGTCCCTTCAGCATGGACATTCTTTCCTTATTATGATTCCCAGTTTGCAACGAACTGTTTTCCCAGTATTGTTTTATATGTTTGATTACTTATGTTAGTTTAGGGCCTAAGCCATATACATGCATGACCAGTGTCACCTAGTTATGGAGGAACCACAACCATAACACTGGAGGCACCAGTGTTATGACTTCCCCACGGCGGAGTGATTGCTCGTGGCGTCCCTTTACAGTTTTGGCCATTATATTATAATATCATGTGGGGCATATGGGTGCATCCTAGTTACATGTTTTACAAGTATTACCAGAGTGAATGCAATGTGTGCCTTGCATCCTTCACTAGGAGTTGATCCCTCCTATCCAGATTATTTAATTAAAGGCAACCCCCCTAATTGCATGACGAGGTCTCTCCTCCAAGTATTCATGCACGATGGAACCTCATGACCTATATGGGCTATTGGCTAATTGATACATATTTTACATTAAAACATAAGTCTTTTCAAACTATAAAACCAATTTTATGAACATGTTACCAGGTTACTTAGGACTTATACATTTCCGCTGCTATTAGTCATTATGCTTATGTTATTCCATGCTATACTTGTATATCCGTTCACTGGGCATTATGCTCAGTCGTTTTCCTTTCACGTTCCCAAACGGCAGGTACTCAATGGCGCTTGTAGACTTTAAGCGTACGTGCATATGGATTAGAAGCTATCTAGCCTTCTCCACTTTATGTATTTCATCATACATTTTACTACTTATTTCTTTGGACATTGTTTAGTAATTTTCAATTACAGTACTTTTATTTGTATGTGATGAGCTTATACTTGGACTACCGATGTTTGTTTCCGGTATTTCCATTCATGGTCATTTAATGTTTTTAAGACATTTACCTTGTATGCTTTGATGACACGCCATAATCACGCGTGACATTCCATTTACCAAAATAGGGTGTTACAATTATGGTATCAGAGACAAGGCTTCGACCTGTAGGCTCTTAAAACATAACCTGTGATTAGTGGGTAGTGACTATGGTCTTCCTAGAACTGACAGTTTGTTTTCATGCATTTATATCATATGTCATTGTCGTAGGAATTTTGACTAAGTAATGGTTGGTACAGGACTAGCCGTATTTAGTCGCATGTGCTTTTATCTATCGTGTTGTTTTGATGAACCGACCCATAGGCGTTCATCTTCTTCATGTCATTTTGTTTAGGTGAACCGACCCAAAAGCGTTCACCCAAACCCATGTGATTTCATCATCATGCATTCATACACTGTTTTCATGCATAAATTTTTTCTCATGATTTATTGGCATAATTTTTTTTCATGTATAATTATATTATGTTTTAATCAGTTTAATCATGCATTTTGTTTTATACTATCAGATTCTAACACCCCCAATTTACCTAGCGCCACGGAATATTACAATTGGGTGCTAGTCAAAGAATCATCCCACACTAAGCTATATTGAACGACTCAAAAGAGACGTTTTAAAGCATAAGTAATTTAAAAACATGTTAAATTACAACAACAACATCCATGTCTAAATGTTTCCAACCTCTAAATATAACCAGATTAAGATTAGGTCCCCACAAATCTCAACCCATTTAAAACCAACCCAAATTGTTTACAAGGCATTCAAGAAATATAAATTGTCTTTGATAAAAGGGAGGAAAACAAGTTAGACCGCCCACAAGCCACAACAACATCCATTGCATGCTCCACCACAATCATCCTCGATTACCTGAAAAACTTGCTTAAAATCGTCAACAAATAATGTTGAGCGAGATCTATAGGTTTACAAAATCACAGTTGAACATAAGTATAAAAATCATTTACGATTATTCAATAGTATGCAGATCATTACAAACTATTATTGGGTATTACTCATCATAGCATAGGCTATTTAATTATGTTTAAGCTCATGACACCGACCTCATAAACTAATCACCCGCGCCAAATGCCGACGTGATTTAAGTGAAACCATTGCCCCTCTTAGGTATTCGTTGCCAATCATACCTTTTTCTCGACACAAGTTATCCATATGCAAAGGGTACTCAACGTACTAGCTCTCGCCAAGGATAGGGTCGTCAACACAATAGTACCATCAATTGTTCAAGAGGCTATTTCCAATCCACACTAGGATCAAACAATAGTTAACGGTTCATGAATTTAGGGTCTTTGGCAACTAGCTACTCAACATAATTTAAGACATTATTCGGGTCCAATAATCATTCACGACTTATGTTCCTTTTTATTTAAATAACATGTATCCCCCTCGCGGGTAAAAATCATTCAAGATACAGTAGAAAGCGAGGCTATGGACTCACCTTAGGTAGTAGTGGTTTTATTAACAAAGACGTAGACAGAAAACAATCACCGGCGATGAGGACGCCCCTTGGAATCAATTACAACACCTAACAAACAAATCGCGTAATGAATCAAAACCTTAAAGTACCTTCAAGTACTGTATGTACAAAATTAAGAACACTCAAAGTTCATATCACTCACGCCAAAATCCCAAACAAGTGATATTTACTAGACACATTCATTTTTATACGTTATTAAAATTATTACTCGATTTACAATTATGCCGGTACATACCTAATTTTTACTAAACTCGCTGTAGACTTCACTTACATCATGTAAAAAGCTCACAAAATTTTTCATAAAAAGATATTACTTTTAAGTCACGCTGTCCAACACATTTCCAACCTTGAAAATCCGGGCAGATTTACACCCTTACGTCATCAAACCATTTTGACTCACCTAACCAATTCTATTTGTAAAACCAATTCCTAAGTTTGAAAATAGACTCGTAACTCCAAGTTTTGAGATAAAGAACAGCCCTCAACCATTTTTAAAACTCTACTTATAGTCCCCGATATTTGACCTAAAATCGAACACAAATTCGGATTATGTCTACTTTCATCTCCCGGTACACGAAACTTCAAACTAACATAACTTTTGACTCGTTTGGAGTTAAAAGCTCTATCTTATATCAAAATGAAGCTAAAAAGAATCTCTAAAACTATATTCAATAATAAAAATCTGGCATAAACTTAAAACCATGAAAAATAGCCTTAAATAATCTGTTTGAAAATGACACTTTAAAAATCACATTTCTACCCATTTTCAACCCATTCCATCAATTCCTATAGTCCTAAAATCATCATCAAACTATCCTAAAACATCAAAAACATCCTAAATCACTTGGATGAATCATCCTCATAAAAACCCATTTCTTAAAAATCACATGCAATCAAACCAACAAAAATAAAAATCATGTAAACATATATTTAAACATAACCAAACAACAAAAATAGATCAAACATAAAAAACAAAAAACAACCCTTAGCCGTGGGTTTTGGGGTTCAAAAACACCAAGAAAAACTGTTTTCCAACTTGTTTTATTCATGATTTATCCATATTAACACTTAATTAAAACATGCATTAAGCTTAATTAGATCAAATCCTTCTTTAAAAAAATCATAATTTTTTTAGAAAATCAAATGGATGAATGTATGATTTGAATGATTAAAAAGACTTACAATGGTGAAAGAAAGGTTGGTCTTTAATTAGATTTACTAAAACCTAAAATAAAATGGTGGTGGAGTGGTGGTGATGGTGATGGCCGGCGGTATAGAGAGAAAAGAAAGAGAGTGTGTGAAATTTTGAAATGCGAAAATGTGTTGTGTGTGTGTTTGTTTTCCTTTTTTAAGATTAGGAGGGACCATTTTGCAATTTTTACTTTCTTTTGGCCTAAATGGCAAACATCTATTTAAAGAGCGGGAAGTTAACCCATTTGTCGGTTTTGAATTTTTTCGGGTGTCGGGGTTCATCCCGGCTACTCCAAAATAATTCTAAATGGTTCAAACGCACATAAAATGAAATAAAAACGGTTCCGACTCGACTTAACACGCAATAAAAATAAAAACTTCGAAAAATACAAATATCGATCACTCGATAATAAAAGATAAATTCTACGCATCCGTCGGTATCGTAATCGTCATCGGTTCCTCTTAAATCGTAAAATGTAAAGATTAAGACCTCCAACATTGGTTTCAACTTAAACCGTCACACTCATTACCAACAAAAATTCTAAAATTTTCAAAAATATACGTAAAATAGGATTAAATAATGACGTCGGTTACTGGGGTGTTACATCCTCCCCTCCTTAAAGGAACGACGTCCCGGCGTTCTCCTTTTCTTATACTCACATTTCGTACCACTAGAACAAATGAGGATACTTTTCCTTAAAGAAGTCCTCACGTTCCCATGCAAATTTCAGTCCATGCCTAGAATTTCATCGTCACAAGGGACTCTCATAAAGTCACTATTATGAAAATACGATGGAATTCTACTATGCTTCCATCTCTCGACTTCTCGGTCCATAATCTCCACCGGTTCATCCGCTATTGCAATTTATCGTCGAGTTGAATCTCATCTAAAGGAATCTCCAAATCCTTATCCGCTAAGCACTTCTCGAGTTTTGACACATGAAAACGCGTTATGAATAGCACTAAGCTCATTCGGTAAATCCAACTTATAAGCTATCGTCCAATTCGTTTAACGATCTCCAATGATCCAATATACCTCAGACTCAACGTTCCTTGCTTTCCAAACGAATTACAAAACACAATTTCTTACCCCATAGAAAAGTGTAATTCTTTTGTCGGTTTCTCGCAACAAGTAAACGGTTCTTGATTTGCACAATCTTCTTAGTAGTCTCTGAAATATTCTCAGGCCCACTCGATTAACTTCATCCTACTTCACTCCAATATACCGGCGATCTATATTTTCTGCCCATTCGAAGCTTCAAAATAGCGTTGCTTTAATACTCACATGATAACTGTTGCTATACGATTCCGCTGAAGACAAACGACATACCTAGTTTCCACAAATTCAAATACACACGCTCGAACACGTCTTCCAAAACAATAACACATATTCGGACACTTTGGAAGAATAGTCCTTTCGCTATTTCCATCGGTCTCGAGTTGATAGGTCGCACTCAAACTCACTCAGTGCCTAACGTACCCTGAAGAAATCTTTAAAACTCAGAAGTAAATATACTGTCGCGCTCCAAAACAATCGATAAAGGTACCCCATGTCGACACACGATCTCCTTCATATACACCTTCAAAATCTTTCCAGTCAAATCCACACTCTCCGTCTCATCGAAACTCTAACTCTAAGAGGCCGTTCCCTTTCCTTCCTACTAAGTGCCGTAGTAGTAGATGCACTCACAGATGATCGGCTCGCTACTTATATCCCGATTCTTCTTAGTAAGCTTAGTCAATGGCTTCGCGATCAACAAAAATTCTTCGATGAATCATCGATAATAACCAGCTAAACCAAGAAATTGTCTAACTTCAGTCGGCATTGTTGGTACCGACCAGTCCTTAATTGCCTCAGTCTTGGCAAGATCTCCACAACCACCTTTGTTGTCAATCACATGCCCAAGAATATTGTACCGAACCCAACCAAATGCCTCAATCTAAGTACGAATAATGGTTCACTTAGAGAAATTTGGCATACGGCTTCTCTTTCTTCAACAATTCTGGAATTCTTCTCAAATGCTCATCATGTTCTTCCTTGCTCTTGAAATAAATAAGGATATCATCAATAAACACAATGACGAACTTATCCCATTTACGGCTTGCACACATACACACGGTTCATCAAATCCATAAACGCAGCTGTCGTATTCGTAAGACTAAACGATATCTCTTGAAACTCAAAATGACCATACTAGGTACGGGAAGCAGTTATAGGAATATCTTCCTCTCTAACTCGTAGTTGGTGATAACCCGATCTCAAGTCGATCTTCGAGTACATACACGAACCAATCAGTTATAAGGATCAAATAACACAAGCATGTTAACTCATTTGATTTATCTCCCTATAGCCGATACACATTTTGAATGATCCGTCCTTCTTCATAACAGCACAACACTGGTGCCATACGAAACTAACTAGTCCATCCCAATAATTTCATCAAACGATCTTAATTCTAAAAGCGTCAATTCTACATCAAACACGTAATTCCCTAACTTCAAGGAACACCCTTTTAGTATAGAATTAGTGCTAACAATCTTTCCATCGGCTAATTCAACATTAGACTTAATTGCTAACTTTATTGGTTCTTTAATCGATAAGGCGACTGAATTTGTATATCTACAAAAAATCCTATCTGAACCAGAATTAAACAATATACTAGCATAACGAGTGTTAAGAAAAACGTATCGTTCACCACATTAGGACCTTGGGGCTTGTCCACGTTTCCTACAACATAAGTTGGAGCAGCAGCGTTTCCTCCTTGTCGATTTCCAGCCTTAGGAAAGTTTCCTTGTTTGTGTCCCCTCTCACCACATCCAAAGCATACCATCACTCTTGTGTCATTTGCACCTGTCGCCACGCCTCTTGCTCGACATTCCATAGCCCTATGCCCTGCCTTTCCACACTTTTTACACGTAGGAGGGCAATTCCCCACGTGATACAAACTACAACGGTCACATTTCGCATTGACCTTATTTCCTTTTGGCGCTGTGGCAGCTCTCACTCCATCATTCCTTCTTTGATTAAACTGCTGATTTCTGTTAGCTCCTTGGGTGTTATTGTGGTAACCACCACGATTTTGACCTTGTGCTTGACTTTCTTGAGCCGTCTCCTATTTCCTCTTGTTACCTTCAACCACACTGTCTTTCTTGTCTTGCACCTTCACATCCATTAGAGCATGATCCATTTGGACAGTTTCATCAAAAGATCTCGGCTTTGACGCAGTAGTCTCACCCTTTATGTTGCTTGACAATACTTTGATGTATTGCTTCATCATATTGCGGTCATCCGCAAAAGTATCAGGGCACAACAAGATCAACTCATTAAATCTCCTTGTATAAGCAGTGATGTCATTGTTTCTCAAAACTAGATGCCTCAGTTCATCCTCTAACTGACCCAATTCCTCTTCAGGACAGAACTTCTTGGTCAAAAGTTCCTTTGTAGCATCCCAAGTCCTCCCATTGGCCACTACAAGCCCAACAGTAGCTACTTGATTGTTCCACCAACTCAAAGCGTCATCAAGAAAAGTAGTAGTCGCGAACTTCACTTTATTAGCCTCAGAGCACCCACTGATTTCAAACGTGCTTTCAATCTTCTCCACCCAACGACGAAGTTCTAAAGCACCTCCAGTCCCACGAAATTGCGTAGGTCTGCATTTCATAAAACTAGCATAAGAACACTCCCTTGGGACTTGTTGTCCTCCAGCATTTCCACCTTGGCCTTGAACTCTAGCCGTACGATCTGCTTCAAGAGCATTAGCAATCGCTTCTTGAATCATAGTGTTCACACGATCAGTTGTCAACTTTGGAGGCATGATTAACAATTAGTCACACAATGGTTCACGGTTGTTAGAATCAATGCATTCCTAACTTCCTCCCCTACACCTCTCTATAATAACAGGGAAAGTAAACAAAGTAAGTATACACATCAAGATCAAGAAGGATTTCTTTTTCAAGACATAATATAAATACAACAAGCACAATCAACGAATGCTACAAATATTCATCAACCAAATCACAAAAGAGCTAGTACAGACACATCATAGATCATGAGAGGTAAACATTGATTGCATTAATATTAACAAAATTGTGACAAGATATGCCACTACAATCATTCACCAAATAAAACTTAAAGTCATCAAGTTCTACCATAATACCATAATACAGAAGTCTGAAATAGTTCAATTACAAAGAGGAATAAGAATGAAATACAGTAACTAATCACGTGATGATCCACGTGATCTCTTTGATGGCCGCTCGTCCTTGTCATCATCATCCTCTTCTTCTGGCTCTTCCTCGCAATCCTCCATCTTTTCCTTACCCTTAGAAGTGGTTACCTCCTCTACCTTCCTCTTCCTTTTGAAGTAGAGCCTTCACCTGATGGAACCATACGCTGAGCCAAATACAACTTATCCTCAAAACCATAGTACTCACCAACTTCTGGTGGTTCGACCATAAAATCCGTGTTCGCATACTTTGGATCACTTTGAAACTTCCATGCATTTATCAAGAAAGGTCGTACACGAGCCTCCCAACATCGAAGACGATCAAACATGACACGATCTCCCTAGATTCCTTCAAACTCAGCACACAGATTCTCTACAATCATTGTTAACTTTGCCATCTCTATCCTTTCACGATCCCAAGTTTTGTTAGCTCTCTTCACACCCGAATAAAATATCTGAAAAGCCTTATCATTCTTCTGAAACCTCTTAATCACCCTTGTCTCTACCATATACCTCTCGTACAACAGTCGATCGAACTTCTTCAAACAATGCTCCGTGTTACTCTAAATCCTTGGTCCAAGACAATTGACACTTGCTATGTTCTCGTGGAGAGAACGCGCATTAACCGCAGTACAAGAATCAGCTTGATCATCATCACTACTATCACGAGCAACTACTGGCAACCCTCTCCAATAAGCATCACATGTGGGTATAGCAGAACGAGAACGAACAGGTTGCTGCTCAGTCTGTCTAACCGCGGACATAAGAACTTCATCCTCCACAGGATCCTCTTCCAGGTCCTCATCGCTGTCAATCTCATCTTTTCTAACCTCATTCCTTTCAACCTCATCTGGTTCAATCCATCCATTTTCGCCTTGCGGGTTAGGAGCATTACGTCCACCCTCAGCCCCTACAACGTACTCGTCTCCATTATTGTTCGGTGGTATATCTGCCATTTATGCAAAATATAGAAAGTTCGAGGGTATATAAGGTCCTTATCCCAAAATTATATATACATGCATGCACATGCAATGCAAATTTAGTACGTATGCCAATATGCAACAAAATGATAGCCATGCAAATGCAATTCAAAAATTATGATGTTAATTACTCCGCGTACGTTCACAATACCTCTATATAATACATTAATATTACTTAATAAATATTCAGGAAATCATTTCAGTTTTAAAAGGGATACATCTAATAATAAAACAATACTAAAAGAATTTTTACCGGAGCCATGCGGGATAGTTGTGTGCTTTGGTAACAAAATATTTACGACACCAAAGTTACAGTTTTTAGGACCTTTTTCAAAAACGACCTAGTTCTCTATAACTTGTGGCTCTGATTACTAATCTCTAACACCCCCAATTTACCTTGCGCAGCGGAATATTACAATTGGGTGCTAGTCAAAGAATCATCCCACACAAGCCATATTGAACGATTCAAAAGAGACGTTTTAAAGAATAAGTAATTTAAAAACATGTTAAACTACAACAACAACATCCATGTCTAAATATTTCCAACCCCAAAATATAACCAGAGTAGCGTTAGGTCCCCACAAATCTCAACCCATTTAAAACCAACCCAAATTGTTTACAAGACATTCAAGAAATATAATTTGTCTTTGATAAAAGGGAGGAAAACAAGTTAGACCGCCCACAAGCCACAACAACATCCATTGCATGCTCCGCCACAATCATCCTCGATTACCTGAAACACATGCTTAAAATCATCAACAAATAATGTTGAGCGAGATCTATAGGTTTACAAAATCATAGTTGAACATAAGTATAAAAATCATTCATGATTATTCAATGGTATGCAGATCATTACAAACTATTATTGGGTATTACTCATTATAGCATAGGCTATTTAATTATGTTTAAGCTCATGACACCGACCCCATAAACTAATCACCCGCGCTAAATGTCGGCGTGATTTAAGTGAAACCATTGCCCCTCTTAGGTATTCGTTACCAATCATACCTTTTTCTCGACACAAGGTATCCATATGCAGAGGGTACTCAATGTACTAGCTCTCGCCTAGGATAGGGTCATCAACCCAATAGTACTATCAATTGTTCAAGCGGCTATTTCCAATCCACACTAGGATCAAACAATAGTTAACGGTTCATGAATTTAGGGTCTTTGGTAACTAGCTACTCAACATAATTCAAGACATCATTCGGGTCCAATAATCATTCACGACTTATGTTCCTTTTTATTTAAATAACATGTATCCCCCTCGCGGGTAAAAAGCATTTAAAATACAGTAGAAAGCGAGGCTATAGACTCACCTTAGGTAGTAGTGGTTGTATTAACGAAGACGTAGACAAAAAACAATCACCGATGATGAGGACGCCCCTTGGAATCAATTACAACACCTAACAAACAAATCGCGTAATGAATCAAAACCTTAAAGTACCTTAAAGTACTGTATGTACAAAATTAAGAACACTCAAAGTTCATATAAATCACGCCAAAATCCCAAACAAGTGATATTTGTTAGACACATTCATTTTTATACATTATTAAAATTATTACTCGATTTACAATTCTGCCGGTACATACCTAATGTAGGGACTGAATTCTCATACTTAAACATCACGAATTTTTACGAAAGTCGCTGTAGAATTCACTTACATCATGTAAAAAGCTTAAATGTTTTTTCATAAAAAGATATTACTTTTAAGTCACGCTGCCCAACACATTTCCAACCTTGAAAATCCGGGCAGATTTACACCCTTACGTCATCAAACCATTTTGACTCACCTAACAAATTCCATTTGTAAAACCAATTCCTATGTTTAAAAATAGACTCATAACTCCAGGTTTTGAGCTAAAGAACAGCCCTCAACCATTTTTAAAACTCTACTTATATTCCCCGAGATTTGACCTAAAATCAAACACAAATTCGGATTATGTCGACTTTCATCTCCCGGTACACGAAACTTCAAACTAACATAATTTTTGACTCGTTTGGAGTTAAAAGCTCTATCTTATATCAAAACGAAGCTAAAAAGAATATCTACAACTATATTCTATAATAAAAATCTGGACATAAACTTAAAACCATGAAAAATAGCCTTAAATAATCTGTTTGAAAATGACACTTTAAAAATCACATTTCTACCCATTTTCAACCCATTCCATCAATTCCTATAGTCCTATAATCATCATCAAACTATCCTAAAACATCAACAACATCCTAAATCACTTGGATGAATCATACTCATAAAAACCCATTTCTTAAAAATCACATGCAATCAAACCAACAAAAATAAAAATCATGTAAACATGTATTTAAACATAACCAAACAACAAAAATAGATCAAACATAAAAAAACAAACAAAACCCCCCTTAGCCGTGTGTTTTGGGGTTCAAAAACACCAAGAAAAATTGTTTTCCAACTTGCTTTATTCATGATTTATCGATATTAACACTTAATTAAAACATGCATTAAGCTTAATTAGATCAAAACCTTCTTTAAAAAATCATAATTTTTGTAGAAAATAAATTGGATGCATGTATGATTTGAATGATTAAAAAGACTTACAATGGTGAAAGAAAGGTTGGTCATTAATTAGATTTACCAAAACCTAAAAAAAATGGTGGTGGAGTGGTGGTGATGGTGATGGCTGGCGGTATAGAGAGAGAAGAGAGAGAGAGAGAGAGAGAGAGAGAGTGAAATTTTGAAATGTGAAAATGTGTTGTGTGTGTGTTTGTTTTCCTTGTAAGATTAGGAGGGACCATTTTGCAGTTTTTACTTTCTTTTGGCCTAAATGACAAACATCTATTTAAAGAGAGGGAATTTAACCCATTTGTCGGTTTTGAATTTTTGCGGGATTCGGGATTCATCCCGGCTACTCCAAAATAATTCTAAATGGTTCAGACGCACATAAAATGAAATAAAAATGGTTTCGACTCAACTTAACATGCAATAAAAATAAAAACTTCGAAAAATCAAAATATCGATCAATCGATAATAAAAGATAAATCTTGGGAATCCGTCGGTATCGTAATCGTCATCGGTTCCTCTTAAATCATAAAACGTAAAGATTAAGACCTCCAACATTGGTTTCAACTTAAACCGTCACTCTCATTACCAACAAAAATTCTAAAAATTTCAAAAATATACGTAAAATAGGATTAAATAATGACGTCGGTTTCTGGGGTGTTACACAGATGATTCTCACATGCGAGCATGAACAACTCAATGCATTAGTTCAAGCTGTGATGCAGACCATGCTTCTTCAACTGAGGAATGAAATCAGGACCGAGGTGCAAGCTGCCAACAATCATCACCAACAACAGCATCCTATTCCTCCTCCTCCTCCTCCTCTTCTAGCTACACTGATCACATGGCTGGAGCGATTCAACAAGCAACGTCCTCGATCCTTCGAGAAGATTGATAGCCCCAATGAGGATGAGAGCTGGCTAGCTCATATCGAGAAGATATTTGATGCAATGGGCTACGACCCTGTCTTCAAGGCAAGGTTGGCCTGTTACAAGTTTGAAGGTAATGTGCTTGGATGGTGGAAGTCGGTGAAGCAGTCTGAGGGAGGTGTCAATTGGGTGGCTGGCTTGACTTGAGCTCAGTTCAGGGAGTTGGTGATGGGACAGTTCTTCCCCAAGGCTGAGCAAGATAAGCTGAAGAGGGAGTACCACGGGATTAGGCAGAGAGCTGAGGAGAAGAACAACGAGTTCATGCAGCGCTTTCTTCGTTTGGCTGATTTTCTTGGCGCAGCAGCAGGTACTGCCGAAGAGTAAGCATACCACTTTCATTGGGCTCTTCGTACATCAGTCGCCAATAACTTGGTGTGTGCTACCTTCAACACGGTGGCACAAGTAGCTGATGCAACACGTAAGTTGGAGATGCTGCAGGAGAGAGATGAGTTTGGAGAGGCAAAGAGACCCGAGAAGAGGTATAATTTTCGTCACTCAGCGGTGATCATTTCAATGCATTCAGTACAATCCAAGTATTTATCTTTCTCTATAAATTGCATCTTTCAGGTAGAAGACTAGGGACCGGTCTCAACCGGCTACTCAACATCAGCCTACTCAGCACAAGGGTAACGGTCAAAGCCAAGACCGTTCTGCTTCGGATAGGCGTCGCGGTAATGATAATTACCGTAACAACGCTAGCAAATCCAACAGTAGCATGTCCCTAAATTTACTCATATATTATGTTACATGCTTATAATTCATTATTCTGACACTTCAGCACCTTCTACCAGGAATCATGGCAACGAAAGGGAGCAAGACCGCAGAGGTTCACAGCCCAACCGTACAACTATCACTGGTATTATGTCTTACGATTTTCTACATTGTCCTATTTGTATCCATAAACCATTTCTCATGTGTACTTTTCTGAACAGGCTCCCAGCTAGAAAGGGCACCTGTTGGAGGGTATACTCACCCTCTCTGCACTACCTGCAACCGTAGGCACCCAGGGCCATGTCGCTGCGACAGCGATGCTTGCTTCAAGTATGGCCTGACAGGTCATCGCATGAAGGACTGGCGCAAGGGTGAGATAGAGGGCACATCTGGACATCCCGAATCCAAGCCACCTCCTACTACTGGACGGGTGTACACGACCTCGTGTGATCAGGCCAACAAGTCTACAGGTACCATTACTGGAATCTTGTATATGTATGGTCAAGCTGCGTGTGTTTTATTTAACACGGGTGCCACTCATTCGGTCATTTCTACTACTTATGCCAAGAATGTTAGGATATCCCCTATGCCATTAGAGAATGTATTAAACATTTCCACTCCCTTAAGAGACTCTGTACGCATAACCCATGGGTACAAGAGTCTTCCCCTCAAATTTAACGATAAGATTCACCCAATTGATGCACTTCCATTGGATATGTGCGATTTCGACATGATATTAGCCATAGACTAGCTATCCAAAAATCATGCCACCATTGATTGCCATTCATATCGGGTCATCTTCGATGATGTAAATGCACCAGAGTACATTCACAACGGTTTCATACCCAGAAGGTCTGTACAAATAATTTCAACCTTACAAGCACGTGCACTACTGTCACATGGTTGTGAGGGCTATCTAGCTATTGTTCATGATTTGGAGGTTGAATCTCTATCTATCCAGAAATAGCCAATCATGTTAGAATTCCCAGACGTGTTTCGAGAAGAACTTCCGGGCATACCACCAGCTCATGAAGTGGAATTTAATATTGAGCTCATCCCAGGAGCTGAGCCAATTTCTAAGGCTCCTTATCGCATGGCTCTCATAGAGCTGAAGGATTTAAAGGAACAACTGCAGGAACTGTTGGAACGCGGTTTCATCCGACCTAGTGCTTCTCCATGGGGCGCACTAGTTCTATTTGTAAAGAAGAAGGACGACAATATGCGTCTCTGCATAGATTATCGTGAGCTTAACAAGATCACCATCAAGAATAGATATCTGTTACCACGTATTGATGAATTGTTTGACCAACTCCAAGGGGCCAAACATTTCTCCAAGATTGATCTGAGGTCGGGCTATCATCAGTTACGGGTTAAATAGCAGGACATCGCCAAGACTGCTTTTCGTACACGTTATGGGCACTACGAATTTGTAGTCATGACATTTGGCCTTACCAATGCTCCAGCTGTTTTCATGAACTTGATGAACCGTATCTTCCATGAGTTCCTGGACAAGTTCGTCATTGTCTTCATTGAAGAGATTCTGATTTTCTCTAAGTCAAAGGAGGAACACAAAGACCATCTTCGTACTGTATTACAGATACTTCGCCAGAAGCAGCTGTATGCCAAATTCTCCAAAGCAGAAGGAATAACCATGGATCCCAGCAAAGGTTGAGGCTATTACCAAGTGGCCAAGACTGACATTAGCGACTGAAATTCGCAGTTTCCTAGGCTTGGCTGGTTACTACCGTAGGTTTGTAGAGAACTTTTCCCATTAGCACTGCCATTGACCAAACTGATACGAAAAGGGGACAAATTCATTTGGACTGAAGAAAGAGAGAAGAGCTTTGAAGACCTAAAGCAGAGGCTGGTATCTGCATCGATTCTTACTCTCCCATCTGGTACAGGTAGATTTCAAATCTACAGTAATGCTTCAGGGAAGGGACTTGGCTGTGTTCTCATGCAACATGGGAAAGTGATTGCTTATGCATTACGACAGCTTAAGCATTATGAGGAGAACAACCCTACGCATGACTTGGAACTTGTAGCAGTCGTGTTTGCATTGAAGATATGGAGGCACTACTTGTATGGAGAATCATGTGATATCTTCATAGATCACAAGAGCCTGAAACACATCTTCACTCAGTGTGAACTGAACATGAGGCAGAGAAGATGGTTAGAGCTGTTGAAGGATTATGATATTAATCTGCATTGTCATCCCGGCAAGGCGAATGTAGTGGCAGATGCTCTTTGTAGGAAGTCGGGGATAATCAACGACATCAAGATAAAGGAAGAGATTATAAGAGACTTGGAGCGACTAGACATTGAGATCATGGTACGTGGGCAACACGATTACTGGGCTAATCTTTGAGTAGAACCTAAATTACTCTCTAAGATCAAGGAAGCTCAGAAGGATGATGGTGAAATTGGGTGATCATTCAGAACTTGGATCAGCGAACGGAGTTTCGGTTGGATGACGATGGTATCTTATGGCAGGGCACCAGACTTTGTGTTCCTGATGACCTTACACTCAGGGAATCGTTATTGGCTGAAGCTCATAGCTCCCCATTATCCATTCATCCTGGTTCGACCAAGATGTACCACGACATCAAGCAATACTTTTGGTGGAGTGGTATGAAACAGGATGTTGCTAATTATGTCTTTAAATGTCTTACCTGCCAGCAGGTCAAGATCGAACATCAGCGATCTAGTGGTCTACTACAACCATTAGATATTCCGGAGTGGAAGTGGGACAAGATCACCATGGATTTTGTTACCCGTCTTCCGCAGACAAAGAGCAGGCATGATGCGATTTGGATATTCGTTGATCGACTTACTAAGTCAGCTCATTTCTTACCGATCCGCAAGGATGATCCGGTTAGCAAACTCGCTGATACTTACAAGAAGGAGATCATGAGACTTCATGGTGCTCCATCCAGCATCATCTCGGACAGAGATCCTCGGTTTACTTTGCGATTTTGGAGAAGTCTGGAGAAAGCTTGGGGGTACAAAACTTAAGCTTAGCACGATTTTTCATCTTCAAACAGACGGACAGTCAGAGCGAACTATTCAGACATTAGAAGACATGTTTCGAGCATGTGCATTGGAGTGGACAGGATATTGGGATGAGTATATCTGCTTGGTAGAGTTTGCATACAACAACAGTTGGCACGCCAGCATTAAGTGTGCGCCGTTTGAGATGTTGTATGGCAGAAAGTGTCGCGCCCCAATCTGTTGGGATCAGGTTGGTGAGCGAACACTTGAAGGACCGGAGATGATAGATTTGACAAATAAGAACGTCGCTGAGCTAAGGCAAAATTACAAGAAGCTCGTGCACGTCAGAAGAGTTATGCCGACAAGCACCGTAGGGACTTACATTTCAACGTGGGAGATCATGTCTTTCTTAAGGTATCAACGACACATAGTGTTAGATGTTTTGGAATCAAAGGGAAACTCAGTCCTCAATTCATCGGACCGTTTGATATCATCGAGCGAGTCGGTGAAGTATCTTACCGTTTAGCGTTACCTCCGCAGCTTTCTCACGTTCATGACGTTTTCCACGTGTCCTTACTTAGAGGGTATAATTATCATCCCCTTCACACGGTTCAGTATCCACTGAAACAGATTCGTGAAGATCTTACCTTCATAGAGGAACCCGAGTGAGTTCTTGACAGACAAGAACGAGTCATGAGGAAGAAGACGATTCCATTCGTCAAAATCCTTTGGAGGGATCATACCGAGCGGGAAGCCACTTGGGAGACAGAGGAGTCTATCCGGGCTTCTTACCCTCATTTCAAGTTTTGAATCCGGGTATGTTCCCCTTTTAGTTTACTTTATCTATAATTCGGGGACAAATTATTCTTTTTAGGGGGGAAGAGTTGTAAAACCCGTATACTTTTACCATGAACAGTACACTTAGTAAACGTATGTACGAACTAAAACTTTCATTTTATAGCACGAACATGTGTCACGAATATTAAATACAGAAATTACATACGTGTGATTACACGATAAGTATTAAATACGTGATATTATACGATAATTATTAATCATAATAATTATAGTCACGAGCATGAACTCATGAATGTTAAAATAACGAACACGTAATTACGTATGTATTTATTAAAATACAATAAATATCGTTTACGTACAAGTATTTAATTATAATACGGACAATTAATTAAGATATAACACGAAAATGCTAACGTATGAACACATAAAATATTAGACACAAAAAACATTCAAGTTTCCCTTGTGGGCCCCTCATAGCCGCGGACACCAAGACAAGGGAGGGCCCAAGCCCATTTTTGGTTTTAACTAAATTAAACAAAAACGGTTACACCCTTTTCATTTACAGAAGATTTCTAAAAAAATAAAAACCCTAGCCTCCCTTGTCCTCTCCTTGGCCGCCGGCTACCGCACACCACCAAGGGGTGATTGTTTGATCTTGGTTATTAAAAAGCAAGTGTTAGTGTTCGTGTTATTGTCCTCGTTGATTCACGTATTCGGTAAATCCGTTATTCCTTTCCTCTTATTCTTTTTATTTAATTTAAGAACACATGAACATGGGGATAATAAAAACAAGTAATTAAACATGTTAAAATCATGGGGTAAATAAAAAGAATGGAATTGGTTCTGGTTTTGGTTTGGCCCACGTAAGAACCGAGAGCCGAAGCTCTCGGTGGTCTTTGTATCACCACCAACCGAGACCATAAGGTCCCGGTGTGGGCTGTGGTGTCTCGGCAACAAGGACCAAGGACCCCGACGTAAATCAGGGTGGCCTTGTGGTCTCCTTGGTCTCGGCGCAGCAGCAAGAAACACCACCGGCTTAAGCAGGTGGCTGTTTTGGTCAAGCAGGGGGAACACACGGCTCGACAGGGGGAACCACCGGTTAACTACCAGTGGGAACCTTGTGTGTGCAGTGGCTAGCCGAGGCAGGCCAGGGGCAACCACCGGCTAACAATCGGTGGCGTTTTTGCACCAACAGTGGCAACCGGCTGAGCCGGTTCGCCACTGTTAAGGGGGTATTTGTTTGGTCTGGTTCATGGGGAATTCGGTCCGTTTCACGATAGGTCTAATTTAAAATCACGGGTTCGGTTCATGACTAATTTTTACAAGTTATTATTAAAACAAGTTATATCAACTTAGCAAGAACATTAAATTAATTAAAACATGACTAATAATTAATTTAATTAAACATGGACTTAGGTTATTATAATTTAGACAATAGTAAATGTTTTAACCTAAGTATTTAATTTATTTAATTTAGACTATAGTATTAATTAATTATTTTAAACATGGAATGTAATTAATTAATAATCATAACTTAGGTTATAATTAATAATATTAATACATGTTTAACTTAAGTATTTTTTACACCTTAATTTAATTAATTCATGCTTATATTTAATTAAATCATATAACCTATAGTTTATTTATTTAACATGATTTTATTAATAAACTATACAAATAATTACATGACTTATAATATTTAACTAGTAAACTTTAACTTATATTACTAGCTTATTAATCGAGCTTATATCTAAATATAGAAACTCTCTATTTCAGGAAACTTACTATTTTTGGAAACTTTATATTTTTAGAAACTGATCTATTTTTGGAAACTGATCTATTTTTGAAAACTTTCTATTTTAGGAAACCTGCTATCTTTAGAAAGTTACTTATTATTACATACCAAGTATAATAATACAAGAATACAAGTAATATCTAACCAAAATACTTAGAATACATGATAAACACAACATAACATTAAAATCAGTAAAACAAGACAAGAACATATAAAACAAGCTAAGGCATGATATAATCAGCTACGTACTCAATAAACAGAATACTTATACATGTCCCCTGTTTATGTAGCGTTAGTGAGATTGGAGTAGGACTTTCATTCTTTCATCTTCTTCGTTCACAGGACACAAGGTACGGATTTTCCGTTCCTTCAGTATGGACATTCTTTCCTTATTAGAATTCCCCGTTAGTAGCCAACTGTTTTCCCAGTACTGTTTTATATGTTCGATTACTTATGTTAGTTTAAGAGCCTATGCCATATACATGCATGACCAGTGTCACCTAGTTATGGAGGTACCATAACCACAACACTGGAGGCACTAGTGTTATGACTTCCCCACGGTAGAGTGATTGCTCGTGGCGTCCCTTTACAGTTCTGGCCATTATATTATATTATCACGTGGGGCGTATGGGTGCATCCTAGTTACATGTTTACCAATATTACCAGAGCGAATGCGATGTGTGCCTTGCATCCTTCACTAGGAGTGGATCCCTCCTACCAAGACTATTTAATTAGAGGCAACCCCTCTAATTGCATGATGAGGTCTCCCCTCCAAGTATTCATGCACAGTGGAACCTCATGACCTATATGGGCTATTGGCTAATTGATACAAATTTTACATAAAGACATAAGTCTTTTCAAACTATAAAACCAGTTTTATGAACATGTTACTAGGTTACTTAGGACTTATACATTTCTGCTGCTATTAGTCTTTATGCTTATGTTATTCAATGTTATACTTGTATATCCGTTCACTGGGCGTTATGCTTAGCCATTTTCCTTTCATGTTCCCAAACGGCAGGTACTCAAGGGCGCTCGTAGACTTTAAGCGTACGTGCATATAGATTAGAAGCTATCCAACCTTCTCTACTTTATGCATTTCATCATACATTTTGCTACTTATTTCTTTGGACAATGTTTAGTCCTTTTCCTTTACAGTACTTACGTTTGTGTGTGATGAGCTTATACTTGGACTACCTGTTTGTTTCCGGTCTTCCCATTCATGGTCATTTAATGTTTTTAAGACATTTACCTTGTATGCTTTGATGACACGCCATAATCACGCGTGACATTCCATTTACCAAAATGGGGTGTTACATCCTCAGTTATCTCACGTTCACGATATGTTTCAAATATCATGTTCAGTCCACCTTTCTCATACCACGTTCACGATATGCCGCACGTATCACGCCCACCATATGTCCTTATATTACATTCACTATATTTCCACGTACCATGTTCACAATTGATCACGTATCACGTTCATAATTGTTCACGTACTAAGTTTCAGTATGTCTCACGCATCATTACTCAGAAATTATTAATGTTAGTTATTCCAGGTTATGTTGCATTGTCATGTTTCAATTACCCTTGCACGATAAATTCTTACCATTCGATCAGATTCATGAGAATCTACCTTACGTGAATGAACCTGATACTCTTATGTATCATCAAGTCAGGGTCATGAAGACCAAGATTTCTTGGTTTCAAGAATCTTTTGGAGGAGCCGTTCCGAGCGGGAATCCACTTGGAACGAAGGAGTCTAAGCAGACTTCTTATTCTTTTCTTTCCATTAATCAGATACGTTCTTTCAGTCATGTCACATTCCATGTCCTCTTCAGCCATGTCACGTTCCATGTTCCTTTCAGCCATGTCACGTTCATGTCCTTCCAGCAACATCATGTTCCTAATTCGAGGACGAATGATCCTTTTAGAGGGGAAGAATTGTAAAACCCGCAGCATTAACATATTTCTAATTCGAGGACTGTTCTTTTAGAGGGGAAGAGAGTTGTAAAACCCGCTTTAAAATCCATGAAACATTAGTTACACGCAATCTCAGATTTAATTAATACGTTACGTAAATTAATACACGACTTGTACTCAAAATAATTAACGTGAATACCCAAGTATTACGTGTGACGCGTATTATTATTTATACAATAAAATAAATAATACTAGTCAAAATAATTACATCAATTAAAACACGAGCTTGCGATATTAATATTAATACACGTGAAAGTTTTATAATGGTCGAAAATAAAATGTATACATGTGTGTGTATGGGCCGCGGCAACAAAAAGGAAAAGAAAGACAAATGGGCTTTTAACCCCAACCCTTTAACAACATGTAATCATCCAAGAGTTCCATTTCATTTTAGAAAAACAAAACAAAAATTAGGGTTGTGCCTTTGTGTGGGAGCTGCCGGCAGAAAGAAGAAAAGGGAGACGGGTTGAGTTTTTGATTCATTGATTCGGGTGTATGATTCCTTGTTTGTTCATAAATCACGTATAATTGGTAATCCACTTTTCCTCTTCTTTTAATAATCACGAATCCATTTCTTTTAGATCAAGAACAAATGATTTTGTATGTTTAAACATGTTTTAAAGATTTAATAAGAATCAGGTTTTGGTTTTTTGTTGGCTCGGTCAGTCACGCAAACCGAGACCAGTTGGGTCTTGGTGGTTCGTTCATTCCAATGGTCACACCCCCATATAGGGGTCGGTGTGGGTGTTCTTTGGTCATCTACAAGTCAAAAACCCTAAAACAGTGGGGGTGCGTTTGGTTTCAGTGGCAACCGAGAGCCCTCCCAGCTCTCTTTGGTTCTTTGATGAAAACAATGGGAACTGGCCAAAGCCGGTGGCAGTTGGAACTTAGCAGGGGGGAAACCTTGGCTGCCAGTGGCAACCCCGAGCCAACAGTGGCACTGGCTGGGCCAGTGGCTGTTGTGTGGTTGACGGAAGGGACCACAGCCACCGGTGGTGGCGGGCTGTGGTGATGTTTGGGCTTGTTGTTGTTGGACTATTTTTGGGCTAAACCATTTTATGAATTTAATTACATGACTTATAAATTAAATTAATTATGGGACTTGGGTTATAATTATTTAGCATATTTAATCATGAATTAACCTAACTATCTTATTATAGCATAATTAAATTAAAACCAGACTTTAATTTAATTATTTATCTAAGGTAAAGTTTTATTAAATAAATAATGTCATGTTATTAATTAATAATCTTTAGTAAAACCATGTATTTTATTATTAATTAATAATCATAATTTTAGCCTAAAGTGTTTATTTTATAAACTTTACTATTAAGACACCATGACTTATAGATTATGAATATTAAGCACTAGCTTACATTTTGGACTTAGTAATTAAGCGTATAATTATTTAAGGAAACTTTCTATTTTTGGAAACTTATGACTTTTGGAAAGTTAATTATTATGATACTACAAGTATAATAACACAAGAATACATGAAATACATTAATAAAAAACACATGAAAACATGAATAATCACAAGATAATACATGAATCAATAAAACAAGACAAGAACATGTAAAACAAGTTAAGAACAATAAGAACCAGTAAAAATATACAGTAATCAAACAACTCATTCACGTCCTTTATTCATGTAGTTCCGTGAAGTCGAAGTATATCCTTCAACTTTCATTCTCACTTCATTACTGGACACGAGGTACGGATATTCCATCCTTTAGTATGAACATTTCCTTCGCATGCATGATTAGGATACCCTGTTTGCAGCCATCTGTTTTCCTTAGTATTTATATGTTATTAAGCTTTTCAGTAATACTTATGTTTATGTTAAAATGCCTGAGCTATATACATGCATGACCATGTCATCTATTTACGGAGGTACGTAACCATAACACTTGAGGCACCGGTGTTATGACTCCTTTGCGAGGGAGTGATTTCTTGTGGCATCCCTTCAGTTCAGTTGTCCATTTATCAGTATTATCATGTGGGGCGTATGGGTGCATCCTAGTTTACAGCTTTCAGTTATGAGATGAATGTGGTGTGTGCTCTACATCCTTCACAAGGAGTTGATCCCTCCTACTTAGAACAATATAATTAGAGGTCACCCCTCTAATGCACGATGAGGTCACCTCTCTATATATTCATGCCAGTTGATACCTTCATGACCTATATGGGCTCTTGGCAAATTAAAATACAGTTTTCAGATATAAACACAAGTTTTCAGAATTATAAATCAGTTTATAAACATGTTCTAGGTTTTCAGGTCTTGTACAATTTTCACTGCATTTTACTTATCAGTCTTTTAGTTTCAGTATCTGCTACCTATTTAATTCCAGTACTTCTTATCATGCTTTTATATCCGTTCACTGGGCGTTATGCTCAGCCGTAGTTTCTTTTCATGTTCCAAACGGTACGTACACAGGGACACTCTTAGGATTCTGAGAGTATGTGCATTTGGATGGAAGCTATCCAGACTTCATACTTTATGCGCTTCAGACACTACTTTCCTTGTTTGGACATTGTTTAGTCCTTCCTTTCAGTAGTTACTTTTACTTGTTAGAGCTTATGTTTGGACTACCGATGTTTGATTCCGGCATTTCCTTTATGATAAGTTAATGTTTTAAGATATTTACCTTGCATGATTTGATGACACGCCATAAATACACGTAACGGTCCACTTATCCAAGTGGGATGTTACACATATTCTGGCATCTATCCACTTAATAATAAATAACTAGATACATGGCATGTATCTTCGAACAATGAAACACCTAAACAATATAATTGAATTGCTTGTTACATGAATGGAAGAATTAAGGGAAAAAAATTACTTGTAGTGTAATAGTGTGATCAGAAACATCAAAAGTCTTGCCTCAAAAGATGGCAGCAATGTCTAGGACATCCTTACGAGCGGTAGAATTTGCAGCAACTTGACATTCTGAAAATGGCAAGTGTGTTATATCTTTGACCTGAAATATTAAAGAATGTATAATCTTTTAGATCATGAGTTTTCTAGTGGAGATCACAATCGTCAAATATTTCAAGAATTTGAAGTTGTTAAAACTGAAACAAAATCTCACCTCCACGAAGAACCTTCTTTTATGTTTTCAGAGTGGAAAAGGAAAAGAAAGCTCCAAAGTCCCATGTAGCTACCGCTGGCCTTATGTGTGTTTGATGATAACAAAAGTAAGTGTTGGGATCCTGAAGGATTATCATGAAGGCGACATGCCATTTGGAATAAAGCTCACCTAACCATTGTAGCTTCGTGGTTATCTGTAAAATCATATAATAACTAGTTTCCTCCATAGACATAGATCTGCAAAAAAACACTAAAAACATTTATAATTTCATCCTACCGACGCGTCTCACGCCACTTCTATAACACGCTTTTAACTCATGTATACTTTTTGTAAACATAATACAAAAAGTATTGACTAATGTATACTAAACGAGTTGCATATCTAACTACTAAGTTAACTCACATGTTATAAACAACTCACGAGTTATAAATAACAAAATCACATAAATATCATATCCTTGTCGCAACACCAAAAGTAAATCAATTTATTACCTATTGCTTATCAATATACTCGACCATAGAAAGAGGATCATCTTTACCAGCGTCATCAGTGTCAACTAGTGGTTCTTCATATACGTCCTCGTCCTATATTACAGATTTGATACATTAGACTTCAAAACAGGTAAAGAACAAGAACATTGGTATATATAAATGTAATAATCACACTATAATTAATCAATTTCATCTTGCATTGCTTTAGTGTGTTACACAATCATCGGTGTATTAAAATCTTAATTCAAATGATACTAGAATCTTCATCATAAGGATTGCACAAGGTCTATGAATAATCATTCGAATGATACTAGAATCTTAATTCGAGTAAGTTTTCGTCATAAGATAACAAGGTCTATGAAAAACTTTGTAGTAAGGCGACTTTGAAGGATCAAACGCCAATCTCATACCACCACCACCACCACTTAATAAGAGTTCATATAGTGAATCCTCACATTGTGGAAGCATATTAAAGATGTTAAAAGTCGGTTATACACATAGTACTTATTAGGCTTAATACAACACAAAATTAAACCATCACTACCCGCCTCCCTGAACATGCTATTTAATGAAAATCTATTGAGTCTCGAATCTAATGACACAAAATGATACCCCCAGATGACGATGATGATGATTTGATAAGAAACCCACAAGGGGGATTAGTGGTTTGGTTTTTATGCGAAAGCAAAGAGAGGTCAGGGGTGTGAATGATGAGTGTCAGCCAGTGTTTGAAAACGAGTTTAAGAAATGAAGTGAAATAAAAGGTAACCTTTTTAAGATCTGGATTAAGAGGTCGTCATTGAATATGACTTCGTGCACGGATGATAAAGGGAGATCATTGAATATGACATTGTGTTGCACAATCATCAATGTTAATGATACCAGAATCTTCATCATCAGTCGCATCTGCGCATTCACACCCTGCATATTCTCTTTCAATCCAGCCATTTCAAAATCTCAATTCGAATCTTTGAAAGTCAATTGAAACGCATAACCAAAAAAGTACATAACTTATGGATAAATGAGCTTGAGATTGGTGTAGATGGTCCGAGAAACGACTCATGGATGGTGACTAGTGATGGATTCTGATTGATGACAGGTACAATAGTATTTTTGTGGATTAGAAATTGGTTTTGGGGAAAAATACTGTAAAGATGAAGAGGATAAGTTTTGTGGAATCGAGATCTGGGTCATGGAGGAGTGTAGATGGTTAATTTTATTTTGGCGAAAAGTTTAGGCGGGCTACAAAATTTTACTCGGAAAATGACGAACGAATCCAAAAATGTTTTAAATTTTGGTGAAAAGTTTAAGCGGGATAAAGTGAAATTGGTTGTGGGGGTCTAAATTTGTAAGTGAAAAAAAACTTTTAGTATTTATTAAAAATGTGTATAATTATTATTTATAAAATATATAATTGTTTTAAAAAAACATTTTTATTAGAAACTATTTTATAAATATACAATTAAAATTTTATTTTAATAGGTTCATTCTGGTCTGGTGTGAAATCGACGTTTGTAATTTATAGTATGGTGTTTAGGGGTCGGTTCAGTTTTATTAGTTGAAGTATATAAACTATTCATTGTGGGGAGTGTAATTAATTTTATCCGAAAGCAAAACTATACTAATAGGTAACTGGGCATGTGGGTACCTAAAATGAGCGGTTACCAGTTAGCCATTTTATACGTTTAATCAATTGTAAAGTATAAAAAATAGTATGCTTTAAAACGTAAAATGTCATTGTAGTATTATTAAGTGATATTTGATAGATAATTAACTATAAATTATACATGAGATGTTTGGTAGATGGGTCGAGATAGTTTCGGTGTACATGAGATGTTCAACGGAAGATTCGAGATGATATCGTTGTACATTGAGATGTTAAACGGATGAGTCGGTATGGTATCTTCGTAAATGGGATGTTCAACGAAGAAGTCGATATTGGATTATTGTATATAAGTTGTTGAACGGATGAGTCGATAACGTATCTTTCTCTAACTAAATGCATTTTCCAAAAAATTTAATGTTTTGTGGAAATAAAAATCTTTTTTTTCTACAAAACAAAAAATAGAAAATGATGAAAAATGTTTTCCAAATAAACGCACCCTTTTCTTTATTCGTGGATGTCTTTATAAATGGAAAATGGGTAGTGTGTTCATCGGTTCGGTTATCCATTGCTATGCTTATTGGATTCAGTTACTTATGTATTTTTCTAGGTAAAATCGAAAACCTAAATGAGTTCAAGTTAGATTAAATCAAACCGAATAACCGAAAAACCGAACCACCACAACCAAAAATCAAACCGAACAACCCACATTACACAATTTTAATTATTTATTCATTAAATCATATAATTTTATAGCACCAAAATAATTTCAAGCTTAAAAAGTGTTTTATTTATATAATGACATCAAAAATAAAAAAAAAACCCTAATTCTTACTTCTATGGGCGATTTCAAACCCCTTCTTTTTCGGCTCCTATGATCTAATTTGTTAGATCCATCAATCATTGAATAAGGTCTGTTTATTACTCTTTGATTTCGTTCTCTTCCCATCAAATAATTTGTGATAGGCAATAGGCTTTGATCTTTGATCGTCCCTGTTGTCCTTTTGATCAGTTATCTCGTGGGTCGTGAAGTTATTATAGGGTTTTAACCATTCATTATTTGATTCGACGTGGTCTACGGATTGCCTGATCATTGTAGTCTTTAGGGTTTGGTAATCATTCATAGTTAGGGTCTTGTTTTATTTTTTCTGTTCCTTCATTATAATATTTAGTGTTGCTATTATGGAGACCGGTTAGGGTGTGGGTGTTGCTAGTGTTTAGAAACCCTAATTAGGGTTTCTTGTGGTCGTGACTTTGTTTTGTTGAATTGTGTTTAAAGAGAGATGGAAGAGGAAGATTTGTGTAATGTTACTAAGAAGTTGGTCACTTATTTCGATGACTTGGTTGCTAAACTACGCTCTGAAGGTCCTAAGAGTACGAATGGGGATGACCTTAGTCAGAAGGAGATAGGACAGGAGAGTCTGTCAGCTTCGTTTGCTTTGGTTCTTAAGCAAGTGAAGCCTAACAAAGTGGGGGCTCTGAAAGAATTACGCACCAATGAAGTGGTAGTGGGAGCTAGGGTTGCTATTCCTTTAGTGGCAGTTGATGAAATTAGCTCGCGGTTTGAAAATACGCTTTATGGGTATTTTATTGGTAAACGTTTGGCATTCCCTTTAGTTGAGAATTATGTTAAGAATACATGGGCAAAGTATGGTTTGAAGCGTGTCATGCTTGATGAGGATTTATTCCTTTTCTAATTTACTACTAAAGAGGGAATGGATAAGGTGTTGGAAGGGGGCCTTGGTTGATTCGACGTGTGCCTTTGATCCTAAATGTATGGACTCCAAATACACTATTGAAAAAAGATGAAATTAAGAGTGCTCCGGTTTGGATTAAGTTAAGGCATGTTCCTATTGCAGCCTATTCCGAAGTAGGATTAAGTTTGATAAGTACGCAAATAGGACGTCCAATCATGATGGATACCTATACTAGTAGTATGTGTGCTAGATCATAGGGGATGAATGAGTATGTTAGGGTTTTGGGGGAAGTATCGACTGAGGAAGAACTGTTGGAGTCCATGGTCATAGCGATTCCATGTAAGGAAGGAAATGGACATTCATTTGCTACTATTGCTATTGAGTATGAATGGATACCACCAAGATGCGCTACCTGCAAGATTGTTGATCATCATGATGATAAGTGTCCGAAGCTTCCTAAGCCTGTAGTAGTGGTTGAGGAGAGTGAAGACGGATTTGTTGAGGTTACTAAGAAGAAGAACAATCAATTCCAACCTGTGATTCATACTAGACATATTGAAGGAGTCAAATTTACTAAACCTAAGTTAAATCTTCAATTTCGTAAAATGGAGAAAGGAGACTCATCACAAGCTATGGGGAACCATTATAAGCAAGGTAAGACGACAAAGACTACGCCTCAAGCGAAGCGTACAGATCAGGGCGGAAGGAAGTATTGGTGCACAATTCGTTTATTGTTCTAGCTAGTGATTCTTCTTATGCTGATGGAAATGATGGACAGGAGAAAGGTGAGTCATCGACTAATATTTTAAATGAAAGTGATCAGGAGGAAGTGGAAGAAATTATTCTTGATGATAGGAATGGAGCTCGTTTTACAGTTGAGGGGGCAAGCACTCCCGTAAAAGAGGTTTCCCATGATTAGTATTGGCTCTTGGAATATAAGGGGTTTGAATTTCACCCCGAAGCAAAGTGAAGTTCGTCAAATTATTTATGATAATAAATTGTCTGTTTGTGCTGTTTTGGAATCTCATGCTCGAGACTCTAAGTTGGTTAAATTATGTTCCAATGTTTTTAAGCACTGGGATTGGACATCTAATGGGAACTTTTGTAATAAAGGTACTCGGATTATTGTTGGCTGGAATTGTCATGATGTGGATGTATCAGTCATTTCTCAAAGTGACCAGGTGATTCATGTTCGGATTTGGTTGTAAGTTGATAAGAAGGAGATTTTCTATTCGTTTATTTATGGCCATAATAAGTATACAATGAGAAGAGCCCTTTAGAATAACTTATGTATTCATTTTGCTTTTATTAGGGCACGTCCGTGGTGCATTGTGGGTGATTTTAATTCCTCATTGTTCTTAGCAGATAGTACGTCTGGTTCTTCTACAATTGACATTGCTATGAGGGAATTTAAGGAGTGTGTTATGGAAATTGAAGTTGAGGATCTTCCTTGTTCGGGGCTGCAATATACATGGACACAGAAGCCTACTGGTATGGATGGTTTATTGAAGAAAATTGATCGTGCAATGTGTAATATGCAATTTTCAAGTTCATTTGCTGGTGTGTGTGTTATCTTTCAACCTTACCATATTTCTGATCATGCTCCGGTTGTGATTCGGATTCCTTCTCAAGCGAAACATGCCCCCAAGCCATTTAAATTTTTTAATATCATGACTCGTCATGAAAGATTTAAGAAGGTAGTTTTGAATGGTTGGGATAAGGAGGTCTCCGGTTTTTTCATGCTTAGGCTCGTTAAGAAGCTTAAAGCCCTTAAAAACCGTTTAGAAAGATGATGTTCAACTATGGTAATCTTCACGAGAAGGTTATTAGGTTACGTACGGAGTTAGATAGGGTTTAAATTGACCTTGATGCGGATCCTTTCTCGGAAATTCTTCGTGAGGAACAAACTGTTTATGTTCAGGCGCATAATGAGGCACTTCTTTTGCATGAAATTTTTTTGAAACAGAAGGCCAAGGTCAGTTGGCTTCAGGACGGGGATTCAAATTCGTCATATTTTCACAAGGTGTTCAAGGGTAGAATTAATTGAAGCCGTATTAATGTGGTTACTGATTCTACTGGGAATATTTTTGAAGGTGACCAGGTGGCGGATGCTTTTGTTGATCACTATTCTTTGTTTCTTGGCTAAGAGGGTGATACTAGTGATATGGATACATCTAATCTTTTTGAAAGGGTAATTGAAGCAGAGAAGGCAGTGGAGATGATTCGTGCGGTATCTGATCATGAGGTGAAAGAGGCTATGTTTTCGATGGGTAATGATAAATCTCCGGGTCCGGACGGATATACAGCTGCGTTCTTTAAAGAGGCTTGGGATATTGTAGGGCCTGATGTGATAAGTGTTGTTAAGGAGTTTTTTTTATTAATGGTAGACTTCTCAGGGAAATCAACCATACGATTATTGCTCTCATCCCGAAGGTCAAGATTCCAACCCGGGTTGACGAGTATCGTCCTATATCTTGCTGTAATGTGATGTTTAAGTGCATTAGCAAGATTATTGCTAATCGTATTAAGAGTTGCCTGGGTATTCTTATTAGCTTGAACCAATCGGCATTTATTCCGGGCCGTAGTATTTCTGATAATATTCTTCTTACTCAATTAATGCACAATTACCATCTGGATCGTGGTGTGCCGAGATGTTCGTTCAAAATAGATATTAAAAAGGCATATGACACGGTTGATTGGGGTTTCTTGAAGATGGCTCTTCTTGGGTTCGTATTTCATGATAAAATGGTCCATTGGATTATGGAGTGTGTTTCATCTACATCCTTCTCTATTAGTATTAATGGATCGCTCCATGGTCATTTTAAGGGAAAAAGAGGGCTCTGTCAAGGTGATCCTATTTATTTACGATTGTGATGGAGGTTCTTACTCTAATTATCAAACGTAGGGTCCGAGATACCGATGATTTTACATTTCATAAGTATTGTTCTCAAATGGAGTTGATAAATCTTTGTTTTGCGGACGATCTTTTCATCTTTGCTCATGGGGATGTTGCTTCTGCTAAGGTTGTTATGGATTCGTTGGATGAATTTAAAGGGGCTTCGGGGCTCATTCCAAGTCTTCCTAAGAGTACTGCTTACTTTTGCAATGTGTTAAACCATGTTAAGCTTGCTATTCTCCAAATCATGCCTTTCAAAGAGGGTCATCTTCCTGTGAAATATTTAGGGGTCCCCTTGGTTCCTTCACGCCTTTTGTTTCATGATTGTAAGGAGCTGCTTGAGAAGGTTGAGACTCGTATCAATGACTAGAAAAACAAATCTCTTTCGGTTGCCGGTAGGCTTCAATTGATCAAGTCAGTTATCGCTTCTATGCATGTGTATTGGGCGTCGGTGTTTATCCTTCCGGTTCGTATTCTCCATGATATTGAGCAACTCATGCGTGGGTTTCTTTGGTGTCAAGGGGGTATGAGGCGAGGGAACGCTAAAGTGGCTTGGGATGTTGTTTGCTTACCAAAGGATGAAGGGGGTCTCGGTATTCGGCGACTGGAAGCGTTTAATAGAGCTCTTATGTCGACTCATATTTGGAAGATTTTGTCTAAGCATGACTCGTTATGGGTTAAGTGGATATATCTTCATAAGCTTCGAGATCGAAGTTTCTGGGAGTTACCATGTCGTGGGGTTGGAGGAAAATATTGCAGCTTCGGGAGCATGTACGTAGGTTTTTTTGGCACTCAGTTAGAGATGGGGAGGAAATTTCTATTTGGCATGATCAGTGGTGCTCCATTAGCCCTTTATCGTCGCTGGTGTCGTCTAGGGATGTCTATAGGTTTGGGTTGTCTTTATCTTCTAAGGTGTCGGTTATTCTTTCACCCCAGGGGGTTATTTGGCCGCCAGATTTGATATCGAAATACCCTATTCTTAACTTGGTGGTGACTCATGCTTTGGTTAATAATACGAGGGATAAAGCTGTTTGGCATTCGTCGTCTGGGGTGACTCGTCCATTTTCAGTAGCGAGTGTGTGGCATGAGCTGCGGCCTCGTGATATTCAGGTGCCATGGGTTGATGTAGTTTGGTTTGCCAATTGTATTCCACGTCATGCGTTTAACTTGTGGTTGATTATTAAGCGAAAACTAAAGACCCAAGATTGTTTGAAGAGTTGGGATGTCTCTGGATCTCTTAGTGGTGCCTGCCCACTTTGTGATACGCAACCGGATTCACATGAGCATTTGTTTTCTGAATGTCGGTTCTCAAGGATGGTATGGAATGATTTACGGTCTATGATCGATGCCGCTACGCTGCCTCCCAGGTTTGATGTTATCATGCACTATATTATTCCTATATCTAAGGCGAGGTCGTCGAGAGTTGTTATGTTCAAACTTGTTCTCGCTGCTTCAGCTTATTTTATTTGGCAAGAACGAAATACGCGATTATTCACCGGTATTAAGAGAACGACAGCTCAAGTAATTGATTGCATTCGAACTAAAATTAGATATAAGCTGTTGTCTTGTCGTTTCAAAAGGTCTAAGGATGGGAAGGATCTATTGGAGCGTTGGGATATCCCGAAGTCTTTGTTTTTGTAATGGCTAGTTTCGTTGTGTTGTAATAGGTGTGTTACGGTTTTATTGGAATAGAAGGATCGCATGTCATCTGTTCTAGTAGAAGTTCAAGGCTTTCCTTGAGGTTAATGTGGTACTTCAGCCACATTCCATTGTACTTAATGATTTTTTGGAGTAAATATATTTTACCGGGGCATTGTAAGCCCTTTTACCAAAATAAAAAAAAATATATAAATAGTAAATAAAAATACATATTCATATATTTGGGCCAGCCCATATTTTGTTACTACCTGATACAGTGCCTGTGCAACATTCCCAAAGGGTTTTTACATTAACCACCGATTATCTCCCTTTTTGTATTACTCGGAATTTGCTTTCATTTTTGACCATGAATCATTCATTCATCAGACGGCGCATGCTTCAGTCGCTACCTTTTCACCCAAGGATTATAAGAGTACGTTCATTTGATTTGATTCTCTATTATTGCGATAAATAGATAAATTATATTCTCATTTTTATCCAAAAATATTGTCTGGAAATATTCGAAGACATTTACACCCCTATTTAGACTTGTTTCAAGAGAAAATCTTATTTTAGCTATGATTATCACTATACTTTCTAGTCTTTTGCCACTGAGGCACATATATAAGTGATTAATTTGTCACATGTTTGGTAGCATTGTTGCAACAAAAAATTTTGTTTACCCTATGAATGGTTGCTTGAGATTTCACATGAATGTTCTATTTTCATAATAATACTTTTGCTTTAGATAATTTTTGATACATTTTTGAGCAAGCATCATGAACAGTTTGTCCACTGCTAATTACTGAATCAAACGAGTATTTTGTGTCGCCTTTTTAGGACAAAAACATCAATTAGATTACGGGTTTATAATTTTTCAATATTGGAAGTGTTGGTTTCTACTTGTTATGTTGAAATGGATCAAGTTTCCCTCAACAAATAAACTTTGTTTGCTTAATATATGCATGTATACTCATTACAATTTACAGGATGCATATTATTATGAGATTTGCAAGAAGTCTTCTCTTCCTTTACTTAAATCTCTGGGATCATCAGCGACATTCTCGTGTGAAGTATTTAAACAACACGGGGACGCTCCAATTATTAATTATGATAAATATTTTTTGGGTCAAACACAAACTATAGTTGATAAATGCAAGGTGCATCGAACTAAAATATTTAGTATAACTGAGGAGAGTAAAAGAAATAAAGCATCCAGTTTAATCCTCCCCAAAAGCTCAAATCCAACAACACAAATACTTGCACCAGGAATGATTCTTTGGAAGAATTACATCAGTCTCAGTGACCAGGTATCTTTATTTTTCTTTAAGAATTGGCATCAGCATCAGTGAACCGAAAGTTATAAAGTTTCAAAATCACTAATAAGATTTAGCTTATACGGGTTTCCTCTGTTTCTACACGGTTTACAATGCTTTATTTCTTGCTGAGCAATTAATTTAGAAGATCATTCATATTTTTAACCATCTTGTAATCTTTTTAGGTTGAAATAGTGAATACATGCCAAGAATTTGGTGTCGGGCACTTCGGTTTTTATAAACCTAGTTCTAGTAATGGATCAAAATATCGATTCCGCTTGATGTGCTTTGGTCGATATTGGGACCCAGAAGCTGGATTTCATGGACCTGGAGATAGAGGGTTGGGACTTTTTCAACCGGTTCCTGATTACATGCTTTCGTTGGTCAAAAATTCTATTCAAGATACTCGAGCCTATCTGAACTCGCAAGATGAATTTTCTTTGAGGTGTCCTGATAGTTGTACAGTCAAGTTCTATACAAAGACCGGTCGACGTGCTTTTCATAAGGTTGGTTCTTTACTTGCATTAATATATGTATGTGTTTTACGGAGTAGTTTTTTGTTTATTCTCTATGTTCTTTACTGGTTCCCAAATAAAGTTAAAGGTACACTTTGGCTTCAAATGATTAAACTCAAACATCTATATCTATATATATATATAATCGAGACCAAATTGATTAGGATGTCTTAACATACAAACTGCACGATTTGAAATGTGCAAACCATGCTTATTTTTTCCTTCTTTGTGTAACATGCATATTTAGGAATATCACACTTAACATCAGAAAAGTGAAAGTATTTTGCATAAGTATTTTAAAATGTATAAATATGTAAATCTGTAATCAACATCCTTTTTCTGTACTTTATATTGTCTATTTTGATTCTTTTTGTAAAAATGGTGGGGTCACTTGTTTAACATAAATAATTGATGATCCATTTCATAAATCATATGATCAACTCTATTGTAACAATCTTTGAGGCCAGGATTCAAGGATCAAAATTCAAATGTATTTCTTTGTGCACATGTGTTATAAAACTTGTGCATAAAATCTGATGAAAATTGCAATTCTCATTAATCAAATATACCGTTTTCGCTGATTTTTCTTTTAGTTCTTCTTTTGCTTTAATTCCATATAAACTATCAAACTTGTTATACAGGATCAGGAGGTGAATAAAGGAAACCCCTTGGTTTCCATCTCGATTGGTGACTCTGCACAATTTATATATGGTCAGACAAAAAATGTGCATAAGTCAGACAAGGTCTTGTTAGAATCAGGCGATGTATTGATATTCGGTGGCAAGTCAAGACATATTTATCATGGAGTGAAAAGAATTATACCAAATTCAGCTCCACTGCAGTTGTTAGAACACACCATGATGAAACCGGGTCGCCTGAACTTAAATTTTACAAAGTTTTGATCATGACTTCACCCAAAAAAGAGGGGAGTGCAGATATATTCGATATATTCTGTAACTTTACCATCCATGGAAATTTTTTGTGTGTTTCTGACTATGTTTATCATAGAGTACTTATCTCAAAAGTGTATGATGTTTGGATAGAGTACAAAATTTACATTTGGCTATAGCAACAACACCTTGAGCTTATAGGCTAGAATTAGAAACATGGTTATAAAATTCACGGGTCCATTAATCCATTAATCCATTGCACAATGCACATGTAATATTTTTTTCTTGTAAAAATATCAGGATATTTGTGTTATTTTTCAAAAACTTATATTTCAAACAAACATTTTTTGAAAAAAAGAAACAAAGAAAAAAAGAAGGTCTTTAGATGTTTTTTAGATGTTTTTTGAGTTTTAAACTTGACTTTTTACCAACAAATGGAAGTACAGTTTAGAGTTTTATACATAAGTGGTCAAGATTTAGTATTATTGATCCAACTGACATTTTAAGGCTCCCCATTGCGTCTTTACTTTTTAACCAAAAGGATAACGTTTAAAAGTATCGAGAATGGTTGGGTGATGCAAAAGACGCACATAAGATTTTGGGGCTTTTGCATCAGATTTCTTTGACACCATATTATTTTTGGTAACCGTTGGAATCCAAATGTGATGCCAAAATGTGTGTTTTTTTTTTGATTTTTTTTAAAACATAATGTAATTTTTATATAAAAAAAAATACTTTTATTTTTATTTGTATAAATAAATATACAAAATTTTTCCTTTAAAACTAACAGTGCCCTTTTGCATCCGAAGTTCGTTTTCAGCCCGTGACCTGTCAAAACGTGCGTAAAAAGGAGGTGGACCACGCTGTAACCACCTTTTAGCTGGTTGCGCATTTTCCAAGGCCCGAAAAGCCTTTTTACTATAAGTTTTTTGCATATTTATGTTTTTTTACTTTCAGCTGGACTTTGTCTTTGGGCTACGGTCCAGCCCGTTGGATTTTTAAGGTTTTGTTTTGTTTGCAGTTATTATTTAATGAATCTGCTGTAACCCTGGCAAGATAGTTATAAGTTTGATAAAAGTTAAACCACTGGCCGTTGTGTCGTCGTGTTTTACCCTAATTTTCGGGCATTCTTCAGAATCAACGATTATTAGCAGAATTGTTTCTGGCATTCTTTTTGAATCAACAGATCCAATTTCTTATTTTTGTTACTTTGTTTTTTAGTGTACATCAGTTGGTATCAAGAGGCAAAGTTCCTGATCAAGATGCCTCCAAGGAGAACTAGGCCTATTCACGATGTGAATGAACAGGAATTTGAGCAGCATATGATGGACAGAATGGAAGAGCGATTCGATCAAATTGTTGATTAATTGACCGCCCAGATGAACAATTTGAGGAGCAATATGAGGTCTCTTAATCGCCGTCACGAGGATGAAGATGCAGATCTGGTAGAAAATCTGTTGGCTGATGGTTCGTCTTCTGATGAACAATCTGTAGGGCGACCAAGGAGGAATCAAAGGGAGGATAATATTAGGCGTTGGGAATCAGGAATGAGGAATAATGTTCCTGAGTTTAATGGGGATACTTTGAATCCCGAGGGGTTCATTGATTGGCTTGTTACTGTTGAAGAAGTATTCGAATTCAAGGAAGTTCCCGAAGACAAGAAGGTTCCATTGATCGCTACCAAGCTACGTGGTAGGGCATCTGCGTGGTGGCAACAATTGAAGTTGTCAAGGGGAAGAGTTAGGAAGTCAAAGATCACGAGTTGGCAGAAGATGAAGAAGGTCATGAGGGATGATTGAATTCCTCATAACTACCAACGAATGATGTACCAGCGGTTACAAAATCTGAAACAGGAGGCCAAGTCTGTTGAAGACTATACAACTGAATTTTACCAACTAATTGCAAGGAATGACATTCAGAGACAGAAGATCAGCTTGTCTCTCGATACATTGGTGGTTTAAGAGTCCAGATCATAGATTCTGTTAACATGTTTGATCCGATAACACTTTCTGAAGCATATCAGCGTGCACTGACTTTTGAGAAGCAGAACCGACGAGGTGGGAGTTTGTCTTCTCCTTCAATAACAGGTGCTTCTGGTTCGGGTAATGCGACATCTCGTTTTGCCCCAACTCAGGCTAAAGTAGTTGGTGAGAATACTGGATCAGTTCCTAAAGCGACCGGTAGTGGTGGGTTCAAGTGCTTTAACTGTGGTGAACTTGGTCACCGGCAGTCGGATTGTAAGAAGGCTGGGAAGAGGCAGTTATTTATTGAATCTGAGGAAGATGATGATGTGGTTTATGATGATTACGTGGGAGACGCGGTCTATGATGCAGAACCTGACTTTGAGGAGGAGTACGTGTCTGGAGATGTGGGGGTCAATTTGGTGGTAAGGCGGTCCTGCTTAACACCTAAAGCTGATGGCGATGATTGGCTCAAACACAACATCTTTCAGTCAACTTGTACCATTATGGGGTAAGGTTTGCACTTTTGTATGTGATTCAGGTAGTTGTGATAATTTAATAGCTGAAGAAGCAGTCCAGAAATTAGGGTTGAAAACTGAAAATCGTCCCAAACCTTATAAGTTACAATGGCTTAAAAGGGCGGCGAGATAACAGTTTCCAAGCGTGTCCATGTTACGTTTTCTGTAGGAACAACATATAAGGATACTGTTTGGTGTGATGTAGTTCCCATGGATGCTTGTCACTTGTTGTTGGGTGGACCTTGGGAGTATGATCGTAACATTACTCACAACGGGAGAACTAATACTTATAGTTTCCTATTTGAGGGTGTGAAGATTACTTTGATGCCAAATAAACCCAAGGAAGTAGTTAATAAACCCAATGGTACCTTACTAACTCTTTCGCAGTTTGAAGATGAGTTGGAGGTGGGGGCTGATGTTTTTGTTCTAATTGGGAAGGAGGTCGCTGAGGAGAGTGAAATTCCGGAAGCCATGACTCCTTTACTTGAGGAATTTTCTGATGTTTTCCCCGATGAATTACCCGATGGGTTGCCACCATTGCGTGACATCCAACATCATATTGATCTAGAGCCTGGGTCACAGATGCCTAATATGCCATATTATAGGATGAGCCCGGGAGAACATGAGGAGTTGCGCAGGCAGGTTGAGGAGTTGGTTTCCAAGGGTCATGTTCGTGAGAGTATGAGCCCGTGTGCTGTTCCTGCCCTATTGACTCCAAAGAAGGATGGTACGTGGCGTATGCGTGTTGATAGTCGAGCCATCAACAAGATTACTGTGAGGTACAGGTTTCCTATTCCTCGACTTGATGATTTGCTTGACCAGATTAGTGGTGCTGCTATTTTTACAAAACTGGATTTGAAGAGTGGATATTACCAGATTCTTCTTAGACCTGGTGATGTGGAAGACCGCTTTCAAGACCCGTGAAGGCTTGTATGAGTAGTTGGTCATGCCTTTTGGTTTATCAAACGCACCAAGCACATTTATGCGTATGATGAATCAACTGCTCAGACCTTTTATTGGCAAGTTTGTGGTTGTTTATTTCGATGACATTCTTATTTATAGTGCTTCTCATAATGAGCATGTCAATCATGTGAGGCAGGTCTTGACCTTGCTTCGAAATGACAATTTTTATACAGCCACGAAGAAGTGTGTGTTTGTGACCCCTAAAGTTTTGTTTTTACGGTATGTTGTTTCTGGTGATGGCATACAGGTGGATGAGTCTAAGGTAGCGGCTGTTCGGGAGTGGCCAACTCCAACTACCATTACTGAAGTTCGGAGCTTCCATGGTCTTGCTTCTTTCTATAGGCGGTTTATCCCTAATTTCTGTTAGCCTCAAAGTATTGAGTCAACAAGAATGTTCGTTCATAGGTTTATATTGTAACATTTATTAGAATGTTGTAATAGTTAGTTAAAATAGTCGTGACATTACGGGCTTGATGGCTAGCTTAAAAGGCCTCTTTTAAGGTACTAAGCATTTTATTTAAGCCCGACCCATTAAACAAATATAGTCCATTAAGGACACATGTAAGCCCGAGTATATAAGCCCTTCCTAGCATGTTAGGAAGGGTTGGTGGTTTCATTTCTTAATCTAATATTCTCCTAGTTTCTCCATCTTCTCTCTACTTTCTCTCTACTTTCTATCTCTAGAAATCATCTATCTTTATTCTTTATTCAATAAATCAACCATAGTGAAGTGAATAAAATATGGGAACAACATTTGGTATCAATCGCCACGGGGTAGATTAGTGATTGGTTGTTGGTTCATTGTTTGGTTTTGATTTGGTTCGATTGATTTCATCAAAATCAACTTGGATAGATTTTTTTAGTGTTTTTCAGGCTCTAAATCTTGATACAAATCACCAACATCGTTGTGGTAGGGATTTGGTTAAGTTTTGTGGTTAAAATCGCAAGTTTTTGGGGTGTTTGGATTGTTTTTGGGGTTCAGTTTGAAGAACAGCGGATTTGTCGGCCAACAAAGAAATTTTCGGAAAAGGGTTTATAATTCCGAAAATCTTCGTTTATCCGAAAAGTGATTTATCCGAAGAAATTATTCCGAAGATTTCAGTTTTATCCGAAGGTGGGGTTTATCCAAAAATGATTCAAGATTAATAGTTTATCCGAAGGTAAGTGTTTTGTTTGATTTATCCGAAAATCACTTTATCCGATGATCACATTTATCCGAAAAACATCTTGTTATCCGAAAACATCAATTTTTCCGAAAACAGTGCACTTTATCCGAAAGTCAGCAATATTCCGAAATCTACACATTTATCCGAAAATAGTCATTATAAAAAAATAGTCATTTTTCCGAGAAGCTTCATTTATCCGAAATTGTCCATTTATCCGAAAATTGTCCATTTGTCCGAAACTTGTTAATTATTCGAAAACTTCCAAATTATCAAAAAATTATTCATTATTCCGAGAAACACCATTTATCTGAAAATCCACCATTAATCCGAAAATCCACCATTATTCCGAAAATCCACCAATATTCCAAAAAATGGAAATTTTTAGGGGATTTTAACATTTTTCTTCGACAACAACAATCACAACACATCTACTTAAGATCCTTTTTCACTTCAACAATTTCAAGTTTTTCAACATGGATTCTACTCAAGAGTATCGTGTCACAAACAACAACATCATGGTGGCGGGCAATAAAGAGAGACCACCAATGCTTGTGTCCGACAGATATGCACAATGGCAATCACGATTTCTTCGATATCTTGACACAAAACCCAATGTTGATGTTCTTCGTCGTTGCATCACAGACGGACCCTATACTCCCACTACAATCACCATTCCTACAACTCCAGCAACCGACACAACGCCAGGTGCCGCTGTGCAGACGATTAAGGAAACATATGAGAATACTTCAAAAGAGAATCGAGATTGGATTGATGCAGAGAAGGGAGCAATCTATTTGATTCTAAGTGGGATTGGGGATGATATTTACTCAACGGTTGATGCCTGCTCTACTGCTAAAGAGCTGTGGTTTGCCATTGAACGTCTGCAACAAGGAGAATCACTAAACAAACAAGATGTCAAGACAAACTTGTTTTGGAACTTTGGTAAGTTTACTTCATTGGATGGGGAATCAATTGATTAATATTACTCTATATTCTACAAAATGATGAATGATATGACAAGAAACAACTTGGAAGTCTCCACCATGCAAGTCAATGTGCAATTTCTACAACAACTTCAACCAGAGTGGACAAGATTTGTAACTTTGGTGAAACAACAAAATAAGTTGGACGAGGACAACTATCACACGCTCTTTGACATTTTGAAACAATTTCAGAATGAGGCAAATGAACTTCGAGCTGAACGGGTAGCAAGGACTGCTAATCCACTTGCTTTGGTTTCTACCACTCACCATGTCCAAGATCATCGCTCTCGTGCTCCAAAGTCATCCTCCACTACATCCTCCTCACCAAGATACTCTACTACATCCTCCTCACCAAGATACTCCACTTCATCTAAGTCTTCAGCTCCTACAAGATCATGAGACAAAGAACCAAGAGCACCATCACCATCATCTGAGCCATCATCTGAAGAGGACAGTGATGAAGAACTAGCTCAGAAGGATAGGGAGATGAAACAAAAAATTGCTTTCATTATGAAGACCTATAAGAAAATCTTCAAACCGACCAACAACAATCTTCGAACATCATCTAACACAAGGAACCAATATGTTGAGAGTCCTCGAAGGTATGACACACGTCAAAATGATGAAATTCCTCCTAGGTATGATCGACGTAATCCAACTCATGATGAGGGTTCTCCAAGGTATGATCGACAAACTACTAAGTATGATACTCAGAGGATTGCTAATGTTGTTGGGAATAGGGAAACTGTTGGCACTCAAGTGGTTCAGCAAAGTGGGATTCAGTGCTTTAAATGTCAAGGTTATGGGCATATGGCAAAGGAATGTAGGAAGCCGAAATGGGTTAGGGATTCTGGTTATCATAAGGAAAAGATGTTGTTGTGCAAGAAGATGGAAGTTGGGGTTAAATTGTCGGTTGAGGAAGGAGCAATGCTTGATGATACTGATGATGAAGCCTCTGACCAAGATCTTGAAGCACATTACTCGTACATGGCAAAGGTTGAAGAAGTTCTCAATGTCACTGAAGATGACAACGGTCCTATCTTTGAATATGTGAATACAAACAAAAAGTCGTCCCTAAATATGTGAATAAACACATCCTTATCTCATCTTCATCATTTTACTGTCAAAAAAAATACGGGACGAGCATATATATTCAATCCGACCACCACACTCAATCATCCGACCACCACACCAATCCAACCCACCACACCAATCCAACCCACCACACCACACTCGAACACGAGCACTAATCTGACCACCAGTCAACCACCAATCCGAGCACCATATTTTCATAAAGATAATTGATTTTGCAATAATGTTTAATTTTTGTTATAATGTTTAATGTTTATAATGTTCAATCCGACCACCGAGCACCATATCCTCATAAAATTAAAATTGGGTTTGTTTTGGGGAATGTTTAATTAAAATTGATATTGGGTTTGTTTTGGATTTGTTTTGGCTAGTTTAGTTCGACAGTAGGAACCCATCCCATACCACCACCACCACGAACGGTATTTTTTTTTTGCTTATATGTTTTCGGCTTATATGTTTTTAGCTTATATATAGTTTAATTTTGTTTTTTTGGCTAGTTTATTTCGTCACCACCATTGCGGCAGTCGCAACCACCACCGTCGCAGCAGCAGTAGCCACCACCACTACCGGCAATAGTAGTAGCCACCACCACCATCGTGACAACAGCAGCACCACCACAGGTGGGTGTTTGTTTGTGAGCTTATTTGATTTCAGGAATTATGAGCTTATTTGATTTCAACTTATACATAAGAAAGAAATTTATTTTCTTTATGTAAGGCACAAGTTTAATTTATTTTTGATATGTTTGTCGTAGCCGAGACCCGAGCCGAGACCCGAGTCACAGCCGAGTTAGAGGGAAACCGAGTCGCAGCCGAGAACCGAGACCCGAGTCACCTGTTTGAAAGGTGTGTTTGAAAAGTGTGTTTTTTTCGATAAGCTTATCACGATATGCGCTTATTAGTTGATTTCGGATTACATTTAAGCTTATGATTGCGGATTATATTTAGGGCTTAATTGATTTAGGCTTAATGGATTTCAGCTTATATAGGCACAAGTTTATTTTTTTTATATGTTTGTCGTAGCCGAGACCCGAGTCACAGCCGATTTAATTAGTAGGGAACCGAGTCACAGCCGAGAACCAAGATTCGAGTCATAGTTGTACAAAGGTAATGTTTTTTTTGAAATTGTTTTGGTGTTTGTTTCAAATTAGATAAAATTTCAGAAACCAACTAATTTATGTTTTTTTATTTTATGTTTGTGTTTGGTTAGCACCGGGACAGTCGGGACAACTTCCTCATGACCTCTTTTTCTATCTTTCTATCTTTGTTTATTTCAGTCGTGACCGAGGTGTGTAATTAATATTATGCATATGTTTATTATATTATATATATGATATATGATTGTTAGTCGTTTGTAGTAAATAATTTAAGGAATAGTTTAGGATTTTATCGATTAATTTCGGAAAATTCCCGTCCGAAGTTAATCAACCTATAACCCGTCCGAAATTAATTTATTAGGAATTAATTTCGGAAAGTCCCCTGTTTGGGACTGATTTTTGATGCTTTGTCTCATTTAGGATATGAATGCGTATAACTAGTTTATTATTTGAGATGATTTCGACAGTGTTTCTCCTTTACTCCTACGAATATGTCGTTAAACACATATTTGGGGAGTAGAGGGGAAATGTTGCCGAAATTTTCTCAAATAGTAAACCGGTTATACGCATTCATATATGGGACGAAACATTCAAAAGGTGGGTTAGGATTGCATTCCATAGTTTCACTAGGAAGAAACAAAAGAGTTCATATTCATTTGGTTAGTATGACATTTTACGTATAAAAAAAATAATTTATCTGAGTATGTTTATTTGCAACGCAGTTATGACAATTGATAAGAGTTAGACCACTGTATCCAATCGTAATTCCAATGAGTTTTTAGATGGTCTTTTTGCATTCATCCAGGATTGTGAGAAATTTTTGCACCCCATCTCACAAAAGCTCCGTTGCTCATGTAGTCGTTTTTGTAACCGTGAAACGTTGGTTACCCTCAGCCAACTTGAGGCACACATATCCGAATATGGGTTTGACAAACGTTACACCACTTGGATATATCACGATGAACCAATTCTTCCGTTACCTCCACTATTACCACATTCACCTGATCGCATTCACATGGATGCGTTCTTCGAGGATATTTCTTCAAATAATATTCCAAATCCACCATCTGAAAGTCCACCCTCTCAAACTCCACCAACTCAAACAACCGGTCCTCAACCAACCCAAACATCGGGTCCTAGTAACGAGTTTGAAGAGTTACTTGCTAGGTCTACCCAAAAGTTGTACCCAGGTTGTGATATGAGCACATTGGAATTTACATCAGAGATTTCGCACATCAAGGTTTTAAACAAAATAACTGATGCCGGGTTTAACAAATTCTAGCTCTTCTCCAGAAGACATGTTCCCCTAGTAAAGGATATAATTTCCCATCTTCATACTATGAAATAAAAAAGACATACAAAAAGATCTGGTTAGGATACGAATCGATCCATGCTTGTATAAATGATTGCTTTTTATATTGGGGATCACCGGAAAACAAGGCGAGGGATACTTGTCCAATCTGTAATGCGAGTAGATGGAAAACCCAAAGAAGAAAAAGGGACGCAATTAGTTGCCAACAAGGTGGTGCGTTACTTTCCGATAACATCTAGACTATAACGTATGTTCAACACAAAAGACATAGCAAAGTGGATGACTTGGCATGCGACCGGGCAGTCTAAGGAAGACGGTAAAATGAATCACCCCTGTGACGGTAAAGCATGGAAATATTTTGACATGATGAAACCTGAGTTCTCTTGTAACCCTAGAAACGTTCGATTAGGGTTGGCTGCTGATGATTTTAATCCTTATGGCATGATGAGCCAAAATTACAGCATGTGGTCGGTTATATTGACAACATACAACACACCACCGTGGATGTGTTTGAAAGAAACTTCTTTAATGTTGACGATGTTAATTCCCGGCCCTAAATCTGCTGCAAAGGACATTGATGTTTTCTTGCAACCTCTGATTAAAGAACTCAAAGATTTATGGGAGGGAGTCTGGACGAAAGACGCTGCTACGGGTACTCATTTCAAAACGAAAGCGGCGGTTTTATGGACCATCAATGATTTTCCAGCTCGAAGTAGTTTGTCTGGGTGGACTGGGCAAGGATACCACGCATGCCCTACTTGTAATGTGGACACTCCATCGATGCGTATCAACAACAAAATCGTTTATGTTGGTTATAGAAGATGGTTAAGAACAAATCATCCAAAAAGGAAAAAATCTAAGGAATTATAAGGTTCTCCCGAACATATGCCTAAGCCTAAAAAGTTTTCAGAACTTGATATCCAAATGCAGATTAGTAAAGTCTTTAAACGTAAACCGGGGAAACATATAACAATTGCTAAAGAGAACCGCCCCCATAATCGAGATGTTGAATTGAACTAGAGTAAGCGTTCTATCTTTTGGGATCTTGAGTATTGGCCCTTTCTTCTACTAAAACACTGCTGCGATGTCATGCACATCGAAAAGAATTTCCTTGAGGCTTTACTGAATACCCTGTTACAGAACGACAAATTCAAAGACACGCCAAAGGCAAGGCTAGACTTGGAAAAAATGGGAGTTCGAAAGGAGTTGTGTTTAGTTAAAAAAGAAAACAGGAAGTCCGATAAGCCTCATCCAAAGTTCTCTTTCACTCCAGAAAAAAAGAAAACTTTTTTGTAAATTCATCAAAGGAGTCAGACTACCTGATGGCTTTGGATCCAACTTCAAGAAAAAAGTGACCGCTGATGATGACAATATAACGAACCTGAAATCTCATGACTGTCATATAATGATGCATAGGTTACTTCCTTATGGAGTGCAACAATACTTGCCCAAAGACGTTGCAAAACCTATAATCGAGATTTGCTTATTCTTTAAGCAGCTTTGTGCTCGAAGTTTGGCTGTGTAGGACATGAAAGAAGCTAAAAACAAATTGATCATTATGATGGTTAATTTAGAGCAAAGCTTTCCTCCTGCTTTTTTCGACATAATGACTCATTTGGTTATACGTCTACCCGATGAGGCAATTCTAGGTTCCGTTACTCGCGGTAGGTGGATGTATCGATTTGAAAGATACATGAAAAAGATAAAGAATTATGTACGAAATAAAGCAAAGCCTGAAGGTTCTATTGTTGAGGGTTATGTTGCAGAAGAGGCATTAACTTTTTGTTCGCGTTACCTTAAGGATGTCGAGACGAGATTTAACCGCCTTGGGAGAAATGAAGACGATTTGCCTGGACAACCAGATAAATTCGAGGTGTTCCGGACCGTATGCACACCAACGGGTGGAATCAAACCAACTCGTATGACTAATGACGACATGCAGGCAGTTACGTGGTTTATACTTAACAACAGTCCTGATGTCGAAGCAAACATCTCGGCTTACAGCGAGTATGTTTCTTCTTTTTTTTATTTATAATTTTAAAAATCTTCTTTCTCGATGACTTCTTCTAATATCATGGACCTCTGCAGAGAAGCGCCTGATAATGTGGAAACGAGTTTTCCTACGTGGTTTAATAACAAGGTAAATACAATAGATATATTACCTTGGAGTTATTCCTCATCTAATAAACCTTTTTGTATCTCTTTTTTGTAGGCCCGTGAAAAAAAGTGAGTGGGGGCTGTAGTAACGAGTTATTTTCTTTGGCATGTGGACCTATTAGTTCATGTAAATACCCCGCTTGCATAGTGAACGGTGTGAAGTTTGTGGTACGTGAACGCGATATACTTCGTACCACTCAATGCTGCGGAGTTTCAACACCTATGGTTGATGGAGAGATGTATTATGGTCAACTCGAAGAAATTCTGGAGCTCACTTATATCGGCAACCACAAGGTTTTGTTGTTTCGATGTAAATGGTTTGACACAATTAACCCTACCAATTGCACCAAACGCAACAAACGTTCTTACACTGAGCAAGGCATACATCATATTTTGACCGATAGGCTATTTCACCAAAATGGCCCATACATTTTCCCGACACAAGAAACACAAGTATTCTACCTTGAAGACCTTGATAGACGACCGCTTCATTGGAAGGTCGTCGAACATGTTTATCATCAAGATGTGGCAGAGTCCGATGAAGATTTTATACATGGTAGCAGTTCATCAGATGTTACATTGTCTGTTGCTTTGCCTAATTTGGATCTTACGGATTTGAGTGTAAATACTCAACCGACGGAAGTGGACGCCCTACCGGTTGATGATGATATTATTAATATTGAAGATGAGGTCGTTGCACACGTCATTGATGATGTTGATGATGATGTTGATGATGGTGATGATGATTTATTGTCGGATGATGATGAAGTGAACCCTAGTAATGATGTTGAAGAATTTTTATCTAGCGATGATTCTGAAGATGACAATTGATATTAAGTTGTATTTTGAATGAAATTGTTATATGCTTTAATGTGTAATTTTTTATTTGTAAACGATTGTTATATGCTTAAGTTGTAGTTTGAATGAAACAATTGTTATACGCTTAAATGATGATGAGTTGTTTTTATTTGTTTAAATGTGTAATTTTGTATTTTAATGAAAATATTTTTATATGTTAAAATGTCTATATTGATATGAATTTGTATATTAGTATAAATTGGTTAATTAAATTGTGTGTAATTTTGTTTTTTTAATGAAAATGTTTTTATATGTTAAAATATGTATATTGATAAAATGTGTATACTGATATGAACTTGTTATCTTACAGATGGCGTGTGTAGCTCCTAGATCACACGGTGGGGATGCTGGTGGTGATACACCCAAACGGCCCACACGTCCTGTACCGGCCCAGTGTCAACGTAAGAAAACGTTATATTTTTTTATAACACTGATATTTATAATTTATGTCACTTGAATTTTTACGAGTAAATAACATATCTTTTGTAGGTTCAAATCAACGTTTTGAGACCAACCTAACAAAATTATTCGAAGGAATACAGAGCAAATAACGAAAAACCTTTGACACTTGGATTTGAAATTAAGGATCTGCAAACCTTCCATCCTCTGGGCGAATATGCATCCCTGTTGACTCATCTTATGGGGGAATTAGTCCGGACACTTCCCCTTGCTTGCGAATGGGACGAAATTCCACTCTTATAAAGCTCATATTCTTCCTACACTTGCGGTCAAAATTGTTTATTTTACTTATATTGTTATTGTTATCGACATTTAGATATGTGTGTTATGTTTAATTTGTTTGTTTATTTAAATTAATATGTTTTTATGTAGACATATTTCGACCTCCAGTCATGGTACAATGATCATACTGAGGTGGTGTGTGGCAAGGGTGTGTATCGGGTGTCGGGTCGGGTTAAGCTTGCGTTGGAACTCCAACTGAGGTTGCTGTATAGAAAACACAAGAACAGGATCAAGAAGCAATATTATTCAGTTTATCAGATGCCCGCACATGCAGAAGCACATGTACCGCCGCAGAAAAGCGTGGGACCATAGAACCGAAGATGACTGGGCTGACTTGGTTGAGTGGTGGTCACATCCAAGTAGGGTGACAAGAAGTGAGATTAATACTGTTAATCGTTCCAAAAACACGGTACCGACCACTCAAGGCAAAAAACCATTCACCCGAGGAAGGAATGAATACGTAAGACTCTTTATAACTTTTTTGATTTTATTAAAAGCGTTTATATTGTTTATTTATTATAGCTCGTTATTAATTTATTTGATATTTTATAGAAAGTCAAGGAAGGGGTCTACGAGGACCTGATTGAAACGTGGAGGAAGGGGCACTCAAATAATGTCATGCTTAAAAAAAAGAAAACGAGGAAAGATATGTAAGTAATATATAACTCTTTACATGCTTTAGTAACTAGTTTTATTTGTTTTAAACCGTTCTTTTCTTTCCCAACTAAAGATGAAAGCCCTCCAAGACCAAGTTAAATCCAAGATCATCCCGCACATGTCTGATATAGAAATAGTGGCTACAATCATGCCTAGTCAAAATAAGCAAAATTTGTCGGGACAAGGTAGGAAGTTACCGGGTGGTGGCAATAATAATTTTCGCAGGTTATATATCCTCAATAAAACAAAATATAAATCAATTGTTCATATTTATGTCTTGTTGTATATAATGAAAAATTGTTGTTGTAACTTATCGCAGGCGCGATCCTCCAACTCGACCGGATTTTCCCACTCGTGATGAAATCCAGCAAATGATGGAACAACATGCACAAGAGATGGAGCTGATGAGGAAACAGAATCAGGAGGCGCAGCAACGGGCTTACTTAGGAGCGTTAAAGGCAGGCACGACGTAACAATGGGGTCAGACGTCGTACCAGCATATGACGCAATATCAGAGTCAATTGGGTGAGTTTTTCCTGAACTACAACTCATCAAATACTGATCATCCAATTAACCCTCCTACTTTAGTACCCCCGCCCCGACCTTGTTTTATGCCCCCTAGCTCCTGATTGGGCTCACTTAGTCCAACCCCCTATCCTTTTAATCAACCATTGCAACCTCCTTCCATCGACCCATTCCGACCACCTTTTCCCGACCATCTCCAACCACTCCAACCTCCCTATACCGGAACTTATCCTATGACTCCCGTCACCAACAATACTGATAACTGAGTTTTTGCTAGGTTGAAAGTTCGTTTCTCGATATCTTCTCGAATTGATTACTGGTTAAATGTGTGACTCAGTTGTTCTTGGTGGAAAAGAAATAGAGTGGTTGTCGTTGTCTACACTAATTAAAAATAAAAACTTGAAACAATAAAATAAAGACAGTAAAAAGAAATACTGAAAGATAAAAACTTGACGGGAAATTAATTACGAGAAATTAAAAACGTGACGATAAATAAAAAGGCAACCTTAAAAGTAAATAAGGCAAACTTAAACTAAAGGCAAGTAAATTAAAAGTGCGACTAAGTAAAAAAGTCGGGAAAAATAAAGTCTAAAACTAAATATAAAAAATTGCAAAACTACAAAAGAAATCAGCTCATCCGGAATACTCCCTTCATCCAGAATAAATCCTTCATTCGGAACAAATTCATTCATCCGGAATAAAATCATTCATTCGGAACAAATTCCTTTATTCGGAATAAAATCATTCATTTGTAAAAAATTCCTTTATTCAGAACAAATTCCTTCATCCGGAATAAAATGGTTCATTCGGAACAAATTCCTTTATCCGGAATAAAATGGTTCATTCGGAACAAATTTCTTTTATTCAGAACAAAGTGGTTCATCCGGAATAAAATGGCTCATTCGGAAAACTCTTTGATGCGGAATAATAAATACAAGAAATGAATTGGTTCGGAATAAAAAAATGACTTATTCGGAATAACAGTTTATCCAGAATAAATTAAGCGTAATGCTTCATCCGGAATAGAGTGTTCATCCGGAATAAATGAAAGAAAAGGTTGGTTCGGAATATAAAGCATTGATTCGGAATCTGGGCAAACCAACAGTAACGAAGAACACGGAAACTAAAAGCCACAAATTTAAACAAAATCAATCAAAATCAACCAAAGGATTAAACCAAAATAACACAAATGATTAACTAAACAATAACCAATCAATCCAAATCAATAACACTAACCATAATAATCAAAATGAGCAAAACCCACTTAATCTAATCAATAAAAATAGAGATCATAAACATAAACATAAGATTAAATCAATCACAAGAAAGAAAGATGAGAGATTAACAATAAAGATTAAGATTCAATAAACATAAAAGTAACTTACTTGGAATTAAAGGAATTAAAGTTACATGACAAGGTAATTAAAGGTGCAAGTAATTAAGGTGCAAAAATTAAAGATGGAAGATCATAGTTTGTCAAACTAGCCAACAAAATGAAAATGAAATCCTAATGGCCTATTTATAGGAGGATTAGGGAGGTGCTTAGAGGAAGCTTCCTCCCCTATTTCTTCTTTCTTTAATTGCATCATTAAGTCCTTAATCTTCTTAGTTCTTCGACTTTAATGACTTTGTCTCGGGATTACTTTAAACTCGTCTTGAAAATTTCTTCATAAATAAGACTTGAGTTCTTCGGCTTTTAGTAAACTTCCGTCTTTTGACTTTTTCTTCGATAAATCTTCAGAATTGGTCTTGGACTTCCGTTCTTTTTGCACTCTTGATTTCTTGACTTCGTCTTTTGTCTTTTTCTTTGATAAAAGCCCATGAAAGCCCGTGTTTTCCTTCCTTTTCACATTTTGGTCCTAAAACACAACAAAAACGCAAACCACGCATGATTCTGACATTTACGACATAAAATACACGTTATGGCCTTGTTTTCATTATAATTAAGTGGTAAAAGGATGGGTGTTTTCACACCTATCAAATCCCCTACACTTAACCATTGCCATGCCCTCATGCAATGCTATAATTTTAAAGCACGGTTTACATTTTTCATCACAATCAATCCACATTAGCCTTTATAAAGAGATAGAAAATAACAAAACAAGTAAAGAAATCAAAGACTTACCTTGGGGTTTTGGAATGTCATGAATAATTATCATTCTCAAGTTTCACGTTCCTCATACCAAGCTTAAAAATGAGATCATTGTTATTATAAGTTAGCAAACTAACACGAACTCATGTGGGCCAATTATTCACTTAGACTCCCTTATTCCTAGGTGTATCTCTTATATTTTATTATTGTCTTGAATGATCACGAGGATGCATTGTTTGACTTATTTTGATAGTTATTTAAGTTGAAAACAAAGTGGGACGATTTAATCAATAGTTAGCTAAAGGACAAAATCTTTTAAAACTGCTTCTCGGGACCTCATAAAGTTCATATCTTGGCATAACTCGATTCACGATTTGAGACCTTTCTCGGACCGATATTTGGCAGCGACTTCATACTTCAATTCTTGAGAGACGTTCTTGAAGTTATGGTCTTCTCTTCATAATAGGAATTTTCTTCACTTGAAGCTTTGAGAGATTCTTCATATTTGGACCACGACTTCTTCATTTTTCTCCATTCTTTATTTGGGATTTTGATATACAACGATCCGCCTCCTTTTAGGACTTGGATCTATTTATCCTCATACCTTGTTAGGGCCTTTTTGGATAGACTTCTCCGTGATCTTTCGGGAGTATCTGCTTTTCGTCGTGTGTCTCGATCCTTCATATTGATTTTTGATAAATGATTCTTCACATCACTTGGGATCTTTAGCAACAAAATGTAGCCCTCATGCCTTGTTAGGGCCTTTTCGGACTCGCCAATCTTCGCATCCCGCTTCAATAAGTTATGCCTTGGCTATGAACTTTAATTAATACCGAGCAACTTTTAAACGATCTTGTGCTAGAAGCTAAGTAACTTTTCAAATCGTACAACCTTATTTATTGCAGATAAATTTATCAGCAAGCGATGGGAGAATAGGCTTATAATCAACTCACATAAATTCACGAAAGAATACCAAACTTATAATTGACTCTATCATCTCTCGTTCTCCACAGTTTAAAATCTCAAAGAATGAGACTCGTGGATGCTTAGTCAATTAAATCAAAGTTTTGGGTTTTCGAGTCGCCTATAGGATCTTGCATCTTCTTAGACTCTTTCAAGTTTAGAATTTGCGTTTTAAAGTTCCTTTGATAAACGACTCTCTATGATCAATTATAAGAACTTGCAAAAAGTTCTTGTTCTTAACCCGTGAGAGTTAAGACTTTCGCGTTTTAAAGCTCCTTATATAAAAGCCTAGCAAAACTTGACTTAAACACGTTAAGGATACTAGCTAGAGTAAACTTAGATAAGTAAACTCGGGTTGAGTCAAAATATTCACGACTTTGAAAAATTTAAAACCACTTTATTGAAATTTTATTCTAGCAAGGAAAGAAAATAAACATAACAAAGGAAAATACAACTATACAAATAGGCTAAAATAGATTAAAAATTTTGAAAAATGTCGAAAAATCGAATTTTCCGGTTAAATGAAGGACAAATACAAGGAAAAGGCCACTTAACTTCGATAGAAGTCCCCCTACACTTGATATAAACATTGAACTCAATGTTTAAGCATGTGGGAGTAAACTCCCCTACACTTAGGACATTGTGCACTTTGTTTAAATCTCGCTAAGGAAGAGACAACTAAAGTGATTCCTATTTTAATATTGAAGAATATAAAATAGAGAATCAAAAGAGTTTAGGATAGAACCGGGAAGACGGAAACTCGGAATCACGGGTCGTCAAAATTCATCAAGAGTGTGTCTTTGAATCTCTAATCCCTGCACATGATAAGAAAGAAAACAAGAAACACCAACGGGGCTCCCCCTACACTTATGGTGAAAACAGGGAAAGATAGATAATCGGGTTGCCTCCCGAAGAGCGCTTGTTTTTGTTAACCGAGTCACGAGCCTGACTCGTCCCCGAATTAAATGGTCCATGGGGAAACCTCGAATGTAATACCGGGATCAAAGACCTTGTCCTCGTTCCCGGTGGACATTAACAAAGGAGAGGCAGGAGGATAAGTAGTGAATGGTAGGAAAGTCCGCTCAATATAAGAAAAGCTAGTGAAATCCAGATTGACGGGAGGTGGGTTGGGTAAGGGAATCACATTGTCATCCTCCAAAGACAATGGATGTAGACCAATTGGCAAAGCCGTAAAATTATCAATCATAGAATGGTCCATGTCACCTCCCGGGTCAAAGCATTTATCCTCATGAACGTTGATCTTGTCGATATCATCGTAGCTAAGGAGTGTAGAAACTCGTTTGAAAAGATCACGATCAAGTACGAAACCATCATTCATTTGTGGGGATTGTTGATAAGTTAAATCCTCACGAATGTGGTAAACGTAATTCTCATAAGAGGAGTGTTGATTAGGTAACTCCTCGAGAATTGGATGTTTGGGCATGTGAGTTGGTGCGTCATTATTATGAAAAATAAGACGTTCCAACTCATCAAGTTCGGCCTCGATATTGGAAAAATCGTCCTCACTCGTAGGTGGAAGTGGAGGTAAAAGAGCTAGCTCTCGGTCGATAATTTCCTCAATCTCGGGCTCGAAGACGAAATCATCATACTCACCACATGTTGAACTCTTGTTGGGAGGATCAATTATCGCATGTGGATTTGTGAGTATGTGATCATTGACTAGCGAAGCAAACTTGTCCGTAAGCTCCGCAAAAGTCGGCACATCACACAAATTTTCCGGAACACCCGCGGGCTCACTTGGGATGACGACAAGTTCCTCGACACTAGACTTTAGGAATTTGTCCGATTCCGTTGCCGAAATAATGTCAAGATGCTCATCCTCCATTATGAGAGAGCCAACGGGCTCCTCGGGTGTGATAGCAATAGACGAAGGAGGAATGGGATAAGTCTTTCGTTGCTTTAGAAATTCCTCCTCGTCGAAAATCACCTCAATATCGTCATCACTCTCCTCATTACCTAAAGGTCCAATAATAAGCTCAGGGATATGAGTACTCGTATGATCTCGCTGCTTTAAAAATGACTCCATACAAGTTTGCAGCATGTGTAAAATCGCTTTCGTTTGTTCTTGAACAACTATAGCAAGATCGTCAATAGGTTCTTGGTAACTCATCCCGTGACGAGGCTGATGATCAATTGGGTATTGCAGGGGTTGGTCAAAACTGGAAGGGTTATAATTATAGTAATTTTGATTCCCCGTTGGACAGTGAAAACTTTCGTGAAGACCCCCACAATTTTGGCAGCATGGGTATGGAGAAAAATCTGGTGAGTTTTGTGGATAGCTATTTCCATTGTCATAATTGTAACCCGGTTCTTGCCCGTGATCATACGGGTATCGAACCGGACACGAAACATGCCAATGAGAATCGCCTCCACAATAGATGCAAGGGGGAATAGGAGGCGGATTAGAAAAGGACGAATTTGTCGAGTTGCACGATGGACAAAATCCGAATTGTGTATTATCGATATCGTTTCCGTACCGCTCACATGTACACCATTGACATGAGTCGTTCCCGTATAATCGTTTCCCACACCCGACACAATGGACATAAGAATCCATAAAGAAAAATAGATAAGCAAGAAGAATATTTTTGGTACAAAACTTTGAAAAAGAGATGCTTTTTATGATTTTTCAAATGTTTTTGGGATTTTTGAAAATTTTTGACACGAAAAATAACGTTCACGAGTGAACGGATCCCAAAAGCCAACGCGTCTCTCACAAAAAACCGTTAATCTTCACGAAAAGAGCCGGCAGCGGCGCCATTTGATAACTGAGTTTTTGCTAGGTTGAAAGTTCGTTTCTCGGTATCTTCTCGAATTGATTACTGGTTAAATGTGTGACTCAGTTGTTCTTGGTGGAAAAGAAATAGAGTGGTTGTCGTTGTCTACACTAATTAAAAATAAAGACTTGAAACAATAAAATAAAGACGGTAAAAAGAAATACTGAAAGATAAAAACTTGACGGGAAATTAATGACGAGAAAGTAAAAACGTGACGAGAAATAAAAAGGCAACCTTAAAAGTAAATAAGGCAAACTTAAACTAAAGGCAAGTAAATTAAAAGTGCGACTAAGTAAAAAGGCGGGAAAAATAAAGTCTAAAACTAAATATAAAAAATTGCAAAACTACAAAAGAAATCAGCTCATCCGGAATACTCCCTTCATCCGGAATAAATCCTTCATTCGGAACAAATTCATTCATCCGGAATAAAATCATTCATTCGGAACAAATTCCTTTATTCGGAATAAAATCATTCATTCGGAACAAATTCCTTTATTCGGAATAAAATCATTAATTTGGAACAAATTCCTTTATTCGGAACAAATTCCTTCATCCGGAATAAAATGGTTCATTCGGAACAAATTCCTTTATCCGGAATAAAATGGTTCATTCGGAACAAATTCCTTTATTCGGAACAAAGTGGTTCATCCGGAATAAAATGGCTCATTCGGAAAACTCTTTGATGCGGAATAATAAATAAAAGAAATGAATTGGTTCGGAATAAGAAAATGACTTATTCGGAATAACAGTTTATCCGGAATAAATTAAACGTAATGCTTCATCCGGAATAGAGTGTTCATCCGGAATAAATGAAAGAAAAGGTTGGTTCGGAATATAAAGCATTGATTCAGAATCTGGGCAAACCAACAGTAACGAAGAACACGGAAACTAAAAGCCACGAATTTAAACAAAATCAATCAAAATCAACCAAAGGATTAAACCTAAATAACACAAATGATTAACTAAACAATAACCAATCAATCCAAATCAATAACACTAACCATAATAATCAAAATGAGCAAAACCCACTTAATCTAATCAATAAAAATAGAGATCATAAACATAAACATAAGATTAAATCAATCACAAGAAAGGAAGATGAGAGATTAACAATAAAGATTAAGATCCAATAAACATAAAAGTAACTTACTTGGAATTAAAAGAATTAAAGGTACATGACAAGGTAATTAAAGGTGCAAGTAATTAAGGTGCAAAAATTAAAGATGGAAGAGCATAGTTTGTCAAACTAGCCAACAAAATGAAAATGAAATCCTAATGGCCTATTTATAGGAGGATTACGGAGGTGCTTAGAGGAAGCTTCCTCCCCTCTTTCTTCTTTCTTTAATTACATCATTAAGTCCTTAATCTTCTTAGTTCTTCGACTTTAATGACTTTGTCTCGGGATTTCTTTAAACTCGTCTTGAAATTTCTTCATAAATAAGACTTGAGTTCTTCGGCTTTTAGTAAACTTCCGTCTTTTGACTTTTTCTTCGATAAATCTTCAGAATTGGTCTTGGACTTCCGTTCTTTTTGCACTCTTGATTTCTTGACTTCGTATTTTGTCTTTTTCTTCGATAAAAACCCATGAAAGCTCGTGTTTTCCTTCCTTTTCACATTTTGGTCCTAAAACACAACAAAAACGCAAACCACGCATAATTCCGACATTTATGACATAAAATACCCGTTATGGTCTTGTTTTCATTATAATTAAGTGGTAAAAGGATGGGTGTTTTCACACCTATCAAATACATTTAACCATTGTTATCGTCCCGTCTCAAACTCAACTCATGAGATCGGCTCTACTTCACATTCGCGTAATCATTAATCCTCGTCACCACGATTACCGGTCCGTTGACGAGTTGGGTCGACATATGGATCTCCAAAACAGTGGTGACGACTTATCAGGGGATGACGAGGGGGATGACGAGCAGCAAGGTGACTTTTCACCTAACGAGGATGAGGAGGACGAGTAGAGGTTGTAGTAGTATTATTTCTTATTATGCATGTTTAATAAAGTTTGAGACTTGTAGCGTGTGAAACATTTGATTTAGGATGCATAAGTGTATATGATGAATATTGTATCGTAACGTTGGATAATTTATCTTAATATGGTATTGTAACGTTTACTGATTTGTTATTATTCTGTATTGTGGATTTGCCGAATTCTATTTTGAATTGTAGATTTTGTCCGGAAAAAGTTCCGGAAACTGCAAAAATGCTAAGTTTTTTACCCCCAGGTACATCTAGGGACGACTAAGTCGTCCTAAAGTTACAAATATCGCCCATATATTAAACCTAGGGACGACTTAGTCGTCCCTAAGTGTATTTGTTGCCCAGATATTAAACCTAAGTCGTCCCTAGGTTTAATAACCTGGGCAACAAATACACTTAGGGACGACCAAGTCGTCCCTAGGTTTATATTTACTTTTTTTTTTCTAAAAATGATTTTATTAATTATTAAAAAAAAGATTTTCTAAAAATTATTTTATTAATTGTTAAAAAAAGATTTTTTATTAAAAATTTTAAAAAGTTTATTTTTATTAAAAAATTGGGACGACTTTTTCGACCCTAAGTTTCGAAGGGAAGTCGTCCATAAGTTAGTCAATATTTTCAACGGAAAGGCTGTGCGGCCCATTTGGTCGTCCCTAGGTTTCAAAGGGGAAGTCGACCCTAGAAATCTAGGGTCGAATTTTTGGGCACTACCCTCTTGGGTCGACTAAGTCGTCCCTAGGGTTTAGGGTCAAAAAGTGGTACCTAAGGACGAATAAGTCGTCCCTAAGATGCAAAGTTGTTGTAGTGTACATTTTAAAAGAACACGTTTTGAAAGCTTTTACCTGGAACTTTCTTCGTGATTGAATCTTATGCAAGTCTTTTGTTCCAAAGAAGCAACCTTAATAAGCACAACTCATCGCAAGTTTATAAGATAACATAAGAACACAATTAATGACCTAGATGTAAACTCTTACGAGGCATTTTTAAGTAATGAGTATTAAGGGTAACATAAAAGTTCAATGTTCCAGCTGAAGATTGCTTCTGCTCTCATTTCTTCGGCCCAATTCGACAACTGACTCAGCTTCATTGATTCCATATTCATTAGTCCTGGTAAGGATTACCTAAAAAAATATAGCAATGTCCATCCATTCATGAGTATATTTCCTAAATTGATTCAGAACAGAGTCTTTTTGTTTACTGAAAATGTAATACACAACAACTTTACCTCGTTTTCCTCATCAGCAAGAATTACCTTCTGTATTCAAAATGAATGAGGACTGCAATTTATAAGCTGAAGTAACTTTTCACCTTGTCAATAAACATAAAGATTTAGCCATTTTCAAGAAAAAAAATTAAGAGATAAGAAGAAATTTAATCATGAAAAAGGTTAAGGATGGGTTACCACATACCCGCTGGCATCCATGTTTTTCTAATAAAATCATGTCTCCTTCTGCTGCTAAAAAGATTGGCATCAATGTTTCTCTATTGCATGTTCGGTTATTTTTTCTGTGTTCTTTGGCGTAGCGGAATATAAATGGAGGATTGTAGGTATGGACTTTGGGGAGGTAGACCTTGATCAGTTACGTGGGGCAGCTGTCGATAATAATGATAGTCAATACCATGAAGGAGCAAATATATGAGATTGTTAATGGAAAGAATGATGATTGTGTGATATGCCTGGATGAACTCAAAGAAAACGAGCCAAATGTTGTTATATCATGCCAACACTTGTTTCATGCCTATTGTATCACGAAGTGGCTCTCCGAAAATCAAAGTTGCCCTATTTGTCGATCAAAATCCATCCTTTTCCTCAGACGTTCCTTCTGAGAAACTAACTGCAGCATCTTATATATAACAAGGTGACTCTTTTTTTTTTACAATTATAAGTCTGGATTATGTATTCTTCTGTATGGACGTACTCGACTACCCGTTGTAGCTTTACTATAGGCTCATGATCATAGATTCGATCATAGGGCATTAATTAGTTCGTGATCAACTACCCACTCTTTACGTACTGTTGGAAATAAAGACACAACCATAAACTTAAATAAGACACGATATGACGTAATCCTAACAAGAAAAGCCAAAGGATACAAACATTTTAAAATTTGGTTTATCCGAGAATGTTGTTCAGTGAAAGAAAGTTACGTGTGCTTCGTTCTCGTGGTTGCACCAAAATTATGAATCAGTTCTTCCTCACTATATATGAGAACTATCATTCTTAAGAAGTTGGTATATATATCTACCGTTTTATTTATTATGTTAAGGCTAGAATTAGACGATATATCTTTGAATTTGTTACATAATAAAATTTGTTGATTAAAACGCCAATCATTCCCGAGTTTTTCACACAGCCTATAAAAACAGCTTGTACGTATGCATGATAATGCATCACAGAATCAAATACTCCTTAATCTGCATGCTTTTTTTATTAGAATTTTTTGTTCTCTTAAATAATACGTAACTGGTTAATCTTCCCATATTCCATAATATCATTCTTTAAGAGAGATTCTCACTTTCTGAACAAAGAGTTAAAGATGATCAAATAATTAAGTTTTCCATTCATTATTATATTGTCATGAAAACGGAAAGTGTGATTGTGCAGGCAATTTTTATAACTGCGATATGCATGGTACAATAATAGTTGTAACTAGTAGGTATTTATATATATGACCACAAGCTGCAGGTCAAAAACATAGCACAAGAAAATCCATCAGCCATGACCAAAACCTTACGTCTTCTGATGTTATTTGCAGGTTCCATTATCTTTATGTTTTTATTTTACTATATGGTATTTCTGGGAAGAGTAAACCTTGATCAGTTAGCCAGGGAAAATTTAGATAACAGTAATCGTCCAAAGATCATCAAGGAGCAAATGTACGCGACTGGCAATGGAAAGAACGATGATTGTGTGATATGCCTGGATGAGTTCAAAGAAACGGAGTCGATTGTTGTTATAGCATGCCAACACTTAATTGTTTCATGCCTATTGCATTATGAAGTGGTTCTCAGAAAATCAATGGTGCCCTATTTGTCGAACTCCTTCCCTTCATGAGCTTTTGCACGTCGTCAATAATAGCAGATGTAATATTGTCAATTTTCTCAAGCAGTATAAATTATAATCAATATACTTGATAATTTTGGTTGGTTGACATATGCTCTTGCTTCTTTTGAAGCCGTGACATCTTGCATGCATTAAGGATATACCAAAGAGAGTCAGAATCGTACACCTAAACTAATCCTCTCATCATAGGTATTGTATTATTGATGAGTAATATTTTAGAAACCCTAATCCCACAAGTCAGGCTGGAGCCAATTTATGGTCTAATATTCCCCAAAGTTCAAGCGGAGGAATCGCGAAAGCTTGGACGGAAGAAGTAACTAGAAAAAAAAAACAAAACATAATCAAAACAAAGCTGTAAAAGCGGATCTTTAGAAGCAGCGGATCCTTATAAAAACTAATAAATAAGCAAAACCCGGCAGAATCAAGGTATATCTATCTTTGTCAACGTTGACAGACTCAACCTACATCTATCAGCCGAAATGCGGCGGACTCATGGTATATCTATCTGCGAAACATGGCAGACTCAACCTATATCTATCGGCCGAAACGCGACGGACTCAAGGTATATCTATCTGCGAAACACGGCAGACTCAACCTATATCAATTGACCGAAACGCGGCGGACTCAAGATATATCTATCTGCGAAACACGACAGACTCAATATATATCTATCGGCCGAAAACCAAAAGTTGGGGCTTGATACCCTAAATTCGACAAACAAATAGACAATTAAACAATAAGAAAAACAAATATTTTTACACAATTAATAAACAAACGCTCTTCAATCAAATAAACCAAATCATATGATCATCATGTGTCGTCATTCTCTTCTGCCTTTCTTTTCCTTTTACACACTTGGTTGAATCAAATTCAACCTTATCACATAGCTGAGAAAAACTACCAAACAAAGGCAACAAGATTGAACCCACGACACTTTTTTTTACATTCTGAAAGGATACAAAAGAAAATAATGGGTTTTTGAGGTTTGATTAGAAGATGGAGACATGTTTAGTGGTAACTAAATAAGTAGTGGTGTTATGATTTGGGATCGGTAGAGGAGAGATCTAGGTTTCGGAAGATTTTTTTTTCTAGAATGAATTTTTTGGGTTAGGATAAGTTTGGTCTGATACCATGTTAGATTGATTAAAACCCTAGGTATGTGTATTTATTATGATCTACTGAATATTCTAGAAATCCTATTCCCATAAGTGAGCCAATTTATGGTCTAATAGCCATATGGTAATTAGTAATTACCTACCAGTAAAGACCAAAGGATATTCGAAACATAAAATTTTGGTTGCCAGGGAATATCTATACTAATTATAAAGGCTGCATCACAATTATTAAAACTTGAAAAGTTTCCTTTGTAGCTTCTTCTGTAAATTTTATTCCTATCAATGTATTTATATAATTGTCTAAGAATTAATACTGTTACAAATAGTTGGCATCCTGCTGACATCGTATAAACAACCTTAATTCATCAATTCAAATCTTTCTCAACCTCACGAATACACACACATTAAAAACACACATACATCATATCTCTTTAATAAACACATACACACAAATCTATCATGGTTGCCACTGAAACGGCCACCACCATAACCAACCTCTCTTTCGGTTGTTTTCGTGTGATAGGTAGTTTTGGTAGGTGGTTTTGGTTATGGTTTTGGTTATTGTTTTATTGTTTTTGTTTTTTTCTTTTGGTTCAGATCTAGCCGGATAGGTGGTTGTACTTTCTTCTCCATAGATTGCCTTTTGGATGATCTTTTTGAGGTAATTTTGTTTGGTTATTAATATAGGACTAATTTTTGAGGTATTTTTGTATTATTTTAGAATTGTTGCAGGGATAATTACAGGGTTATGAATTCGTCAGATTCGTTTTTTTATTTACGCATAGGAATATGTTGTTTAAAACAAGATTTTCCAGTCTTGTTTAATTAAGAAGATGATGTTTCATATTGCTTATTTATGTGCTTATTAAATTCATCTTTTACAGCTTACCTTCTTGATGCAAAATGGGTCAGAATGGATATAACGAGTCTAATGTCGTAGAATGATACGCTCGATGCCTCCAAAATTGCACTAGCAGATCGTTATGGGTCTGAAAATAGGTATAATTTGTTTTATGTTAATTTTATAAGCCTAATTTATATGAAGAATATATTACACTAGATGCTTATAAAATACCGCACATGAAATAGACTTTTGCACACTTTCACATTGCTTACTTAGCTAGGACAACTGTTACAATAATTTTTTAAATTTTAAATATAACAATAAACCACATGAAAAGATTTTGCGTATCGGAAAAGATTTGATATAGTTGAAATTTAACCATTTCATTCTCTTTAAACAACACCTGCCTCCTTTATCTTCTCTATCTACACGAAAACGGTAAACCAAAATCGGCCTCTCTTACCGCAGACCCACTGTCGCTGCCATTTTTATTGATGTCTACCAAACTAATGATATGGTTTCGGTAGACTAGGTGATTTTAGTGTGCTAGGTGGCTTCGATGTGTTTATAGTGGTTCGAGTTATTTTGGGAACATTCGTTTGCAAATAAATATTGTGTTTTTAAGTGCTATAAATCTCTTGAAGGAACCCATAACCTAATATGTCACCAAATCCATAACTCTTAAAAATCGACAAGGTGCAAGACAGCGGTGGTTCTCGGTTGTGCTTTCTGGCAAAATTATAGAATGGTGGTGATTTCTTTTGGTTTTTCATGGTACATGGTTGCATCAGATATGGAACAAATGTAGGTAACTTAAAATGTTGGCTGATACTTTTTGGTATGTTAAGGGAATATTTTTGAAGACAACTACACAATGTCCTGATAAAATTTTAATTTTGGGAAAAAGTTATCTTGATTATGCCTAAAAAATATAATTGGTCTAGAGACATGTTTTTATGTTCTTTTTTAAGTGTTTGGTTTTGATTTTGCTTTCATCTTCTATTGAAGATGGGTGAACTATCAGATGATATTGTTAACACCATTTTGTTAACCGTAAGTAATTATAAAGAACAGGTTCTATGAATTAGAAGTTTTAAGTTATGAATCACCATTACCTTTGTTGCTCGAAAGGTGCTTGAAAAAATGCCTAGCAGAAAATTTAATGTTAAGTTTTTCATTTTTTCTTGCGAAATGCTATGTAACTTCATTGTAATCATGTACTCCCTCCGTCCCAAAATAATTGTCCACGTTTGATTTTTTTGGTCTTTTTTCTAAACTTTTGACCGTAAATATATTTATTTGTATTACATAATACTTGATAAAATTTATACCAAATGAAAATATATTTAAAACTCTATCTATTCATATATTTTGCATCAAGTATTATTTAACACACCCATATATAATTAGGGTCAAAGTTGCACAAACAAGACTCCGAAATTCAAATGTGGACAATTATTTTGGGACGGAGGTAGTATATTATAAGGACATGTGTAGACTAATATGAATACACATATATCTACACAATTGTAACATTTAGTTCTTTGTTGTACATACGCGATAACATATTTTTTTCTATTTCGAGTTTGTGTGAATACAATTCAAATTAGGTGGTGGTTTAATACATGTATTTAGAACTCTCGAATCAAATATAAACAATTCTAGATAATCACATGTTTTAGAAATCATGAATTTAAGAAGTTCAGTGAATTATAATACACTTTGGAGTTACCATGGCTTTCATCTCAAAATTTGTATACGACTTGTATATCAAAAGAAGTTGAATGAATAGTACTTACCATTGAACATCCCTTTTTTCAGTCCATGCTTTTGTTTTGATTTAGATTTACGGTCTTTGGATTACTAATCATGTTTTGTATGTTTAACTGAGTTTTATATGTTGTAGTTTGCATCACTTGTATTCTCAAAAGATACAAATTCATGTGTAAGTCAACAAGAATCGTTAGGGATCCATCTGTAGAACCTTGAGGCGACGAAATACTCACCTCTCTTGATATCAAGGTACAAAAAAATATTGCTACTATCAAGATCTTTCAGTCGGACAATAAGTAATTATATTCTATATGTATCAAATTGAGCTGCAAAAATATACATTATATGTTAATCAATAAAAACTGAACTTCTTATGGAGTTGGCGAGTACAAAAATGTTATCATTGTAATTTCTAAGTAACTGGTTTCAGAGGTTGCATGCCATAAAAATATAGTGTAAATGATACATAATCCATTTGGGATGTATAGTATTCAAAGTGACCTGTATTTGAAGAAATGGGTTGAAATTGTCATTCATACTTGACAACAACTCTGTAGTTACAGGATGATTCTAATGATGATGATCTGCAATCTGGAAATGTAGCTCCTGAACATGGGAGTTTGATAGCCATCCATGCCGGAAAGGGAAAGGGTGGTCTGGATGATTGGTTGAAAGTGGACCATGATAAAGTTAGACGCGTCTTAGCTTAAGTGAACACGAGCTTGAGAAGGCAGTCGAATTTCATGGCCCACAGACTATCAGGTATTCTATACTACATATAATAGAGATTGTAATCTCTTTCTTCATTAATTACAAAAAAATAAGTAGTATAAATGTTTTAGCACAATGTACAACCCTTAATGCAAAAAATAATAAGTAATACAAGTTATGAAACATAATTAATGCATATTTTTATCACAATTAAATATCATTTAAGTATATACAAGATAGAAAGTTATATTTACAACCTTTTAATGCACATATACATTAAAACACATAATTAATACAGTATTATGTTTAAAATACTCCATTACTCAAAAGTACAACAATATGTTCACGTTATACAATCTAAACAAGCCGCAACCAATTGAAACTTATATCAAACATAGCCAGTCATAAGGTTATCCAAACTTTAAATTTTCGTTATTCGAGATGTTATCGTAACGAAAGCATAAAATTAACAATATTCTTTGCCAAAGTTATATTACAGGTACGCAACGCATGGGTACCGTGCTGGTTATGATACAAGTCTTTTCATGTTTGACGATTATCATACTCTCATATAAAGAATATTGATATGTTATTTTTATAATATTTGAAATTTCAACTTAAATCTTCTAATGTATTGTGCACAACCAAAATAAGCCTAAAAATTAAAATAGCAAACTTTAACACCTCATTAATACAAACATAAGTTAATGCTTATATTAAAACTAAATAATATATAATAATAATCTATAATCTATAATCCTTATTAAGCATTTTATACCTTCTCTCATATTAAATGCAAAAAAAAATTAAGAGGTACCACTAAATCAACATGTTGTACCTCTTTTTAATACACAAATTAAAACAAGGTTTAAGTAATATAACTTTATAAGCCAAATGTACAATATGGTAGAATTAATATGAAAGTGTAATTAATACTCTTAATAAAAGACCCCATTACAAATATACAATATCATATGCACACATTGTAGTATTGTAAAAACATTAAAAAAAATCTACACTATAATAATGCAAACTATAATGTCAATTTTTTGAGTGCCGAGAATATGCTAAAATCAATATGCCGGTAATATAAAATGTAAGGACCTGGTTAACTCAACCAAGTTAAATACAAGAAAGGCCAGACGAAATGACTCGACTTTATAACCCATCATCAGACCAAACTCGAAAAAGTAAAAGATCTTAGATCCAATTCGTGTTTAGACATGCAAGCCGAGATCGTTATAGATCTACCAAGAAACACGAATCATCATAGATCGAACGTGCTGGATTTCCAATGTTTGATATACGAAACATATTAAGAAAGATCCGCAACAAGAGGGTTATGATCTTTTTTAGTTTCGATTAAAACTCATAACACACAACCTTACCCGCGACCTATCGAATAAATCTTGAATCATAAATCGGTTGACCATCTTCGTGGGTTTGATTATATGTTTGAAGGTGTCAATGAATTAACAAAAGCGCATGTGGCGTTGTTATATGATTGAAGATCCACGGAGGAGATCGATTGGTTGATTATATGAAATAATTTGATGGGAGATGAATCAATTTTTTTTCGGCTGATGAGATGGAAGATGGGAACGGCTGTGATCTTAAAATTAGGTTTAGGGTTGTTAAGTATGAGTAATATTAGGAATTGGAAAATTTTATATCCTAACATTAGATCGGGTATATCCAATAGCTAATGGGTCGAAATTTGTTTATCAGATTTGGTTATTAAGCTCTTATTAAGTGGTTGAATCGTGGTGATGGTATAACCATATGGACCAGTATCTATATCTATATGACTATATCTATATCTATGGTATAACATATGGACCAGTAATAATATCCTTCGATTGAAATTACGTTTTTAAAACATGCTTTTAGATAAAAATAATTAATTAAAAAATTATACTTAAAAAAGACGAATTATAACACCGAAGAATTTAGTCACAGGGTACCCGCCGTCGCATCGCGCCTCTTTTTAGGCATTGTCGACCTTTTCTTCTTCTCTTTCATCTATAATCCCTAAAAACTACAATATTCATCTTGTTACTTTATGCAAAATCCGAACCACAAATATAACTTCTAACTTGTGTGTGATTTAATGGTACACAAGGTTTGTTAATTTAAGATTCTAATTGAGTAGTTTTTAGTTAAGATAACTTAAATAAGTTATTCACCTAATATTGTGTTCTTTTTTCTTATAATGGTTAACAGGGTTGTAAGGGTTTTGTGAGTTTAATGTGTTGGAGAGTTTGTAGGGTTTATAGGTAAATGAAGGTGGGTTAACGTGAGTCAGATTTGATCCTCACCTCTGATTGAATCAAAGATTTATTATCATTCCATGTCTGACTCGAAGAAGAAAAAAACAAAAAGAACATATAGTTGTGTCTGATCAGTCACATTCAGATGCGGTTTAGACTTTTTTTACAAAAACAAACACATCCTTATATTATTCACTAGCACCAAATCCTCATGCTAGATAAAATGCACAAACTTAGCTCTCACTAATTACCAAAACCCGAGTTTAAGCTCTTATCATAGATTCACTAAACCCCTGAAAAGATCGCACCCGATACTTGGTTTGATCACACCTTATACAATAGTTTTACACCCGCGCTTATCCGGACTCGAATAAGTCTTTACACTTTCTTATCTGCAACCCGATAAGTCTTTGGAAATGAATATGAAAGTTATAAGTATTTGTTACAACAAAGTTGAATCAACCAAAATAATATACTTTAGATACAACACACAAGAGTGGATTAATTCGTTAGGTTTTTTTAATGTGATAACATAAAAACGTTAGAGAGGTCGAATATAAATCGGAGAAATTTTGTCAAGGGACGAGTGTCCAAGAAAAAGTGGTGGACTATTTATAAACAAGGAGACATAAGAGCATTTGGCATACTGGCTTTGGCTTGCTGCGCAAGCCTTACGTGCCAAGGGTGTTTTTGTCACACCCCGCTAAAGCGAAGAAGCAAGATGAGACGAATAACATCACAAAAGATGATAGAAAAACACCATACATGATTTAGAATAAATTATATGTGAAATACATAACAACATGATAAAAAAAAATTCAGAACACGATTTTTCTAAACAGATAGCCGTTGTCCAAGACCACATCATTTATGCAAACGTTCAATGATATGAAATCACTAAGTTTTCACATGTCCAAGTAAATTTTAAGATTAATAGTTCCAATTACATTCACAACCAAATAGATTTAAGTACATTCAAAGTTTAAGTACATAAACGTACTTTCTAGCAATTCAAGTATAAGACGCTTCATGCTTTCGCCCCAAAACATTTAGAACATATATAAAGATGGGATGTGAAACTCGTCTTAAGAGTTTAGATAAGTGCAACAAATTCTGCTAAAAACCTCAAACACGTACACAAGCAAAGCAACGAAAATGCAACCTTATAGCAAAACCTAAGAAAAGTAAATACACCTATTTAGATCCTTTACCATATGCTCGGATAAAATTAACCTATATAGATTATATCAAACCTAAGAAAAGTAAATACACATTTATAGATTCTTTGCCATATGCTCAGATAAAACTAATGTATATAGATTAAAATTAACGTATATAGTTTTTTTTTGACATGTTGAGTTAAGTGAAAATGAATGAGACACGTGTTAGTGATGTAAAATGCATGTTTAGACAAGTGTAAATTAATTTTACCATATCACCTTTATTTGAAAGTATTATTACAAACAAGAAATAAGTTGTAAATTAATTATTAAGGGTAAAATTGTCTTTATGTCAAAATTAAAGGATAAAAAACTGAAAAAGTGATTTTTTTTATACCGTGTATTTTTTGTCGATAAACTATAGTTATGAGACGAAGAAGTATTACTTTTTGAATTGAAATGCTTTTCTATGGTTGAGCATTGAATATTTTGACCTTCCTTATCATGGTGAGAACCATTAAAACCTTTGACTTTGTTATTATTGAACCTATTATAAACCATGCACACACACGAGTTCACAACTTTTTTATAATCATACTACAGCAAACATGAGTTCCAGTTCAGATAAAGTTGGTAGTAGAAACTCTATCTTCTTGTTTGGTTCTTAATATTGGAACATGCAGATATAAGAAATGGTGCTTATCGATTTGTGGGGCGTGTGACACCATACAACTCTATTACTTTCTTGAACCATTTGTATGTCTTATCTTCTTCATATTTGTCTTGAGTGTCTGTGCTTGGAGCATAAGTTAGTAATACCTCATATGGTGGCTTAGACTCGCATTCCAAGCAAACTGTATTCTTTCGTTTATTAAAGAAATTACACCTGAAATGCAAAAAAGTTAATGTGATAGTATATATCTGTTATATGGAGCGCCAACGTATTACATTTATGGTTTAAAGTAATACTTACCGAGGGCAATCCCAATCCCCAGGAAAATGTCGTTGTGGTCTCGTCTCTTCACATTTAAGGCATTTATTGTTTCTTGCAAAGTTCACGAATCTGCATCTTTTCAAACATAAAGTCTATTGGTTAATGCTTATGGTAAGCTAGTTGCTTACAACATAAGTTTGATTTTCTTTTGTTCCTCTTTGGTCTCACGGTCTCACCACCTATTGTGAGAGTGCATGCAATACATCATATGAAACAACACATCACTTGGTCGGCCCACAAGTTCATAGTGTCTATAGCTAGACGAAAAAGAAGAAAAACCAAATCAGTGAGACTTACATATTTCATGTGCTGTGAATCAATACTAGCAAACAGACCCTATTGAAGTATTGATATACTTTAAATTAGGGGTGAGCATGGTTTAATTTGGTTTGGTTTTTGTGTAAAACCGAAACCGAACCAACAAATTTCGGTTTCTGATTTTTAGGAACCATTCGGTTTCGGTTTTGTGTCGGTTTGGTTTTTCGGTTTTTGATTTACTTTCGGTTTGGTTTTTCGGTTTTTTCGGTTCCTATATGATTTATCGAGCTTCGCTTTTACAAGTCGATTTTGAACAATAAACCGACACGTTAAAAGCTTTTAAATAACAATAATAACAAGAAACACAACATTAACAATAAGGAAAAAATATCATATGAAATCTTAAAAAAGTCATTTATGTGTATAATCAACACAATAGAAACGATAAAAACCTAATTAAAAAAAAATCGAGAAAAAAAACTTATTATATTGTCATGTTCAATAAGCATATGAAACAATGATTAGTTATTAAACATGATAGAATTAATCTAGTGTAGCATATTCATTGTCAATTAGCTTCGACGTGAACTTATATATATATATATTCTCATGTTTATAAAGATCGGTTCGGTTTATATCGGTTTTCTTTAATGCTAAAACCAAACCGAACCAAAAGTTGCGGTTTTTTCAAAATACAAAAACCGAACCAACGGTTTTTCAATCGGTTTCGGTTTTTTAGGTTTCGGTTCATCAGTTTTTTTCGGTTTAAGTTCGGGTTTTCGGTTTCTTGCACACCCCTACTTTAAATTAAGTGAACCAATGTGTATGGAAAAGACTTGGTTACTTCTTTTGTCTAATATTAGTAATTAGAGGTGGAAAATCATGTTCATATGTCTAAATTTTGGTTATTTTTACTTTTTTTAACTATTAGACTAAATAAGTATTGTTTTCTATTTTAGTTGGACTATTTGGACCACAAAAATCATTGGGTTAAATAATGGGTATTATGGAAAACATGTAATGAGTATTGTTTACCCATTAATTAATCTTAGGTGCCGTTTGGTTGGGGCATATTGGAGGATATTGGGGGATATTCAAAATTTTGACATTTTAATTTCCCCTAAATATTGTGTTTGGTATAACTAACGAAGTAATTTTAAATTCCCCGAATTCCCAAAATAAAGGATATTGAAATTACTCCAAAAAGTGAGGTATTTTAATTTACTTGAAAATTTTATTTTATAAACTTTTTTTCTAATAATTTTTATTCGGATTTTTATGTTTATATAAAAAACTATAAAATGTAAAAAATTTATATAAAAATTATTTTTTCGGTTTTTACTCTTTTAAATAGCAAAAATAAAATTTATATTAAAAATTTATAGAAATTTTTTTATAAAATTTATAGAAATTTTTAATAAAATTTATAGGATTTTTTTACAAAATTTATATAAATTCTAAAAAATAATTATTGAAATTTTTTATAAAATTATATATTTTTTTAAAAATTTTACATAAGTTTTATAAAGTTTGTTTAATTTTTTTATAAAATTTATATAAATTTTTTATGAACTTTATATAAACTTTTTAAAAAAATTTTATAAACTTTAAATAAATTTTTCATAGAATTTATAAAAATAATTTATAAATTTTTAAAAAAAAAACTATACAAATTTTTTTTATAAAATATTTATAAAAAGTTAAAATTCTATTTTTAATTCTTCAGAAATTTATATAAGATTTATATAAATATTTTATAAAACTTATATAAATTTTTTATCAAAGGTTATATAAACTTTTTATAAAATTTAATGAATTTTTTTTATAAAATTTATATAAATTTTTTATGAAATTTAATGATCTTTTTATAAATTTTTTATAAAATTTATATAAAAATTTTATAACTCTTTTTATAAAATTTATAGAATGTGTTTTACAATTTATATAAATTTTATAAAAACATTCTATAAATTTTTTTTATAAAATTTATATAAAAAGTGAACATTTAATTTTACTCTTTTAAATAAAAAAATTTTGTCTAAAAAAAATTTATTCGTTAAAACTATAACAAATTTTTTTCAACCAAACAGGATTATGCATTTTAAATTCTAGAATTCTAAATTCTTGGGAATTCTAATTTACTAGATATTAGAATTCCATAATTTTAAAATCTTGAACCAAACGGTCCCTTAGAGTCTATTTGTTTCTCTTTTAATATAAAACAAAAATTTGCACCATTTGCCCATTTAACCCAAGACCGTTTGAACCATGTCCATTTGGTCCGCGCCCGTTTGTTACAAATATTAATAATTGTCCATTTATTTCGCGTCTATGGACCAACGCCCGTTTGGCCCATTGCCCATACCCATCCTACCCGCCCATTTTGCCACCTCAACTAGTAATATAAGTCATGTTATAGTGAATTAATGAACTAACACCACATACAATATATAGCCAGTGACGAAGCCAGGATTTTAGTCTTGGGTGGGCCAAACTAAAAATTAACTCCTGAAAAAAACGTATCATTGTTACCGTATAATTTCATTTTAAAGCCAAATTTTTAATGAAAATAAGAAAAACTCTAACTACACTATAAAATGTAATACATTTTCTTAATAAGTGTTTTGCCTATATTAATATCAATAAAAATATTATTTCATCATAAAACTTTTATTTATTAAAAAGACTTAGGTGTAAAAAAAATTACATATGCTTACTTAAAAAAGAGTAAGCAAAAGTTTGATTTTTTAGTGACTAAAACTTTGAGTAAAAATAGACTTTTAATGCTTCTCTTTATGACTTACTTGTTTCTTTTAATAGGAGTTGATAAAAAAATAAAAAAGTATATTAAAAGTTTATTCTTACTCAATTTTTAGTAACTAAAAGGGTCAAAACTTTTCTTATGCTTTTTTTAATAAGCATCTTTAGCTATTTTTTTTTACAAACTTTGATAGGTTAAAGTTTTTATAATAAAATGGTGTAGAAAAAAATATCAGTAGAAAAATGCATTAGATTTTTGTAGTGTTAGCTTAATTTTGATAAAAGAATGACATGGATTATATGAAGTTAATGGGTCAAATCTAACATAGCTGAAATAAATGAACCAACTATAAAGTATAAACATTTAAATACAAAAAGGGTTTTGCTAACCAATGTCCACTGGGCAGAGGTTAGGGGTAGTAAATGAACACAAATTTTCCAAATATACATTAAAATACACATTAATTCTAGTGAAAATGATGTTTATATATAGCAATTTATAAGTTTATTTAATACATATTTAATGCATTTGAATGTATATTTAGAAAATTTGTGTTAATTTATTGCTTATTAACCTCTGCCCAGTGGGCATTGGTTAGCAAAACCCATACAAAAACTAGAAACTAGAAAAAAGAAACTAGAAACTGAATGTAGTTAACGGTTGCCTATTCTATAATCCTAAAGTAACAGTGTTGATTCTAGTAACTTTAATTTTCAATCTTTTATATGGAAATGCCAATCAGTTTGGATGGGCCAACAGATGGATCTAGATTTTTTACTGGAGACAATAGAAACAATAGAACAGTAAAAAATTAAAAGGTTGGGGTTGGCCATGGCCCACCATGTGTTATACATGGCTCCGTCCCTGTATATAGCTAAAGAGTTTTTTACTTATGCCAAAACTGGTGGATTCACATTTGTACATTCAGATACTTAAAACCTACTGTATCTCTACTTGATATAATTTATTTGACTTATATGATTTCAGAATTTAGAGAGTACGGATTAAATTTGAAGAAAAAATGAAATGAGAAGGATGAGAAAAAATTTAGGCCACATGTTTAACATAGGAGACATATTTAAAAGGAGATAAATGATTGTGGTTTCTTCTTATTATTCTCATTTTAATTATTTTTCTTATTTGATTTTAACTCAAATTTATATCTATACTTTTATATAAAAGGTGTATATACATATCCTAACTCAAAACTAACTCAAAACCAACAATTTATATCAAATGTCAACTGATAGATCATTTTTAGTCCAAAACTTCAAATCAAATGTGCAATTTTAACCATCCATTTTTTTTATAACAAACTTCTTTAACAACTTATTAAAAAACACTTTTATTTTTAAATTGAAGTATCTTTTAATTTATTTTATTTTTAAAAATTTAATTTCACCATATTTTCTAGAATTTTCTTTTTTTTTTTAATTTAACATCCATTTTGATATATTTACAAAAACAATTTCTTTTTCATTTTTAATGATTTTATTTATTTTAATTCAATTTTTTACGCTTCAATTTTAATTAGATTGAAAAAAATAGTTATCAAGTACCCGTCGCTGCATTGCGCGGATACCATGCTAGCATATACCTAAACAAGATATACAATCCAACAAATTGGGAAAAGGGAGGTGCCTTAAATCCAATGTGTGTAACCAGAAATTAGAATACATGGTTAGCCAGAACTTAAGAATGGCCCGTGTTGTTCCATAACCATATTTGCCCACATTACAGTACAGTCTATAGACTTGGCAGGGTATGATGGCGAAGCCTTGATCGAAAAGTAATACGTGTAATAAATCAAAACAGAACTGGAACTTACTTTGGGCATATCCATTGACGCCTCTTGGTTGTACCACTTGGTCCACGAATTTTTGGTTTGTAAGAATATCCATTTAGTCCCAAGTTAGCCATCTGATATAACAAGCTTCGAACAGATGACTCAGTAGCCTCCTTAATGCTTTTTTCAGGATAAATGACAGGAGTGCTTAAAAAAGTTAATATATACTTCATCAAGTCCAGTGTTGATGCACTTCCTAGTCCAGGTCGTTCTCCCGTCAATTCAATGAAAGTTAATATATATTTTAACATAGTTACACATATTCAATTAAGCGTAGAAACACTATTAGAGGGGAACCTTCAAGAAAGACCTCATGCTTCTATCAGTTTGATGGGCATTTTTGAACAGATGTGGATATACGTCGTTAGTAAGCACCTCGATATCATTCCTTGAAAGCCAACTGACAAAATTTTATACAAGAAAAGAAAATCATCACTAGTCACATCATACACATTGAACTGATGATATGGATATACTCAATCAACATACTTTTAATGACGAAAATGCAAACGCAAAAGCACTTTCAAATTTTGTTCCAATATGCTCATAAGGGACGGGGATAGTGTTAGTTCGGTTGAGCGGTTAAACATAAACAAAAAAGACAATGTAAAGTAGATTTAAAAACCTTAACATGCCACCAGAATGTTCAGAAGCAAAATCCAAACACAAACACGAAACATTCAAAAAATCCATGGGTAAGTTTTCTTCCATCACAAAGTCATCAGATCCCCAACGACAGCTATAATGACCTTTGGCGAAAATCATATCAATAAACTGACACCACTCAGGCCAGGGATGGGACGGAAACATTCGGTTGCTGGAAACTAAACTGTTCTCATGCAACGCAGCTGAGGTAAAACCCTGATAGAACTTGTTCAGAATACGTGAATTTTTACAGTGATTGTGACGGAGTAGAATGAAAGATGATGGATTGAATACGCAAAATAGTAATCTTGACGCCATTGATCTTGGAGAAAATGATCGCCCAAATTTTTTAGGGGTTTTGCATACGGATATTTTTTTAGGGGTTTTGCATACGGATATTTTTTTAGGGGTTTTGTTCATGGGTCATAGCCCAATATGTTTGAATGATTAAAATTTAAAACTCTTCCTTAGTCCCAAAATTAATTATTCTCGAGATGACACAGTTTAAAATAGCCTGCTTATTCTTTTCTTTTTATTAGTCGACTTCTAAATTTATTATTTACTGTAATATGTTTAATGAAGCGTATTGTTCTTATTAACCCGTACACGACTCAAATGTGCCGGATGCCCAAGCTGAAATGAGGATGTAACGGCTAGGGCCACTGTTCTTTTCCTTTGAACCAACACAGCTCGTAATACACCGAGTTTTTGTTTTGTTAGTTCTATAGTTATTGATGTTGGATGAATGGATGATAGGTTAAGGCTAATCAAAGGCTTAGGTTTATTAGGGTTTATACTAGTTTATTTTTAATGCTATGTTCTCTTATAAACTAGCTAAAGTAAAACACCCACAAATCACATAGTTACGATCGACTCATCGTGTTACAAATCATCAATCGATCATCAATTGATCGTCAATTGATCATATCTTTCTTCATATCACTAGACGAATACCCGCGCATAGCGGCAGAGATTGCTAGTGATAGACAATTAACGGTATATGAAATTGTAGTAAGTGTTTTATGTAATGTTCAAAAATACATGCGTAGAAGGATGAAAACTTGACTAACCTGCTATAACAAAATGCGACTGTTAGCAACAAGCTTTAGCATCACTGAGTCGTGCCATAAAGGGGTCACACATATCTAGTTGACAAAACAAAGTATAACCGACTAAGTCGTGCCATAAAAGGGTCATTCTACAAAGGCGATGAGACCAAGCGTTTAGGCTGTTAAAGTATATGTTGGGTGATAAATCTACCATAAGATTACTCCAGGATATAAGTAAGGGCAACAAAAGCATATGAAACCCGTTTTCCTTTCATACGAGCCCCGACAAAAGAAAAAGCATCTTAATTATAAAAATGTTGCATAACATATAAAAGGGAAAAAAAGCAAAGGGCATTGTTTTTCAACTTTAGCGGATCAAGTGTTCAGTCATATATCTTTCGTATACACTTATAATATAGTTCTTGATAAAAGATCTTTCATTTGAAAACTTAGTTAATGGTAATAAAGGTCATAAAACCACAAGTGGCTTATCCTCTTAAAAGTTATTCCAATAAACTAATGAATCAAAACAAAAAAATGGTATAAACAAAGTAGTCAAGAGCAAACCAATGCACAGATAAGAAAAGAATTATAGTTTCAAATTAAGATATTCACAAACTTGCTTATAATCTTTCATGTAAATCTTATTAACTTCTATAAATACAATTATAGTTTCAGATTTAGTATGCGCTACTTGTAACTTATTAGTGCGCATCACATCCGCATGAAACAAATACAAAGAGTTTCTCGGAAAGAAGATGGCCTTGTATCGCAAGAATGTAGATCTACACAGAGATAAGACCACATTTACCATGTTCGCATACTGTTGGTTTTAACTCATAAGTAACATAAACAATAAAATCCTTTACCTCAAACCAAAATATTGTAGAAAACTTTAATAGAAAAATTATTGTATAAACCTAGATTTATGGATTTTCTGCACATATAATATAAGTATATAATACCATCATTAAAGAAATAACAAGCACTTGGCAAAGTTCCTAATATGCATCAATTTTCTTTGGAAAAGCATGTAAATATAATGCAAAAAAAAAGAAAACACGCTCATATTTTTTGCCATTGCAAAAGAAAACATGATCATCTCAAATAGTCAATGCAAAAGAAAATAAAACAGGTAAAGAACATGTAAAATCTTCCCCTGGCTAAACTTTCTGATAAATGTGCGATTACATAGCTAAATTTGCCACAATGCCTATTTTATTCAAATAGTCAATGGTATGATCTATTCAAAAAAAATATCTGCCCGTCGCTAAATTGTATGTTACTACCTATTACAAGAAACATTTTGTTGTTCCTATTTAATCCATAACACAAGATTCTTAGAGAGAGAAAGAGGAGAAAAGTAGAGAGAGAGAGTAGAGAGAGAAGTGGAAGGTTTACACTAAAACTATGTGTTTAATGAAATGAACCAACACCCTCTTTCACATGTGAAAGAGGGTTATATACCCACGAACCAATGGGCTTTCCATGGGCCGTGGGTTTGTGACTTGGGCCGGGCTTGGCTTAGTCTTGGGCTTACGCCCCTAACTTAGACAATATTAGCTTAAAGTCCAAGCCCGGTTTTCCCGACTAACCTATTACAATACAAGACTTTTTAACGACTAAGATGACCTATTACATTCTTGTTCGACTATATAAAATATAGGGCTAACAATCTCCCCCAATGTATCGGTCATCTTAAAATGCTTAAAAAGCATAAGATGGTTGAGTGAATACATTCTTGTAGAGGAGATCTTCCTGCTTTGGTCTTGTATCTTGGTCTTGATCTTGTTTGTAACAACTTTGTTCCTTCATGCTTTCGTGATCTTTATCTTGAGCCTTTGTCATTTGACTTTGAGTGCTTGAGATCTTCATCTGTACTCCTTGTGACCAAGATGACCTATTACATTCTTACATTCTTAGGTATCTTGATTATCGCCATCTTGTGCTCTTGTGACTTCTGAATCGACATCGGTTGCACAGCTACGCCACCTTCTTGATATGCAGCAACATATATAGACACGGATGAAATGGCTTTGAACATTTCACCCTAACTCGGTAGCGTTTTACCTCCGGTCGGTGAAGACCGTTAAACGGTATTAAAATACCGTACCTGTGATCAGGTAGATTCGATTAAGAACCTCCTTGACAGGGTTTCCCGGCGGTAGAAGCCAGTTCTCTTTACTCGACCGTCTCAAAGCAGACTGCGAACGTAAAGAGTGAATCAAAAAGGATACGGTTATCCGTTTGATTAAAGTCGTCAATTCAGAATTCCTGGAACAAGTTTGATTCTAAAAGAATCGCACCATTGTTGCTTTCTAGTTTGTCACAAGCTTGATTCATAGAGAATCTTGCGAGTTACCTACCGCAGTGCTGTTTGATGTTGACACTGGAAGGATTTCCATTCGTCACTGTGAACACTAATGAGTGTCACTCTGAATGTTCTGGCAAGATCACATGGATTTTGCGAAGAAACCTGGAATCAAGTTTGAATCAATTAAGAATCGAAACTTAGTTGCTTTCCAGTTCTCACAAGTTTGATTCGTGTAGAATCGCACAAGTTACCTACCATGAGCTTGTTTAATGCTGGCTCAAGCAGGATTTCCATCTTCATTGTGAATTGTATCACTCATATGTTCTGGCAATATCACAAGGATAATGCGTAGGACTCGATTGTGTCCTAATGAGATGATAAATTGATCTCGTTTGGCTCTAGACTCAATAAGTGCATTTTGGTAATCGGAGGCTGGAGCAGACTGCCACCTTTTCAATATTAACTGACTCGGAGTGAGAAAGTCAATAGATACGTGTTGATCTCCGTGACAATGAGACAAGTTTCTTTTGAGAGAAACTCGAATGGCTGGGGAAGGGTTGTGCATCGCATCACTGGGTCCATGACACTTGTCTTCAAAAGATGTGTTAACCCGGTTTCTACCTAAGTTGCATAGAATATTCAACTCCTTCAATGCTTACCAATACGTCATCATTAGCACCTTGTTGTGATTGTTCTAGTGCTAACTTAAGTAATTGGTCCGCATTCAGCTTCATTCCACTCCATCTTTCCTAAGGACAACTATTTCTAGCTATGGAATGTCCTTGGGTAGATCCCTCCGGTTCTGGTTGGATCATAGGACTTAGTTTCCTATCCTAAACCACCTTTTGACTCCATCGTTCCGTCGTGGATAGTAGGTTGTTTTGGGTAAAGATCATAACCATAAAACCATTGAAAACCATTCAAAGTGCTTGATAAAAATCAAAACTTTTAACACTTGAAAGTTTTACATTTCCGAAAAGCTCCCCCTACACACATGCATCGATATACGAAATAGTTTGGCATGTGAAGGAAAGAGTTGCACTTTAGTCTTTAAGATCACATGTTGCGATATATTACATTTTAATCACATTTTCTCCCCTATCTCTAATATAAAAACATCATATTAGAGATATTAATTGATTAAAATATGACAATTTCTGAAAACCGATTGGGAGAGAAACATGTGTGCACGCATGAATCATGGAACATTTTCAGTCGGGTCGCTCCCCCTCAACAATATATGTGTGTCTTGAGACAAAATTTGACAAAATTTTAGAAAAACGACACCACAAAATATGTTGAGGTACGGAGTTGAGATGCCTTTTCCGATATAATATATTACATTTGACAATTTCATATCATTTTCGGAATGTGTTGGATACATAAAATATGACAATTTTAGAGATGTACCCAACAACATTAAAAGGCTTGATTTTAAAACGCTCCCCCTCAAAAATTGATCAAAATAACATATGACAATTTTGAGATATAAAAAGCACTTATGAGGAAGGGAGTGTTGAACACACAATTTTGAAAGATTTAGAAAAACCTTTTGAGAAATTCTTGAAAAATTGTGTTCAACGGTTTTAAAATAATCAGGATAGAAGACTTCTCTTCTATTGCTTAGGGAAAGCGCACTGAAACGTACACTCCCCTTTCGGGTCCGTTTTTCATGAGCTCAAAACTTTGATTGTTTTGTGACTAGCTCATGACCGAGAAAAATAAATTTCCCGTTGTGAAGGATAAGTTATCATCCGTGATAAACTTTCCTTAAGTTGAAGTTCGAGTTCTAAGCTGACATTTACTTAGAAATCGTTTTTCATGAACTTAAAAACTTTGAATGTTTTTATGAGAAGCTCATGACCGAGAAATATGAATTTCTCGTTGAGAAGGATAAGCTATCGTCCGAGATAAACTTTCCTTAGTTTAGGTCCGAGTTCTAAGCTGTGATGCGCCTAGAAGTCATTATGAGAGAATATCAAGCAGCTTCATTTGCCAAAACCTCCAAGTCTTCTGGAGTCATATACTTCATACCAAGACGGCCAACGAGATACGCAAACCTATCTTTCGATAGAGCTTTTGTAAACAAGTCTGCCAGCTGGTACTCAGTTCTGACAAAGTATAATTCCACGATGCCACGTTCCACTTGTTCCTTGATGAAGTGATATCTGACGTCGATGTGCTTGGTGCGGGAGTGCTGAACCGGATTGCAAGATATGGCTATGGCCGACTTTGAGTCACAATACATAGGTATTTTATCAAAGTGGAAGCCATAATCCGTGAGTTGAGTTCTCATCCAGAGGACTTGAGCACAACACGCGGATAGAGCCACATATTCTGCTTCAGCTGAAGAGAGCGAAGTGCAATCCTGCTTCTTTGACGACCAGCTGACAAGCTTGTCTTCCCCTAGAAATTGTATGCTACCAGAAGTGCTTTTACGACTATCAAGACAACCTGCGTGATCAGAATCTGAAAAAGCCGTTAGATGAAAACCGGTTTCCCTCGGATACCAGAGTCCCATGTGAATGGTATTCTTAAGGTACCGAAAGATCCGTTTAACCTCTTTGAGGTGCTTTTGAGTAGGTCTGGCTTGATATCGTGCACAATAGCATGTGGCATGATGAATATCAGGCCTGCTGGCTGTAAGGTACATAAGTGACCCGATCATAGTCTATGCCTTCTTGTTGACGGTATCCCTTAACCACAAGACGAGATTTGTTTTTGATGATGGTTTGTTCTTCATCCAGTTTGTTTTTCCAGATCCATTTGAAATCTAAAATTGACATTCCATAGGGTCGGTCAACAAGTTCCCAAACATTTAGGCGTTCAAACTGATGAATTTCGTCTTGCATTGATTCAATCCACGCATGATCAGTCATGGCTTGTTTGATGTTTGTAGGTACAGTTGAACTCACGGTGAGTGCATACATACACACATCGCCATCGGTTTCGAGTTGTCTGCGTGTTCGAACCGGTTGTGAAGGATTTCCAATTACTTGCACCAATGGATGATCACGTGTCCAATGGTGAGTGGATGGATATGGTTGGTAGAATGTATGCATGTTGGACGGATCACCATGTTGAGTAGAAGACTCTCCGACTTCGTGTACCGATGTACCGAACGGATTGATAAATTCTTCATTGTTAGGTTGTGCATCGACTGCTTGATTGTTGTTTTCTCCTTCAGCATTGACGGTTGGTGATGTTGGTTGTATGACAGTTTCTTGAGTTTGTTGAGTATCCACTGGAATTGTCTCTTGAGCAACGGTTGCTGAAGTAGAGGCAGTTGTGTCTTGTTGATTTTGTTCAGGTGCATCAGCAGTATTGACAGCGGAAGGCTTTGACACAACTTGATTGTTTCCATAGTAATATTCATCAAACATAGGATCATATAAGTCAACCAACTCATTCATATGTGTCGTATCCGTCGAGTCTGCTGTAGGAGTACTTTGTTGACATTCTTGCACGGGACGTACACTGTTTTGTGTAGGTGCCACTGCTGGACATTGAGGTGCGGGACTTGAGCTGTTGTGATCAAGTACCATGTGTGGCAATTCATCAAAGTTCACATGAATTGTTTCGACAATAATCTTTGTTCTCTTGTTATAGACCCGATATCCTTTCGACAATGTCGCATACCCCACAAAAATACATGCATCACCTTTTTCTTTCATCTTGTCGAGATTCTCACCGTCTTTAAGGATGTAGCATAAAGATCCAAATACGTGAAAGAATTTGACAGTAGGTTTCCTGCCATTGATGATGTGGTAAGGTGTCTTTTCATGTCTAGGGATAACGAGAGAACGATTCTGAGTATAACAGGCAGTTGCAATTGCTTCAGCCCAGAAGAATATCGGTAATTTTGAAGCAGAGAGCATTGTTCGAGCAGCCTCAACCAAAGTACGGTTCCGCCTTTCGACAACGCCGTTTTGTTCAGGAGTTCGAGCAATAGACGTTTGATGTTCGATGCCTTCTTCTTGAAAGTAAGATTGCAAGTTCTTGTTCAAAAATTCAGTACCCCTATCCGTTATTACGGTTAAGACTTGAGCTTGAAGATTGCGTTGTATCATCTTGAGAAAGTTTTTGAGAACCTCTGGTGTTTCATCTTTGGACCTTAAGAAGAAAGTCCATGTGTATCTAGAGTAATCATCAACAATCACTAGAATATACTTTTTCCCGTTAATACTCTCTACACGCATGGGACCACATAAATCCATGTGTAGAAGTTCCAATCGTCCTTTTGAGCTTGGGGTAGTCTTTGATTTGAAAGACTTCCGTTTTGCTTTCCCCAACTCACAAGAAGAACAAAGATGATCTTTGACGAATTTCAACTTAGGAAGACCGGTCACAATATCATTCTTAGAAAGCAAGTTGATGGTGTCAAAATTAAGATGTGACAATCGTTGATGCCATAACCATGCTTGAGATGATGATGCTTTAGCCATTAAGCAAATTGGATTTGTTGAAGATGTGTCTTGAAGAGTTACTGTGTAGAGATCAGAACCACGAGAACCTGTAAGAAGGTCATTCCCATCGTAGTCTCTAACATAGCAAGTAGATTTCCGAAAAGCCACTTCCAAATCCGCATCACAAAATTGACCAACCGAGAATAAATTGTGATTCAGTCCCTCGACGTAATAAACCCGTTTTATAGTGATATTCCCTTGAACCAAGTCTCCATATCCGAGTATCGGTGCAAATTGATCATTTCCAAACCGTACCGTACCCAGAAACTTCTCCACGAAGTTAATGAGAAGCTTGAGATTGCCCGTCATGTGCTTTGTGCACCCGGAGTCCATTATGAATAGGATGAGTTCGACGAGCTGCAGAAGAATTAGAAGACAATGTAGCATTTGACAAATGGGAGCCCTTGATAGAAACGGGTTCCAAAATAGTAGTAGACCTAGATTCTAAAGGCAAGCTAACATTCATAGACCCAATTAGAATGGGGATTGTCTTAGGTACCCATTTGTATCCGGGTGGTGTAAATCTTGAATACCCCCGGGTACATGTCCTAATCATGTTCTCATAAAGCTTCTTTAACCTGCTTTGTTTACGTAGAGTAGTGGATTCTAACGCACTTAGTTTCTTAAGTGGTTGCTCAGTGGATTGGTTTAAAGTTCTTGTGGGTTTACTAGTACTAGTGGGCATACGAATAGGCTTCCTAGTTCTAGCATTCACGCCATTATGATTAAGAGCACAAGCATCATGATTGAGAGTACGAACACAGTTGCCACATTCAACACAAACAAATTCAACATTCGAGGTCTTAGCAGTTAAACTGTCATTACATGCAGTTACAGACGTTTTATTCTTAGAAAACTTAAAATTCCTACGGTGATCTTCTACTTCATTCTTCTTCCCTTGACTATTGTTAGGCATGACTCTATCTTCAATTCTAGTGCTCTTAAGCTGTGGTCCGCTAACACTAGTAGTGGGATTTACTCCTGTAGAAGAAGACACACGTTGATTAGTTTTCCTAATATTCTGAGGTAACTGCGTTGTTCCAGTTTGAGTGGACCTAGTGTTCATCTTATACATTCCAGGTGCTATCACATTAGTGCTCTTATCATTTCCTATCTTAGGCAAAGTCTGTGGGGGTTGTCCCAAAATAGATGTTTTAGGGCATTTAACCGCATTTGGTTGACGAACGGCAGATGGTTTACCCAAAACAGACTTTCCTTTCATTTTCTCAATGAGTTTCTGTAACTCACTAATGGCAATGTCCCTTTCTTTTAGCTGAGCTTTCAAATCATTTATTTCGAAATCTTTTTCATTTAGTAGACGAAACGAAGAAGCTGACATTTCTAGACACTTTTTATGATTATGAGATTTTTCACCTTTTTGTGAAGCAAGTTCAAGAGAAATGGAGTGTTTCTCAAGTTGAGAAAAACTTTTCGAAAGTTTGTTATATGACTGAATTTGTTTTGAAAGCTCTACTTCAAGATTGCGACATTTCGCGTCCGATTCTGACACAAGACATGCTACATGACAATATTGATCCAGATCGGTATACACACCAAGTATAGCATTCATATGGTCAGCATAAAAATATTCCTTGGAAAGTCGATCAATTTCGTTAGAAAGTTGGTGTTCTTGTGTCTTTAATTTAATTTGAAGAAAATCAACTTCATCTTCAAGAGATTTGACATAGCTTAAATCAGTTAACATTTCCTCAGTGAGAGCATTATAAAACATTTCCACATTTTTTGAAAGATCATCAATGGTTGGAACAATGCATTGTTGGATGACGACTTCTACTTGTGGGTTAGGTTTAATATTCCAAATGGTATCCCTAGAAACTTTTTCATAGTCGACGACACCTTTGTACAAATTTAAAACCCCTTGTTTTATAAACTCAAATTGCTGAACACTTTTGCTTTTCTCATTCCATTTACGTTTTTCATCCAAAATTCGCTTTTCTAACAAAATTGATTGCTTTTTGAAACTCCTTTTTAAAGAAACTTTCTTTTGTGGTTCATCACTTGGTGGTGGAACACTATTATACATCTTTTGTTCTTTTGAAAGTTCTTTTTGAGGGACAAACTTAATATGATTGTTAGAATCAGAAAGGTTTATTAAATCACTTAAGTTTGATCGACTTTCTTCTTGTTGACGAATGATTTCGTCGCAGTCAGGGGAGAGCATAAGAGCAAGATTATCAACATAACAACCGATATCATAAAGAGCAGGCTTGGAACTTTGAGCTTTCTTGAGATATTCAGGCTTGACAAAACTCGTTTTCATATTTCTATTGAGCATATTCATAGTTTGAATAGACTGACCCGTTTTGTAAACAATGTTGTTTAACGTGTCGACTCTCTTTTCCAAAGCAAGAATTTTTTCAATATCCTTTTCTTCACGAGTTTTATAAAGCTCAGTTTGTTCTTTGTTAACCGACTCTAATTCAGTAATTTGGAGTTTATGTAGCAGCAGTTGTTCTTCAAGTTCCGATATCTTCTGTTTTGACATATGAATTTCGTGTGTTACTTCAGAACAATATTGTTCGTTGAGCACCTTACGTTCATATACCAAACCATTAGCTATTGCAACCCGTCGATCAGCTTCTTTTACATAATCACACTCTTTAAGCCTGTCTATCTCCTCGGCTAAGGATGTGTTTGCTTGCTTCAAACGTTTATTAGCATCTTTGTTTACCTCAATTTCATGTTTTAAAGAATCAATTATAGACGCAAGCAAATCACGGTCCTCATCCGAGTCAGTATCCTGAGCAGCATTACCTTCATCATTACACATATGTTGTGAATCCGTAGAGATATTGCTATCCTCCGTTTCCATTACATATGTGTCATTGATGCTTTCGGGTTGCTCAGGATGCCGTCGTTCATTAGCAAACACATTATAGTTATCATTTGTTGGTACCTTTTCAATTGGCTCAGTATCAAAGATAGGTCCAGAAGTATCAGCAGTCTCTGGAAGCACTTCTTGAATCTTTGCCATGTACACATAATGTGCCTCTAGCTCTTGATCATCGGCTTCATCATCAGTGTCATCACGCCAGTCAACTTCATCTGCTGTTAGTGGAATTCCTGCTTCTTCTTTCTTACACAGCAGCATCTTTTCTTTGTGATACCCTGAGTCCTTAACCCGTTTTGGCTTCTTGCATTCCCTAGCCATGTGCCCAAATCCCTTACAGTTGAAGCATTGAATCCCAGTCTTCTGCACAACCGGAGTGCCTACAGTATCTCTAGCCCCAACTTGATTCAGCATCCTCTGATTATCATACCTAGCATCACGATCATACCTAGGTGCATGATCAACTTCCTTGTATCTAGCATTGGATGATGATCTGAGGTTGTTGTTGGTAGGTTTGTAGATCTTCTTATAAGTTGTGGTGAGTAAAGACATGAGTTCTTCAATCTTCTTGTCCCTTGAAGTTTGTTCATCATCACTGTCTCCATCTGACTCGGTGTCATACTTTGGAGGTGGAGTTGGGACAATTGCTTTTGCTTTGTTTTTAGCAACAGCTAGAGGTTTGGTGGATGAGCTTGATGACTTTGAGGAATGAGTAGGTGGTTGTTGACGGGGAACGGGTTTTGTTGAAGTAGCAGCCACAAAAGCAATAGAATTAGCAGACCGTTCTGCCTTTTCAGCCCTTAGTTCATTCACTTCATTCTGATGTTGTTTCAAGATATCATAAAGTTTGTGGTAAGATATAGTCTTGATATCCTCCCTTTGTTTGACCAAAGTCACAAACCTTTGCCATTCCGGTTTGAGTTGAAGTAGAAACTGAACATTGGCATGATGATTGGAGATGGTGCACTGATTTCTTACAAGCTCATTCATCATTTTGTAGAATCTCGAGTAATATGAGTCAATGGATTCACCATCTTCAGATGTGAATTTTCCAAACTCCCAAAGTAGATTAGTCTCGAGATCTTGAACATTGATTGACTCACCTTGCTTCAATCGATGAATTGCATTCCACATTTCCATAGCATTAGGACATGCATCAACTGTGGAATAGATATCATTATCAATTCCAGTGAGTATGAAATTTACAGCATCAGCTTCAGCTTGGAGGAGTTTCTTTTTCTCAGCAGAACATGTGTCAAAATCCTCCATAGCTCGTATAGTTGATGAAGTACCATCCTCTGCCTGTGTTGTAATTGGTTTGAATTCAAAAACTGGAGGTGGGTTATCAAGGCAGTGACGAAGAGCAGTTCGGTTTTCTTTTCCATCGAGAAATCTAAGAAAACGAGATCTCCATTGAACGTAGCAACCGGCAGTGAGCACAGGTGGGTTACCGTTGCCACCTTGTTCCAAACGAATTTGATTAGCAGTTGCAATGTTGATGTTGTTGTTAGACATGGTGAATACTTGTGGATGAATTGCAGATCTTAGTGGATTTGTTGTGATGATGTGTGGTTAAAATTGAAATTCCGAAATTTCCAAAATTTTTTTTTTTTTTTTTTTCAGTCCGACAATAAATTCCTCAGTCTAACAAAACGGTATGCCGAAAAATTTTGTATCGCCAAATTTTGAATTTGAGTTAGAAATAGCCAAAAACTAGTAGGGAAAAAATTTGATTTTACCTGAAACTAGTCTAGATAGTGGCTAAGTCTAAAAATTACTCAAACAAAATATCCATCGAAATGTCCATCGGAATGTTCAGATCGGAATGTTCTATCGCAATGTTCAGATCGGAATGTATTATCGCAATGTACTTTCAGATCGGAATGCTCTATCGCAATGCTCAGATCGCAAAGCCTGTCGGAATACTCAGATCGCAAAGTCTATCGGAATACTCAGATCGCAAAGTCTATCGGAATACTCAGATCGCAAAGTCTATCGGAATACTCAGATCGCAAAGTCTATCGGAATACTCAGATCGCAATGCTCAGATCGCAATGTGGATGACAAAATTCAAGCAGAGTAACGACATAAAGTACTTCCTTATACCCGTCGGAATCCAGATCGCAAAGTACGATCGGAATGCTAGATCGGAATAAGTAACAAAATCAAACGATCGCAATGTAGAACCAAACCCTTTCCGATGGTAAGGTTATTGCGATGGAAGCCCAAGTACAAATTGTACTTTCCGATGGAAGTTTTTGCAAGAATTTCGGAATGAAGAAAAACAAGAAATTTCGCAACTTTTGATCCAAAAAATTTGTGTTTTAGCCAAAACCAAGATACCCAAATCACTACTACTAGTATGTAAATGATTCGTATCAAGAAAAGACCATAAAAACACGAAAAGAGAAATGGGACGTGAGAAATGGATCAAAAAAGCCACGAAAAATCAAGAACACCACATACGAATCTATAATCACCTATCCACTATAGGCTCTTGATACCAAATGTTGTTCCTATTTAATCCATAACACAAGATTCTTAGAGAGAGAAAGAGGAGAAAAGTAGAGAGAGAGAGTAGAGAGAGAAGTGGAAGGTTTACACTAAAACTATGTGTTTAATGAAATGAACCAACACCCTCTTTCACATGTGAAAGAGGGTTATATACCCACGAACCAATGGGCTTTCCATGGGCCGTGGGTTTGTGACTTGGGCCGGGCTTGGCTTAGTCTTGGGCTTACGCCCCTAACTTAGACAATATTAGCTTAAAGTCCAAGCCCGGTTTTCCCGACTAACCTATTACAATACAAGACCTTTTAACGACTAAGATGACCTATTACATTCTTGTTCGACTATATAAAATATAGGGCTAACACATTTCTGTTTTGATAAACTATTACCAAACAATCCATACTCTTTTATTAAAAGAGCATGACGATTCCCAACAATATACCAAACGCTCGCTACTAATACTACAATGGTAATGTAGTACACCACATTTATAAACTTGTCAAAAAGCATGCACTTTTTGGTGTAAGCCTTGATATTGTGAATAATGCGAGACATAGATGACCTGCAATTGAAACCACCACGAGTGTATACTCGTTGTCGTTAGTTTCATGAAACGCTACTGTAGAAACTAGAGGGGGGGGGGGGGGGTTGAATAGTTTCTCTTCGATTGGTGACCAAATTAAAATTACTTTCAATTTGGTTTGTATCAAAACTATCTTTTACTTGAGGCTAAGTTGCATAATGATTATGTTTAGTTCAAATGTACTAGCAAAGATAATACGTAAGTATAATGACAATGAAATAAGTAAAGAGTAAGGAAGGAGACAACTTAGTGGGAAGACACCAAGATTTATAGTGGTTCGACAACGAGGCTCTATCCTCGTTTCTACTCTACTCCTCGAGTACACCTACTCGAGATTTCCACTATATACACAAGCTCCCTTCTCGGCGGAGAAAACCTTACATCGTTGCTTACATTATTTTCCGACACTAAGCTAAATGTCGAGACCTAATCTTTAGCTAGGACCAATCTACACAACGTTGCCTACTTCACAATTTAACGACACAAGGCTAGATGTCGGGTTCTAATCTTAAGGTAGAACCAATCTTCACGACGTTGCCTACTTCACCATTTTACGACACAAGGCTAGATGTCGAGTTCTAATCGAAAGCTAGAACCAATCTTCACGACTCTTCACTTTGAAGCTAAGTGAGAACTTCACACAACACAACTACTAATCACTATTAAGTTTAGTGAGAACTCACAAGACACAACCACATCACTTTATAGTTTAGTGAGAACTCCTAATCAAATCTATTACAACTCAACTAGACTTATCCAAGTACAAACATGTAGCTTGGATTTACACAACACAAATCCAAGCAAACACATATGCAATGGATGTACACAACAAATCCAAGTATCCACAAATAACTTGGATGAACACAACTAGTCCAAGTATTCATAAATACATTGGATTGACCTAAAACAAAAAGGGTATTATGATGAATATGACTAGCTCATAGATTCATCTTTATCACAACACTAGTGAGTGAGTGATCTTCTCATTGGACAAGGTAAATGAGGGGATCAAGAGGATAATCATATGTAAACATCCTTAACAATTTAAGTGATCATTTACTAATGATTATGCTATAGAAAATAGAAAGAGGGCTGAGAAAAACGTCCAAGAGGCTTACTGGAAAATGAGATTTGACCCACTATTTAAAGGAGACAAAGTATAACGGATCTATAACGGTCTTCTGTACGCGGTACCTTATCTCACCCCGCGGTACCATATCGCTAAGGTACCGCGTAGGTACTTAAGGTACCGCCACTAGACTCCGCTCCGTTTTTTGTCTTTTAGTGGGATGGGAATATCTGAGGTATTTGAACCCTTCAAAGGATATTCTAACAGCATTTGGAATATGCCATTTTCAAATTTTCATTTTCCATTTTAATAAAACATTTTCTAAAAAAGAAAGTTTATTAAAAAGTCTTTTGTCATATTAACAAAAGTGAGTTTTAAGGATAATCATTTTGATGATCACTAAGTATGATTAAGAAAGGTTAGTGATATGATTATTACCTTGATGATAGTGTTAATTAAATAATTCATTTTGTGTTTTACACTAAATGTGTTGTATGGTTTGTTGTGATCAAAACTAAGAAAGATTAGTTAACACTAATAATGTTTTTAGGCATCACTTGCATTAACAATCTCCCCCTTTTTGATTACGACAAACGATAAACTCATTTACGTAAAAAACACAAAATATGGAATTATTAACTAGTTTATCACTATCATTTCTCCCCCTTTGTCGTAGCAAAAAGGTTAGCACAAGTCTTTGAAGAACATCGAACTTTGCTAGTAGCTCCCCCTTGGTGGTTGCTCCCCCTTGCTTGGGGCACCAAGTTTGTGAGCTAAGGTGACATGCTACACAAAGGTTAGTAGAAAGGAAAGAAACACCAATGTATATATGATCACTACCTACTAAGTAACTTGAGAGGGAGAAAGAGAAGAAATCTCAAATTCGAAGCAAGTATTTTGCTAAGTATGTCCAAAGAGGTAATTGACAAAATCAAACTTCAATCCAATGAAGATGATAAGCTTGTCAATGGGTTAAAGCATTAGAATTGATGGAATCACCCATAAGCAATTGTAAAAAATTAACCAAGATCAACTCAAAATAGAACTAATGAAATAGCACATAAATAACACAAAGGTTACATAAAAAAATACAACAAAGAAGATAGTCATACACATAATATGAGTATCTAAAAGCAATAAATATGGAAAATAAACCACTAAGCATAAGCTAGTCTAATAGTGATATTTTCCAAGATTGCTAAAAATAAAAAAAACAAAAAAAAACTAAAAAGTCGACGATGCATCATTCGAAGTTTTGTCCACCGGAACGAGAACTTGAATAGGAGGTCGAGTGAGGAGGAATTCAAGAAAATTTAACTTCTCATACACATGAGCAAGTTCAATTTGTTGAAATCAGCAACAATCACACGAGGATCCATGATGCAACACAAAATCGTTTGATGTTGGTATGGCATCAAACTTAGGGTTTTGTGGTGGTGGGGTAAAGGGTTTGGGAATGTTTTCACAATGCCTTGTGAGGTTTGGGAAGGTTGAAAGGTCATTGAGTTGAGGGGTATTGAAGGGTTGTGGTGGTGGTGGAACATTTTCTTTAGCTCCGGTGATGGGGTTTATGGTATAAGTCTCATTCCAATACTTGATCGGAGAGAAGGTAGGGTTTTTGGGTGGTTTGGACGAAGATGGTTCATTCTTCTTAACCCAAATAGGTCGAACCGAGATTTTCGGTTTCTTTGAAAGCTTGGATGAGGAAGCTTTGGGTGAGTGGGGTTGTGACAAAGAAATGTCAAGGTTAGGAATGTAGGAGTTAGGCATTGTGAGAGTGTGAGAATGATATCTCAAGGTTATGTGTGAATGAATTCTCAAGGTTGAGAAGGTGTGAGAATGAAATCTCAAGGTTGGGGTATAAGTAAAATGTAATCAAGGTAAGAATTTGAATACAAAATGTGTAGTGTCAAGGAATGTTTAGTCAATTTGAGTAAACAAGGAATCTTGACAGGGAATGGGGTTTTAAAAGTTTTGACCAAAAATTCGTCAAATGCCACTTACTGTCCGCGGTACCTTATAGGGACCGGCGGTTCCATATCGCTAAGGAACCGCGGGACTTTAAGGAACCGCGTCCAGTGGACTTTAAACCATGTTTTTCCTGGGTTTTGGGAAAAACTAAGACTTTTTCAAAAAGTTGCAAATCTTGGAATTTTACCTCTATTAGCACCAAAATATGCTAGGGTTGCATAAAGCAACACATTCACAAAGAATGTCTTGACAAAGGGTGACAAAATAATTTAGATATCATTTTGAACCAATTTTAGTCAAGTTTAGGGGTTGTGATAGATTTAGGTTCAATTTTAATTTCAAATTAAAGTTGATTAGTGTGCACAAAAGGATAGAAACACACAAAGCTAAATCCATAAGTTAACAACATGAAACATTCATTAAGGAGGCAAGTACAAAGATAAATAAAAACTAACTAATACATAGCTAGCTTAAACTAAGATCTAGATAAGTAGTTTTCTTAGGCTTGGTTTTGTTGAAAACTCTTATTAAGAAAACTCCATCATTCATCTCCTAGGAGGAGGCATGGAGAACAAGGCAAGCAAGAACTCTTGCAACCTCCTATGTAGTCCATACATATCCATCCTTAGGTTATGGATGATGTAGTGGTTGTAGAGACAACATGGACAACTAGGACCATGAGTTTGTTGAAACCCATAGTAAGGATCACCCAAGAGGAGGGAAAGTGGAACACCCAAAATTGGGATGTTTGAGTTGGGTGGAGGTGGAGGAGGCAAGTTCTCCAAGGGTGATGTGGGTGAAAGTGGAGGCATGTTCCCTAGAGGGGAAATGTGTGAGTGTGGAGGTAAATTCTCCAAGGTTGGTGAAATGGGTGAGTTGTGAGGGGTAAATGGTGAAGTCACCAAAGTGTCATCAAAGTCATTCCCAAAAGGAATGCTTTGGATTGGTTGAGGTTGTGTGGTCACTTCCAAGGGTGCACTTGGAGTGAAGGGAGAAGAGAGCTCATTCATTCTTGAGTTGAATGAAGAGGAGGTAGAACCAATGGAGTGGTTAGTACCATGGGTGGATGAAGTCTTGCATGGTGCAAAAGGTGGGGAAGATGATGAAGAAATGAGGATAGGAGCATTCTCATTCTTAGGTGTGTGGAAAGGTGAGGAGTTAGGTTTAGCTACCTTAACCCTTATTTTGAGTGTTTTCCTTGGGGTGGAGGTCTTGGAAGTGTTTGAGGTTTTGGTACACACCATGGTTGATTAGGGTGGTTTAAGGTTTAGGGAAGTATGTTTGATGTGTGAAGAACATGGCAAACAAGGTGGGTTTAAATGGGTGAGGGGATGATCCAAACTAGTAATGGGTTAAAATCATTTTAGGTGAATAATGAATTTAGGTAACCTAGTTTAGGAAATGTGCAGTTTATTACTGAAAATCATGCAAGGTTTACACAAAATTAAGAAAACAGTGTAAAGCAAAGATGCTGTCGTGCACAGTGACCGACGGTCCCTTATCTAGGACCGGCGGTACCTTATCGATAAGGAATCGCGGGTCGATATGGAACCGCGACCAGAAGGTTTTCAAAAATTTCCCATCCCAGATTTTGATAAACCCAGATTTTTCCCAAAAGTTTCACAAGCCAAAGTTAACTACAGATCATAATCTAATAAGCTAACTATCATAAGGCATGCACAAAGCTATGTAAAACACAATCATGATGGCATAATAAACATTAAGGATCAAGATAAATGATAATACAAACATGCAATCATAAGTTAATACATATCCAAGATAAAATAAAATTGTTCAACATTACATGTTTACCAACATGTATTCTTTGAAAAGCTTCAAAGCTTTCACCTTCTCTTTTTCCCCAATCCCTTGATCATATTCCCCAAGAACTTGAAACCTTTTCTTGATTCAACCCGGTGTTCGTGCAATTCCCCTCGAGTTCTAAGGTTTTCACGGTAAAGATGCTCCATATTGAGATCTTCCGGTACTTCACTAGAATGATGAGGAGGAGGAGCTAAGTCTTCAAATTCATCCTCGAATGGGTTTGAGGATGGATGGGAATTACTCAAAGAGTGGAAATGAGAACTAGTACCTATGCCATCACCATCACTTGTTGGCATGTCCATGTCCTCATCATCCATCTCTTGATGAACAGATTTTCTCGATCCTCGATCACTTCTTGTATTTCTTGCATATGCCTCTTGAATAGGCAACATAACCCGATGAACCGGGTAGAAGCGAGAAAGATCAAGGTGGGGAAAATCATGAGCAACCCTTTTGAAAAGGCGAGTTAGAAGCATAGCATAAGGAAGGTTTGTCTTAGGCTTCGAAAGGGCATAATTGATTCGTCGAGCGATATAGAATGCCAAGTTGTACTTGGTGGATGTAAAGATGCAACTCAACATATGCACCATACACGCCGGGATGTGATCTCGGTTTCCACCAAGACAAAAGACATTCTGCCTAAGGATATTGGCCCATTGGACCGTAAAATCCTTAAGGTCGCTAGAGAGCACTTCATATCGATTCACATTTCGTACATTTGAATGAAGGCTTCTCACAACGTTTCCATCATGTTCTTTCGAGATGATGTCAAGGATGAACTCTAGATCAATTTCGGTGAGGTCATTTGGAGGTTTATCGAAGGATTCCGAGAGAGCATCAAGTCTCCATTTATCCGTAAACCGACAAGTGCCTTCATATGGCACACCGAGAATTTGACCAAAGTTTTTGAGGGAGTATTGAATCAATTGATCATTCAACACGAAACGAATGAAGATTTCTCCATTGTATTCAAACATGGAGTAGGTGCTAAAGAATTCAAGAAGGAATAGGGGGTAAATATCTTCTTCTATGTTGAGCAAGCAATCAAACCCCGAAAGCTCAAACATAGATTGGATATAGTCAGAACCCGTTATTTCCTTGTCAACGACTCTACCCTCATGGAAACAACGAGTGGAAAGGGATGGAAAAGCGTTTTGAAGTTGGAGGGAAGCATAGGTTTGAGAGATGTCGGGCATATAATCTCTAGTGAATTAATGATCTTTTTGATATTGAGAAGGCATGATTAAGTACCTAAATACAAACATAAAACAATATTTCCAATCACTCGTATGAAAATCAAAAAGGAAAACGAAAAATGAAAATGTGTTATATCAATTTCTTGACAAACATAGGATTTAATCCATATCATTTTCATGTTCACAATGTGTCTATTCCATCATTAACCAAGAACACATGATCTATGCTAGATCAACAATGGATTAGAACATTGGTTTTTCAAAACAAGGTTTTAGGTAAGCATTAACAATGTCATTACCTACTTGTTCATGGGTTCATCTCAAATCCATCATTCAACCAAAATCATTGAGCCTAAAATCGGATTTGTTCTACAAGTGGGTTTTAGTGAAATCTTAATGAATATCAACCTAAGGAATCATAGTAAAATAACCATGTCAACCCACATTCCTAATGAGGTTTTAATTCAATTTCAATTTTAAAAATCCCCAATTATGAAAGGATGAACCCTAGAACAAAATAGATGAAATTGATAGAAAATACTTACAATTAATTGATGTTAGATGAAGGATGAGTGAAACCCACAACTTGGAATCAATTAATTTGAGTGATTGAAGGTTTTGGAAGCTTCAACAATGGTGGAAAAGGTAAAACCTGTCGGCTGTGTGTTTTTGGGAGAGAGAGAGTTTGGTTTGAAAAAGAATAAAAAACTCAAACTGGCGCTCTGACAAAAGTTACTGCCCGCGGTACCTTATCGATAAGGAACCGCGGGTTTGAGCCGCGGAGATAAGGAACCGCCTACAGAGGCAGGTTTTTATTTATGAAAAACGCCAAATTTTGAAAACCAAGTTTTTCTAAAATACTTAAAATTAAATCATGAGCCTTTTAGAATATCATTGGATCATCATAACACTAAGCAATATGCCTTAACGAAGGATTACGAGTTAAATCAAGATCGAAAAGAACCGAAACGGACAAACGACTACTCGTAGCAAAATGACTACTCGTAGCAAAACGACTAAGTGGAGAGAAGTCAAGGGAAGTGAATCAAGACTAGGATTAATGCTCAAGGGATTAATTACAATCTTCAAATAGTTGTAGCGAAGAGCTTGTGTCATATATTGTGGTTTAAGACGTGCCTTTCCGGCGAAACGTTAAACGGCTTTGGTAATGAATAAGCACAAAGCAATTATTCAAGTATAGACTAAGATCACTTTCAATAATAGTCTTAGTCTAAACCAAAATATGAGCAAGGTATTAATTCACTTTCTCTCCCACAAAAGGGCCTACTAACCGTATGGGTACAAACCATGGAAATCATGCTTGATACTTTAAGCTTCTACTAACTCACTCTACATCACCATAGTGAGTCAAGTATCCAAGCAATGAAGGTTTGAGAGGATAAAAGAAAAGAAACACAAACCACAAATAAATGTCAAGGCAAGGATGCCGAGAACAAGCACATAGTCAAGTAATGATCAAAAGAATGATCAAAGGGCGTGTGGAAGAACGAAAGCGTACCTTGGCCATAAAGAGCAATCCATGAAGGAATAAGTGCTATGCCCAATAAATGACTATGATGAGTACTAAGTCTTCAAGGACTAGTATCATTCCCAATCATCTTGGTATCATCATTCAAAGATGTTGAAGATCAATGAAGATGAGTCTTCTACAAGTGCAAGCAACTCAATCCACAACCAATTAAATGATTGATCTTCATGAGTACCTACACAAAGCAAGATGCAAACTAGTAGATACATTTCAAGAGTATATCTAAAATGCATAAAGGCTACTAATCTTAAATGGGATGCAATATTATCAATTAAAAGACCTATTTTCAAAGAAAACATAGTTTTGACCAAAGAGAAACTTTAGTACAACTAGACCTTCTAATTTGAGGAGACAATGGATCGATCTAAGTTTCAAAGTACAATATACTTCAAAGATCTTGAGTGACCATCGCTCTGATACCAATTGTAGAAACTAGAAGGGGGGGGGGGGGGGGGGTTGAATAGTTTCTCTTCGATTGGTGACCAAATTAAAATTACTTTCAATTTGGTTTGTATCAAAACTATCTTTTACTTGAGGCTAAGTTGCATAATGATTAGGTTCAATTCAAATGCACTAGAAAAGATAATAGGTAAGTATAATGACAATGAAATAAGTAAAGAGTAAGGAAGGAGACAACCTAGTGGGAAGACACCAAGATTTATAGTGGTTCGACAACGAGGCTCTATCCTCGTTTCTACTCCACTCCTCGAGTACACATACTCGAGATTTCCACTATATCCAAAAGCTCCCTTCTCGGCGGAGAAAACCTTACATCGTTGCTTACATTATTTTCCGACACTAAGCTAAATGTCGAGACCTAATCTTTAGCTAGGACCAATCTACACGACGTTGCCTACTTCACAATTTAACGACACAAGGCTAGATGTCGGGTTCTAATCTTAAGGTAGAACCAATCTTCACGACGTTGCCTACTTCACCATTTTACGACAAAAGGCTAGATGTCGAGTTCTAATCGAAAGCTAGAACCAATCTTCACGACTCTTCACTTTGAAGCTAAGTGAGAACTTCACACAACACAACTACTAATCACTTTTAAGTTTAGTGAGAACTCACAAGACACAACCACATCACTTTATAGTTTAGTGAGAACTCCTAATCAAATCTATTACAACTCAACTAGACTTATCCAAGTACACACATGTAGCTTGGATTTACACAACACAAATCCAAGCAAACACATATGCAATGGATGTACACAACAAATCCAAGTATCCACAAATAACTTGGATGAACACAACTAGTCCAAGTATTCATAAATACATTGGATTGACCTAAAACAAAAAGGGTATTATGATGAATATGACTAGCTCATAGATTCATCTTTATCACAACACTAGTGAGTGAGTGATCTTCTCATTGGACAAGGTAAAGGAGGGGATCAAGAGGATAATCATATGTAAACATCCTTAACAATTTAAGTGATCCTTTATTAATGATTATGCTATAGAAAATAGAAAGAGGGCTGAGAAAAACGTCCAAGAGGCTTACTGGAAAATAAGATTTGACCCACTATTTAAAGGAGACAAAGTATAACGGATCTATAACGGTCTTCTGTGCGCGGTACCTTATCTCACCCCGCGGTACCATATCGCTAAGGTACCGCGTAGGTACTTAAGGTACCGCCACTAGACTCCGCTCCGTTTTTTGTCTTTTAGTGGGGTGGGAATATCTGAGGTATTTGAACCCTTCAAAGGATATTCTAACAGCATTTGGAATATGCTATTTTCAAATTTTCATTTTCCATTTTAATAAAACATTTTCTAAAAAAGAAAGTTTATTAAAAAGTCTTTTGTCATATTAACAAAAGTGAGTTTTAAGGATAATCATTTTGATGATCACTAAGTATGATTAAGAAAGGTTAGTGATATAATTATTACCTTGATGATAGTGTTAATTAAATAATTCATTTTGTGTTTTACACTATATGGTTTGTTGTGATCAAAACTAAGAAAGATTAGTTAACACTAATAATGTTTTTAGGCATCACTTGCATTAACAGCTACCCATATGCTGCTCGTGTGGCCATCCAAAATACCAAGAAGGATAGTATTTTCTGAGAAACTCTTTGTATTTTTGTTTACATAAGCTCTCTTTGTAGCAATCATCTCTAAGGTCCCAAAGCTGCACACCCCATTATTTTGATTAAACAAGGCATAAAAAATGTTCATTATATTTAGATATTGAGGTGTTTACTTACATTGGGTCTAATGACGAACATTCCTCCAATTAGAGTTGTGAGTGCCAAAGCTACGATGGTCACTATAGTAAAGCAAAGTATTAGTTCGTTGCTAGAATATATATGATAACAACAAGTTCCGAACAAAGATAATGATTTTAAACTCCACATGCGAATGCTTGAAAAATTATTTAGACAACTATAGAAATGGGCAGCAATAAAAATGAGATATATTCAAAACTCAATCACTTAAAATACACTTTGTCAAAACTTACAAATAGCCATCAAAGGCAGCACCTAATCTTGCAATCACCTCCATTTAACCTTCATAAACAATAAGTACTTTTCAAGATCTCTAAAAGCAAACCATGCTGACCAAGCAATGGTCTTCCGTTAGGTTGGACACGTGCAATAAAAACAGGTGCGGTTCTGCATCATAAACAACAAATGCAAAAAAATTGCAAAAGTTGAGTTTCTTTGTGAATCACCATTGCAAAAGAAAAGAAAACACGATCATATTCGAAGTTAATATTATGTATTATATACAGTTTTGAAACAGTTAATTAAAAAACGCATTTATTATACAAATCATTTTAATGTAAGTAACTAATTAAAATTATTGATTATCATTAAACATCAATAGAATACCAATTGTATTTTCTGTAATTGATAGTCTCAATTACAACATTTCCCAATAATCTTTTTTTCAACCATTCCACCGATTGAATTGTTAATTGCTTTCAGCATTTCATATATGTTTCAACAATGTTGAAATTTCAATATTTTCAACAATTAGGATTGCCCCATTTAAAAAGTTGATTACTTCAATATAACAGAGTTTTTTAGTTACCATTTTCAACTTTTCAACTTTTCAACTTTTCAACTTTTCAACAAATTGAATACACCCTTTATAGGGTACTAGGCGAGTACCCGCGTATAGCGGCGAGATTTCCTAGCGTTGGATAATGAACAATATGTGATAAATTACTTATTGTGGCTCGAAGTTGAAATATACCACAAATAGTTAGGCAACAATCAGCGTTCACTACAGGACAGATTCTGCAACTGTTCAAAAATATAGCTAAAAACATTGCCAGTGAAGCGCAAAATATGAATATTGGAAGCCAAATAATAATTCCATCTACCGGTCAATTTGTGCCAATTCAATGTACCACATCACAGAAACTATCCTTCTTTCCTACCACACCAACATTGACGATATTAGCCAAGAGGACCTATTCACAGTATTATCATCATTGATCGCTTCCATGCTGGCTGCTTGTCTATCTAAATTGCCCCAAGTCATAGCTACAAAATGTCATGAAAGTGTAATAGAGAAAAGGGAGTCAAGTGTCCATGGCTGGCACACCATTTAGTAAACTCCCACTTTTCTTGCTTGAGGTCTAAGAGTCTGTTGTTCCCAAGCCACCACCACGACAGTCGCATTTAGTTCTTTTTTTTCATCAACCATGTACTCCTTCACAATGTTAAAAAAGATCAAAATGTGCCAAAGTGAAACACAACTTTAGAATTTTTTTTATCAAACTTCCAACTGGTCGCAATACTAAAATTTAGTGCGTTGCGGTAATAAGTTTTAACTTGCGGGTTTTTTCAAGAATTGAACAACACGTTATCGGAATACACTGCTTGCTCAACGAAAACAACTTTCCACCACCACTCAGACGAATAACCAGCCCATCACGCATTGACATCTTTAAATACTCAGGTTGAAATATTAAATGATAACCGCGACAATTAGCCTATCTGCCTCAACCCTTGACACATGTAAGCGGCTACAATAGAGGTATGGCTTACCAATTTAGTAGTACTAACATAAGTACATACCTGTTACATGTGCTGATCTAAGAGACTTATGTCGAGCCAAATCTGATTTCAAACATAATAGCTTCTAGAAGGCGTATAGTCAAACCTGATTGGATCATACACCTTTGAGAGTTAACCTAACAGCCAATGTCTTGAATACCAATACATTATAGTTATAGAACCTGTTAAAGAAACTTGAAGATAATAGATACAATCAGAAAATGTTTTAAGTTTATAAAATAGAAAAAATGCAAACTTTAAACAAAAGGATCAATATGGAAATGTCAAATTAAATCTACGTTTAGCTGCTTCATAAACATTTTGTCGAAGCTTAACTCTTTTTAGCAAGAGGGAATGGCATTAGTCGCGGAGCACATGTTATGATATGCAAGTTCCAACAATGCTATTAGTCATACATTTACTTGCATATACATATACTTTTTTGTAGGAATATGCTTGTATGACTCGAATTGTAATAAGTGATGGAAAGTAATACTCTCATGAGATGATAAAATACATAGAATACTTATTTCCTTTTCTAATAGTATTAATACAAATCTAAATAATACTAATAGAAACCTAAATAATATTAATAAAAACATTATTTAGCGTTACGGGTCGTATCACAATGATAACATGGACTTGGTGATGACTACTAAAATACAATTGACCATTTTTTATGTACTGTAATAATATATGTTCTACCCATTTGTTATTGTTTGTATGACCAGAAATCCCCCTTCGTTTTTATATATGTGAGTCAGAAAGAAACTGTACCTTAAAGGATGAGTAAAGTATTGATCCAACAAAAAGTTCACCGCCTTAAGCCTCTAAGTTACCCTCCAAGCTCACTGATGAATGAATACAATACGCATGGGATTCGTAGTTTATAACTTGGTTCGAGTTGTATAAAACATAGTTATAGAAACACCTGTTACAGAACAATATGATTTCCAAGCTTAATTAGTTGAGTTGTGATATTTCGGCCTACATAATAGACCTACAAATAGACCTACACCATACATATTTTGACAAGTGTTAAGCACTCATTCTCTCTCCTAATATTAACCAATCAAAATTTAAATTCAACCAATCATATTAGTAGGTTCATTTGTAGGCATACAACTTAGGCATACAAATCATTTTTCTAATTAGTTATGTCTAATATGAAATCCCAATAGCAATCTTTCTTAATTACAATCATTAAGAATTATGTAAGAAACAATTACTCAAGAATGTGAGAAAAAAAGCATCACTAAGTAAACATCATGAAGCTAAACCTACAAATCCTATATTATTTTAACATTATATTAGAAAATGTATCTAAATATATAACGCGTGACTAAAAAGTTTCAATAGATACCTGGGTATTTATCAACCCTTACTACAGTCCATGAATTGAAGCCATCATTCTTTAAAGATTAACCTGATTTCTTCAAATACTGCACATAATCTAGTACAAAGTAGTGAGCGACCTTTTTAAACGAACCTCGTAAAAAATAGCTATTGACATTCCAGTAGACGATCTTGAACATGCATAACTTAACCTAAACATATAAATAATATAGTGCATCCACTGTCTTTAAGATTCTTAATATATAATATATAGATATGTACCCATTTAAGTTTGAGGATAAAGTGGACACTCACTTTAGAAGTAGTAGTAGCTGACTCATAATTAACTAAAAGTATACACTTTGTTAACTTATGTTCTTTCGACTAATAATGCATTAATCTCGTATACAGGTTAGTCATTTATATAAATATATGTATTCCTATAGCTGCAACTACGAGTTAGATACATATTTGACATCACAAACACCTAAACCACCCCACTGGTTATTTCTTGTTCGGATTTAGAAATTAGTGATGCAAGGTGTGATACACATACATCATAAGAAATTACCTTTAAACGTGTGATTAAATTACCAAATCAATGCTAAGTTGATTACCTCCCATGTTTTTCGTTCTCTTAAACATTCAATCAAACACCTTGTATGTGACCTTCATATAAAATAACTCATAGCTATCTTAAAAGAATCAAAGTATAACCATATTTAAATACTAACAAATACCAAATCTACTAAACGAATATCGATTGTAATAATACAGAATCATAACAACAACCATAACATAGTAATTCCAAACTGAGAAGAATGATTAGATAGATGAAAAACTTGACATTGTAAATAAACTACAGTGATAGACTTCTAAATTCAGTCCACTGTATATGTTAATAGAACGGTTTCAACTCAAAGATATAAGAAAATACAGAGAATAAAATGAAAATGAAAAGAAACCTTAGCTGACTTAGTAGTTAATATCATAGATCTGATGCTTATGCATTGAGTAGTCAGTTCAATGGCGGTTTTGATGACAACCTTTCTTCTTTCACCAAAAGAATCACTACCAAATAAACAAACTAATAAAAATATGAGACAATAATCATTCATAAATAATAGGAACAAACCTTATAGGTAGATCGGTGGTGGGTTGAATAATTTTTCAAATGCTTAATAACATTAAAACTGTCTTTGTGCAATGGAGGATTTGTGTGGAACTATTCAAGGAATCTCGCGTAGAAATTAAGTTTTTAAAAAAATTAGTGTTGTTTCCTTCTATGCCTTGCCCAGTTTTGACATTTCTTTATAGACACACTGATAACAAGAGCTGTTCAACATTTCCATATATATTATTGTTTTCAAGTTTCAAGTTTCAAGTTTCAACTTTCAACTTTCAACAATTGGCATACACCCTTTATAGGGTATATAGATATAGATATAGATATAGATTAACATCAGGTCAGATCAATGCCGGTCTATCTTTATTTATTCTTTTTAGTTTATTTGATGTAAATAAGCTTATAATTCAGCTTATCCCTTTTTAGCTTATTTGATGTGAATTTATCTTACGAATTAATATTTTTTTTGCTTATTTGATTTGATTAATGTTAAAATTAACAACTAATAGATATAATTTATCATGCATCAAGAGTAAACGCAGCAAAAATAGAGATCATATATGCATATATAATTAACATAAAAGAGAACTAGAAAGCATACCTCCTTATCAACGATGGTGGAAAATTGCTATATCACCAAATCAAGAACACCCCTCCTTTATACCATACGAAATCAACTCTAAAATCTTAAGATCAAAAGTATGATCTTCTCTAAGATAGTCCACCCTGTAGAAAACTAGAAGGGAGGTTGAATAGTTTTCTTTTAAAACTTTTTGTATCAAATGTCCATTGATGACATATTATGAGAGGCGTTTGTTTATAGTCAGAGACTATATGAATCATATATCACATTGAGAGATCACAACACACATAAGCGTTTCAAGTATGAGGATAAAAGCAATAAACTTATGTAAATGTAAACCGACACAATAATTTATACTAGTTCAGCTATAAGGACACCTTCCTTCCCTACATCCACTCCCCGAGTCACCTACTCGAGAGTTCGACCTAAAAGGTGTGAGGATCTTAAACTTAATTAGAAGCCTCAAGCTAGAAGCTAATTATAAATAGACTAATCAAATTACGCCATCTTGTTAACTACCGTAGTGAATTACATATTTGTTTTTGCTAAAGTCAATAGATGGAACCATAGTAATTCATTTATTTCTTTCAGCAATTCTGTTCAAGTTAATTTTCAAAGTTTTTCACTAACATTTATGGTAAACAATACGTTAAAGTAGCAAAACTCATATATTATGGTTATCATCAATGTCAGCCCCAACTCAAAAGAAACCCTAGCTTGATTAAATACCCAAGAACATGTATTGTGTACTCAAGAAACAGAAAAAAAAATCAACAGTTAAATTTAACTGGGCAAATGCTCATGATCAGCCAAATGATATCTAAGTCTCCAAACTTTTTTTGAAAGTAAGGTTCAGACGGCCCGGCCAAAGCATGGTTTCGTTCAACAACGGTAAAGGAGCTGAATTCGGGATGATCGACTTTAACCCATGCAGTATAAGTGGATCGAATATCAAGACGTCTCCGGATTCTAATAAAACCTCCTCCATAGGCAAACATCGATGAGTACCATACAAGAATTCTGTAGAGTCACCAATAGAGAACGAAACAATAGGAAATTCACCGCAACAACTAGCATAATCCTACAAACAATGAACTCATTAGTCTTTTAGTACAGTGTTCACGGAATGTTATACATGAGTTCACATAAGAAGAGATATACTATACTATTTAATCCTTCCACATACAATTATAGAGCTATTTTACTATTTAGTGATTTATACCCACAACTAGTAATTATTACATCAAAAGTAATTGTGTTTCAAATTTACCCCATATGAAACGATTTTTTCCATCTCCTTTCTCTCTCCATTAAAGCAATATTCTGCCCTTTCATGCATTTTTATCCAATAAAAAACCTTGATTCCACCTTATTTTATCGTTAACTTAAATATTAAACCGTACAATGTCCAATATTATCAATTACATAGTCCGGGTGATGTAATTGAAGGAATTTGATGGTCAGTTGAGTTTTCAGATTTTCTTTTTACACCATGTTCACTAACCTAAGGGTCGTTTTACTAATAGGACAACTGAATTTCTGGTAACATATGGGTATAGCGTGCGATATTCAAATAAAAAATAATACTCAACCTGAAATTGTCAACGATGAGAATAGGGCGATTGACAAGGTAATCAAAGATGAAGTCATCAATGGAGGAGTGAGTGGAGAAGGAGTGGTAGGTCATATGAGGTTAAAGAATGTAAAATTATAGAGGAATACACTCTTCATAAAAATGGCACTATCGTAGAGCAAAGCACTATAAGTCCTCTTGATGTTAACACACAAAGTGTTGATATTACTGAAAAGATAGAAAATAATGAAAAAATATATAAATATTTGTATGCTAATGTTGCTGGTAGATCTGAGAAAAATTTGGAGAATGAACTCTTTTATGCACCTAGTCTAATTAGCGATCAAGGTGATGAGGTTGTTCTTTTTGAAAAAGAACTGGTTAAAGATGGTAGTGAAAATCGAAATTAACTGTATGTGGATACTTTATGAGTTGCAATATGTTTGTGAATGAGCTGATGCACAATTTGCGGAGAATGTGGGCGAAATATGGTTTAGGTGATATTGTGTTAGATTGTAATGACATGTGCTGTTTCAAATTTAAGAATGAGGAAGGCATGAATTAGGCAATTGAACAAATTCCTTGGTTAGTTACTGGAAAGACATTGTTATTGTAAAAATGGGATCCACAGGTGTAAATTGTAGCTGCTCCTCTAAAATCCTTGTTTTGATTAAGATGTATAATGTTCGTCTTGAAGCTTGAAGCATTAGTACACTATCCAGTATGTCGGGGAAGCCATTTATAATCGATCAAATGACTAATAGCATGTATCATCAAGGCACATGGAGTTAAGGATATGCAAGAGTTTGGTGGAATTTGAAGCGTCTAACGGCTATCAAGAGAAGATTAATGAGATTCACTAAATAGATGAAATTTGTGAATGTGGAATATACTATGAAACCTGCATTGTGATCACCTTGAGGTGTTTGGCCACGGATTTAACAACTGTAAGGAAAGGCCAATAACAATAGAAGAAGTGGAAGCAAGGTAATGAAGTAAGGGGCAATAAGGATGGATTTACTCGAGTCAGAAATCAGAAAAAAAAATGGTGTTAGTAATGGAGCAAGAAACAGTTGATTCCAACCAAACCTCTACTGTCATAGAATGATTTGATGTGAGGTTTGTGTTCCAATCAAAAGTTTCTAGTGTATTAGAATGAACTGGTACTTCATGGCAAGATGTTAAGTTAAAGGAGAATGTGGTAAAAGGAAGTAGTTGGAAGGCTCCTAATTTAATTAGAGAAGAGTTGGAATATGTCTAAAGATGCAGTAAAAGAAGTTAGGAAAAGTGCTAACAGGTATGCAGCGATAGGTGAAGGCTAAGATGAATGGAATACTAATGACCCATCTTTTGATAGCTTTATAATAAGGGGAAAACAGCCTACTATTGAAGTTACAAAGGATTGGTCATATGAAATGATTAATTACCTTAAATTCTAATGGGAAGCTAGGAAAAGGAAAGGGGTTAATTGTGAAGATGCGAAGGATGTATACAGAGAGAATGATCAAGCATCCAAGCTACTAGTATATTGGTAGATGTTGAGGTAGAGGGGAATGATAGTCAAATTTTATTTGGCTAAGGTGGTAGGACAACTGTGGACAAGGTGTTTGGTATGGTAAAATTAGCCATATGAAGTTCAGAATGCCTAGTTGGAATATGAGGGGAATCGATAATAAATTTAAACAGAATGAGATAAAAAATTTTTTTACAAGACACGCATACTATAATTTACACAACGCTGATATGCATGTTTTGAAATGTTCATTGCATAAGCATATATAAGAAAGTCATCTGCTCTCACATATTACTAGGTGAAGGTGTATATGCATATATGTCTATTTATCTATAAGCATGTCAATACTAACCTGATGAACAGAAAGTCGACCAGTAGGTGTATAGAAATTGACAACACAAACATCCGGTTGCATTAAAGGATTATGGGATTGTGGTTGCATAAAAGGAAGATCCTTTATATAGGAATGGGAATCTTGAATCGAACGCTCAACCAATGAAACGAGTTTATCAGGAATTGGTGGTGCAAGTGGTGCGTCTGAACCATCACTCTTATACTGTTTGTCATAGTTTGTTTTTGGGTCCCAATTTCGCCCCAAACACGTCATATGTAAATCAAGTTTTCCTCCATTTTTATGAGTTGGCTCATAAAAACCTCTTGGACCTAAGCATAGTTCTTGACATATATTAACTATTTCGACCTAAACAATAAAACAATTGAATGTAAGTTAATATTAACAATATGAAAGATATGGTACTAAACATGCAAGAAAATCATTTTGTATAAGCAGAGAAAATTTTATTGCTACAACAACTATATAATATTAATGGGTATAATTTCCTTGCGTTCTATTCATCTCAATGTCCTGAATATATACAATACATAAGATGGTTCTAGACTAGAATGCAATGGGCTAGACACTGATGGGCTTGTACCCATCGACTAATAATCCCCCGCAGTTGGAGCGGGAGGGGTGTGAACGCTCAAACTGGACCTAAATTCTTCAAAGAGGGCCGAGGGTAGTTCTTTGGTGAAGATATCAGCATACTGGTAGCGGGAAGGCACATGAAGGACACGTACATGACCAGCGGTAACCATGTCACGTACAAAATGTATGTCGATCTCAATATGCTTTGTTCGTTGATGTTGTACCGGGTTGGCAGATAAGTAGATAGCACTGACGTTGTCACAATAGACAAGGGTGGCAGCAGATAATGGAGAATGCAACTCACGAAGTAGATTACGAAGCCATGCGGTCTCGGCCACGACATTAGCCACACCCCGGTATTCTGCTTCGGCACTCGAACGTGACAGAGTCTGTTGGCGCTTAGAAGACCAAGATAGAAGATTATCACCCAGAAACACACAATAACCAGAAGTGGATCGCCTTGTGGAGGGGCAACCCGCCCAATCCGCATCTGTATACCCAACAAGAGAGGTGGTAGAAGAAGCATATAAGTGAAGACCAAAATCCACAGTTCCCTTAACATAGCGGAGGATACGCTTGAGAGCAGCAAGATGTGGCTCACGAGGGTCGTGCATGTATAAACAAATCTGCTGAACAGCATATGAGATATCTGGACGAGTAAAAGTAAGGTACTGAAGGCCACCTGCAAGACTGCGATATAAAGTAGGATCCACAACTGGAACACCTTCGGGGCCCATTTTGGATTCGGTGTCAACGGGAGTCCGGGAAGGGTTACAGTTCATCATGTGAGCGCGCTCAAGTAACTCAATAGCATACTTCCTTTGAGATAAAAACGGACCTGTAGAATGGCGAGTAGCGGAAATGCCAAGAAAGTAATTAAGTGCCCCGAGATCTGTCATATCAAACTCATGGTGTAAAGAAGCAATGATCTGCTGAAGAAGCGCAGGAGAGGAAGCTGTAAGAATGATGTCGTCCACATATATAAGTAGATAGGCAACGTGAGATCCCTGCTGAAGAATAAATAGTGAAGAGTCACATCGACTATGATAAAATCCTACTCGAGTAGCATAACCTGCAAATCGCTGAAACCAAGCACGAGGTGCTTGCTTTAGTCCATATAATGATTTCTGCAGAAGGCAGACATGATGAGGGTACCGAGAGTCTACAAATCCCGGTGGTTGATGCATATACACAGTCTCAAATAAATCCCCGTTAAGAAAGGCATTCTTAACGTCAAGCTGATGAATAGGCCACTTGCGAGAAACCGCAAGACTAAGAACAGTGCGAATGGTGGTCGGTTTGACAACCGGGCTAAAAGTCTCATCACAATCAATACCAAGTTGTTGATTACTGCCATTAGCCACCAATCGAGCCTTATAGCGGCTCAAAGACCCGTCAGCGTGAAATTTATGCTTAAATAACCACATAGATCTAACCAAATTAACACCATGTGGCCGGGGAACCAGAATCCAAGTACCATTTTTAACTAACGCATTAAACTCGTCGTACATAGCATTATTCCAGTGAGGATTTTGTAAGGCAATAAAAGGAGATTTAGGTAAAGGGGAGATAGGGGAAGTATGTAGGGAAAGACGTTCAACAGTTTTGACAATGCCCGACTGAGATCGAGTGACCATGCGGTGAGTTCGAGGTAGTTCGGGAGGAGGTGGTGTAGGTTGGGCCGAGACATTTTGGTTGGTTGTATGGCTAGTAAGAGACAGGGTAGAAGCTGTGGGAGACGTGTGGGTGTGTGGAGTAGTTTGTGAGTGATGGGGTGTGGAGGGTTCATTATTAGGCGGGGTTTGGTTAGTTTGGGTGTCGTGTGGTGGAGGTGAGGTTATAGGATTAGTGAGTACTTTGTGAATAATAGGGGACGGCGTAGGGTCTAAAAAGGTATAGGAAGGTGGAGAGGCGGGGGTCATTGAGCGGTATGGAAATTGAGATTCATCGAAAGTGACATGTCGGGAGAGGAGAATTTTGTTTGTTTCGAGGTCTAGGCAACGAAAGCCACGGTGATAGGCGGGGTAGCCCAAAAAAATGCATGGTGTTGCTCTTGGCGCAAGTTTATGAGGGGAGTGAAGGTGAGGGTAACAAAGACACCCAGATATACGAAGGCGAGAGTAATCGGCTGTTTTACGAAAAAGCCGAGTGTAGGGAATTTCGTTGTTGATGGAAGAGGATGGTAAGAGGTTAAGGAGATAAGTGGCCATATGGAGGGCCTCGACCCAAAAGGTGGGGGGTAGATGGGCTTGAAACAAGAGCGTACGAATGACATTGTTTATGGTTCTAATCATGCGTTCCGCCTTGCCATTTTGTTGCGAAGTTTTAGGGCAAGAAAATCGAAACTGTGTTCCATGTTTAGCAAAAAGGTTATGTAGACGGTTATTATCGAACTCACCACCATGATCACATTGGAAACTCTTTATTTCACATTTAAATTGATTTTTAACATAGTTACGAAAATGTAAAAATTTATCGAGCATGTCGGATTTATTTCGGAGGGGGTAAATCCATAAATAATGAGAGAAATGATCAAGAAATAAAACATAGTATTTGAAACCACTTTTACTAGTAATAGGTGATGTCCACACATCGGAATGAATAATATCAAAACAGTGTTCAACTATAAAATTCGAACTATGAAAAGGAAGCTTCACATGTTTACCAAGTTGACATGCATGACAAACATGTGTAGACTTTTCTTTATTACACGAAATAAATTGACGAGAGACAAGGGACCGTAGCACTTCATCACCGGGATGCCCGAGGCGTTGGTGCCACGTGGAGGAACTTGTGGAGAGAAGGGCAGTGGGAACAACAGACTTGGTGACTGGATATAGATCACCCGAACTATCACATCGAAGGAGGATATGGCGAGTCCAGAAGTCCTTCACAGAAAAGCCAAAAGCGTCAAATTCTATAGTGCAATTATTATCCTTAGTAAATTGGCGAACATAAATGAGATTTTTAATGATATTGGGAGTGACAAGTACATTGTGAAGGTGAAAGGGGCGATAGGGAGATGGAATAATGCTATGTCCAGTGTTAGTGACGGGAATAGAATTACCATCACCAACGTGAACCGACGGGAATAAACGCTTATAAAAAATAGTACTTAAATTACTTGCACATGAATTTAAATGAGAAGAGGCACCTGTATCCATGTTCCATGTCGGGTCTTGCAAGGTCATAGTACTAAACGCACTTAGAAGCGATGTAGCTTGTGAAGAATAGTGGCCAGGAGGAGGTCCGAGTATCCCATTTGATTGACCCTGTTGAGGTGTAGCATACTGTGTGTACAATGCCTGCTGTGGGGCCTGTTGTTGGGCTTGTTGTTGAAAGGGCTGTTGTGGGGCAGTAAGGGGAATATTTAGTGTCTGGTGGGTCGGGCGAAGTATTGGAGTGGGTTGGTATTGTTGAAGGGTTTGTCTGGAGTTGTAGAAGCCTGGTGGAGTCCAGGAAGTTGTGTTAGGATAGTATTGAGGCTGGAAGGGTACACGACCAGTATTCGTTTTACCCGCTAAACCCGAACGATTCCGGTGGTCATGTATAAACTTACAACGATCGCCAAATTTGCATGAGCCTTTATTAAAATGATTACATAGCTGTGGTAGGCTCGAAGATTTACTAGAGGGTGTGTTGTGGTTACCTTTATTGTTGGAGGAGCTCGTGGCCACGAGGATGGTTGGGGACGACGAGCTACTGTCAAATGTCGTGGGGACACTGGGCTGATGGTTGAATGATGCTTCCTTCAGTAGAAGCATGTTTCGAACAGTTGCAAACGTGGGAAGAGGTTCCCGATGTCGAATGATTTCAGAGATTGTTTCAAACCGAGAGTCAAGCCCGTTTACTGCATAAATGACCATGTTTTTCTCGCTGACTGGGCAGTCAAGATTTTTCAGTCTATTAGTCATCGACTGAATTTTCGTGCAATAGTCATTTACCGTCATACTTCCAATCTTGATCGCACGAAGTTCATTATCAAGATTAATCGCCCGGGCGTCTTTGTTGTCATGAAAAAGGTTTTTAAGGTGGTCCCATAGTGCTTTCGCGTTACCAGGGGTGGTGACAACCTGTTCTTGAAGGGAATCACACAAGGATCCAAGGATCCACATTTTGATTAGATCGTCAAGCTGGCACCAATCGGGGTTAGTAGATGCGGCTTCTTGTTCCACATGGGATTTAAGTCCGAGACTTCCAAGATGAATAAGAGAAAACGAGCTCCAAGCGTTGTAGTTTTGTTTGTCAAGGTCCAGTTTAATGGGGACCTTGTTGGGTATGCTGAATGGAATGAGTTTGTCGCTGGAAGATAGTGGTGTGTCTTCAACGGCCATGGTTGCCAAGTTTTTAGATTAGGGTTTTGTTTGGCAGGGATGGTTGAGAGGGTAGATCCGATTTATTTGGAGAGAAGAAGTGGAAAGTTATTATGGCCTGATACCATATTAATGGGTATAATTTCCTTGTGTTCTATTCATCTCAATGTCCTGAATATATACAATACATAAGATGGTTCTAGACTAGAATGCAATGGGCTAGACACTGATGGGCTTGTACCCATCGACTAATATATAACTTATTCTTAATTAGTCCTGATGTACCCATTGTGCAATATCTTTGTATATTTTTGTAGAGTAATCGGATTTCAATCATTTTATAACGTTTTTATTCATAAATTTAACAGTCATAGCATCACTTTTGGAAAGGCAAATCACCAAAACATACAATATGGGGGTTACTGGCCTCAAAATTTTTCCCAAAAGGCAAAATGGAACGGAGTCCTACCAAAATAAGTACAGGGCCAGGGGTGAAGATTGACCACCCAAAAAATCCAACGTGTTTCCACAATCCTAGGTTGAACCTGCTATCCCGGATTTTATTTCTTTTAAGAACCAAATGGGACACATATATATCTTCTTATAACTCATAAGTACAAAAATGTAATATTTTAATATTTTTAATTATTACTTGACTAGAAGACCAAACCGGTCCCTAATCTATTTCTTCAAAAACCAAAAAAACAAGGGAATTCAAATCTAAATAATGCAAAGAACTGAGGATGGTTCGTTGGTAGAGCCTTATGTGATTCTTCACGGATGAGGGTTTAAGGAACCAATGATTCATGGTTAAATTAAATTTTGTTAGTAGATGATAGAAAACAAAATGATGAGGTACGGTTTATGGATAGATAGTGTGGTTACGATTAAAGCTTTTTCTTATGGAGATACTATATATCAAAAATAATATACAAAAAACTAATCATCTGTGACGAATACTTTTTATCTCTAACTGGACGGGCACTTCGGATATAGTCTTTATGAACTTTTTTTATCGAGCTTCTAATTATGATTTTTCACTCTAAAAAATAAATGTGCTTGATTTGTTCTTTTATTAATCACATGTGATTTCAAACCCAATTCGCTTTTTCAAAGGTTCAAAAGCCGAACCATCGTTCTTGTTTTTTTTTTCTTCGGTTCTTCAGGTTTTCGGTTTAGGTTTGGTTGGTTTCCTTCACAGTCCGTTGTATTAGGTTTTGGAAAACTCAACAACTATTTTCTCCAATCAAATGAACGGTGCTTGGTAAAGATTATTTTTCCACTAATTCAATCAAACATCATTCCTTCACCGCTGTCTTTCACTAATTCAAATCACCGTCATAACTTTAGTTTTGGAGCGAGGATTTATATGATGCAGCGAATAAATTTCGTATGCTTCCGCCTCATCGGTGGGCGAAAAGGTGTTAGTTTATTGATATGATCTACGCCACAAGCTATTTGACTTGGTCGTATTTTACGTCTCATGAAGGCCCCAAAACTTAAAGAAAATGATGGATAACTCGCGCAGATTTAACTTGGTTTAGTGTTGATCCTTTTTAATTCGATAATACTTATCAAACCTTAAGTATTATCAAGTATCTGGCAAGAAGTGACTTGTTTTAACAAAGTAAATCACAAGTAAGCATAAGTAAAATAACGAAACCAAGATAACTTTTCAATTGTAGAGATTTATTAAATATTAATAAAAAATTATGACACGCTTTACTTGCGGAACACTACTAGAACATGAACCATCACTTTGCTTATTCGAATAAAAAAGTGGTTGAGTGACAATATTTGATGATCTCCTTTTACTTTAAGTACAAACCAAAGTTATGAGTTTAAGTCTCAAACTATTGTTCATCAGTGACTGAATTGTACAGTTTGATGTTGGAGTGAGACGCTCTTAGGAGTGTTATTAACTCTCGATTGTAAGAGATGTGTTTTCACTCCCCAGGTATGCTCCTTTTATAGAAAACGTTTAGGGTTTACAAATGGTACACTTTGATACGTGTTTTTCATCCAACAGGTAGTTGGAATCCCTTTGGATGAACAGTTCCTAGTATTGTTTATAAAGTTTAAACATAGAACAAAGCTTCTATTTTTATCTAACTTTACAAGCAACTTTATTTCCAATGAGATCTGCTTTATACTTTGACTTAAAGTAGATATTTCCCCCGCCTTGTAAACCTTTAGGATGACTGAAGTACACCAGATTAACAACACATGAAATAATTTTCTAAGTAAAACTTTATTATTGTATAACAAGTATTACAGTGTGTTATAGATCACACAGTTTGAGTGACAATGTGTGGTGTACCCTTTGGAAAATTAAACTTGAACGAATTGACAAGTTTACAAGCAAACTAAAGAACACAGGCACAATTGTTCTTCAACAAGTTTGAAACAGTTAATGCACTAATACTGACAAAGTGAACAACATTAGCTCTATGCTACAGTCTCTATATATAATGGTACGAGGTTGACTTGATGGGTTGCTCGTCTTTTCTTGGTAAGCTCTACAACACTTTAGGGATACAAAGTTGACACAATTTCCCTTTTCTTCATATTCTCGTACTTTAGGCAGCTCTAATTCAAAGAATTTATTTGTCCCGCTCAAATAGTTCCCGTCTAAACACTTAGAGATTATCCAAAAGGTACAGAGTGTTAACAGGGTATTATCACCCTTGTTAACACTCAACCCCGTGTTAACAGAGTATGTCTTCAAGTAATCTTTGACTTTTTTGAAAATGTCTCTGACTTGGACTTCTTTGTGGATGCTCACTGAGGTTAAAACCTATGTGAGTCTGGGACACTTGCATGTCTCCTAGGTACAAGCAAGTTTACAATTCACGACGTATTTATGCATAAATCTATGACTAAGGAAAAACTCACATACTTAGTTTCCCAACAATCTACCTCTATTTAAACATAAATAAAACTAGATGTAAACTAGTTATAGTACGTGAGTAAACAACTTCTTCTTACACATAACAGATCTAACAAAACATATCTTGGAATTTTTTAAAACTTAAAACATTACAAGTACAAAGGTACAAAGAGATAAAATTATGATTCTTCCATGGGGATGTGATTTCTTTAGTCAACTTCAAATTGGATGCTAATGTGAAGGAGTTTATATATTAATGAGAAAGTTATAAAAATGTAACTTGATAGCAGGTGTTGGGTAAGGAAACTATTTCAGCCAGAGAAGGCCACATTTCAACCCAACTCGTTACTTGCCCTCCCATTTTTCCATTTATACTAAGCAACATAAGGTCTCAAATGATTTTTTATACGGCAGGCACCATATAATGTGAATTTAACTTATCTCCTATAGATATACTTGTAGGTTTAAACTCGTATGGTGATCAAGATGATCCCATCATTGTTTGAACTACCATTACAAAATTTATTATATTTGCTTACTAAATGTGATAATAGTAAGCAATAAAGGGGGGGGGGGGGAGGGGGCTAAAAGTATTTTCTATCAATTTCTACTAAAAAAGTCACCATAATTAATTTTTATCAACTCCTACTCTTAAAAAAAAGTGTGAATAATAGAGGGAGCACTAAAAGTCTATTTTTACTCAAAAAGAGTAAGGAAAAGTATAAAACTTTTAAAAACTCTTTTTTTAATAGGCAAATGAGTAAGAAAAAGTTGTGGGTTTCTTTGCTTACTTTTTTATTCATTGTTTTTTAGTAAGACAAAATTATAATGACTTAAATAGTTGTAAATCTTATTAGTAAGAAAAATTTGAGTAAGTAAATGTCATTTATTTTGTAGTGTAGTGTGAGGATCTTAAACTTAGAAGCCTCAAGCTAGAAGCTAATCATAAATAGGCTAATCAAATAACGCCATCTTGTTATGGTATCTTTTTTCATGGTCCAATCTATAGTAATCAACGTATATAAATGTTTAGATGCAAATATGTACTTTAATACCCAAACGGGTAACTCTATAAAAAAATTAGAATGCGAAGGGATTATATTACTTGTAGTTTCGAAAAGAGAGATATATTAGAGAAAAAGCCATAAATCAAAACATGAACAAGTCATTTTGTGGATGCTAAATTTGTAAAAATTACGTGAATGTAGCAAAACTCATATATATCATAGTTATCATGAATGTCAACCCTAACTCAAAAGAAAATCTAGCTTGATTAAATACCCGAGAACATGTATTGTGTACTCAAAAAAAATCAACAGTATGTAACTGGGCAAATGCTCATGATCAGCCAAATGATATCTAAGTCTACAAACTTTTTCTAAAAAGTAAGGTTCAGACGGCCCGGCCTAAGCATGGTTTCGTTCAACAACGGTAAAGGAGCTGAATTCGGGATGATTGACTTTAACCCGTGCAATATCGTTCATCGAATATCAAGACGTCTCCTGTTTCTAATAAAACCTCCTCCATAGGCAAACATCGGTCAGTACCATACAAGAATTCTGCAGAGTCACCAATACTGAACGAAACAATAGGAAATTCAATGCAGCAACTTTCATAATCCTACAAACAATGAACTCATTAGTCTTTTAGTACACTGTTGACGGAGTGTTATACATGAATTTATCAACAAAATGCACATAAAAAGAGATATAATATACTACTATTTAATCCTTCCACATACAATTATACAGCTATTTAGCGATTTATACCTCACAACTAGTAATTGCTACATCAAAAGTAATTGTGTTTCAAATTTATCCCACATGAAACGATTTTTTATCTTTTCTTTCTCCATTAAAGCAATATCCCGCCCTTTTCAGCATTTTTATCCAATAAAAAACCTTGATTCCACCTTATTTTATTGTTAACTTAAATATTAAACCGTACAATGTCCAATATTATCAATTACATAGTCGGGGTGATGTAACTGAAGGAATTTGATGGTCACTTGAGTTTTTGGGTTTTCTTTTTACACCATGTCCACTAAGGGTCGTTTTACTATAGGACAACTGAATTTCTTGTAACATATGGGGTTATAGCGTGCGATATTCAAATAAAAAATAATACTCAACCAGAAACTGTCAACAATGAGAATAGGGCGATTGACAAGGTAATCGAAGATGAAGTCATCAATGGAGGAGTGAGTCGAGAAGGAGAAGTAGGGGTAAATAGCTATGGTAGGTCATATGAGGTTAAGGAATGTAAAATAACAGAGGAATACACTCTTCATAAAAATGGCAATATCGTAGAGCAAAGCACTATAAGTCCTCTTGATGTTAACACACAAAGTGTTGATATTACTGAAAAGATAGAAAATAATGAAAAAATATATAAACATTTGTATGCTAATGTTGCTGGTAAATCTGAGAAAAATTTGGATAATGAATTCTTTTATGCACCTAGTCTAATTAGCCATCAAGGTGATGAGCTTGTTCTTTTTGAAAAAGAATTGGTTAAAGATTTTGAAAATCAAAATTAACTGTATGTGGATACTTTATGAGTTGCAATATGTTTGTGATTGAGCTGATGTACAATTTACGGAGAATGTGGGCGAAATATGGTTTAGGTGATATTGTGTTAGATTGTAATGACATGTGCTTTTTAAAATTTAAGAATGAGGAAGGCATGAATTAAGCAATTGAACAAATTCCTTGGTTTGTTACTAGAAAGCCATTATTATTGCAAAAATGGAATCCACATGTGTAAATTATAACTGCTCCTCTAAAATCCTTGTTTTGATCAGCTCCTTGTGATGGATTCAAGGCACACACCACATTCACCATGAAATCCTGACTGAAACATGTAACTAGGATGAACCTATACGCCCCACATGATAACATAATAATATGGCCAAAAGATGAATGGGACGCCACGAGCTATCACTCCGCCGTGGTGAAGTCATAACACTGGTGCCTCCAGTGTTATGGTTATGGTACCTCCATAACTAGGTGAAACTGGTCATGCATGTATATGGCTAAGGTAACTAATAAAACATAAGCATTTAATCTGTAACTACTGGGAAAACAGTTGGCTGCATACGAGAAATCCTAATGAAGGAAGAGATTGTCCTTACTGAAGGACGGAAAATCCATACCTTATGTCCAGTGAACGAAGAAGACGAACGGAAGAGAGTCCTACTTCGATCTCACTAATGCTACATAAATAATATACGTGTATAAGTATTCAGATTACTGTGTACGTATCTGGTTTTATATCATATCTTAGCTTGTTTTATATGTTCATGCCATGTTTTACGGATTTTAACGTTATGCTGTGTTTATCTTGTATTCTGGATATTCTGATTAAGTATTACTTGTATTTCTTGTATTATTGTACTTGCTGTGTAATAATAAGTAACTTTCTAAAAATAGCAGGTTTCTTAAAATAGAAAGTTTCCAAAAATAGAAAGTTTCCAAAAATAGAAAGTTTCCAAAAATAGAAAGTTTCCAAAAATATAAAGTTTCCAAAAATAGAATAGCTGCTGAAAATAAATAATTTCTAAAAATAGAAAGTTTCCATATTTAGAAATAAGCTGGATTATTAAGCTAATAATATAAGCTTAAGTTTTACTGATTAATATTCTAAGTCATGTGATTAATAGTATAGTTTATTAATTAGTACGTGTAAATTAAATAAACTATATGTTATAAGATTTAATTAAATATAACATGATTTAATTAATTTAAATTGCATAAAATACTTAGGTTAAAACATGTATTAATACTTATTATTAATATACCTAAGTCATGGAAATTAATTAATTACATGTCATATTTTAATAAATAATTAATTACGTTAGTCTAAATTTAATGATTAAATACTTAAGTTAAAATCATGTATTAATAATAATAATAATAAACCTAAGTCATGTTTTAATTAAATTAATTATATAACATGTTAAATTAATATAATTAATCTTGTAAATAAATAAACTTGTAAAAATTCTTAAACTTGTAAAATAAAATAATAAACCAAACCATGTATTATTTTATTAAAACATGTCATGAACCGGACAGTGTTTAACCTTGAACCGGACCAAAAAAACCCTTAATAGTGGCGAACCGACTTGGCCGGTTGCCGCTGTTTATGTAATATTGCCACCGGCTTAAGCCGGTGGTGCTTGTTGTTTTCAGCCGAGACCCCCCCCCCCCCCCAACATCACCACAAGGCCACCCCGACATGCTTTGGGGTCCCTTGATCCTTGCGGCCGACACACACACAACCAAACCACACCGAGACCATAGGGTCTCGGTTGCTGGTGATTAAAAACCCACCGAGAGCTTCGGCTCTCGGTTCCATGCGTCGGCCGAACCAAAACACCCAAAAACCACCATGTTTATTTACCCCATGATTAGATATACATGTTTTTAATCTTGTTATTTAATTTATCATGATTTCATGCGTTCTAATTAAATAAAATAATTAAAAAGAAAAAGGTTTAAGGATTACCAGTGTGTGTACAAAAAAGGAGAACGATAACACGAACGATTTCACTTGAATTGGATCACCAAAAATAAAAAAACATCTCTCCTTGGTGTGTTTAAAACCGGCGGCCAAAAGAGAGAGAAAAAGGAGGCTAGGATTTTTTTCTTTTCTAAATCTTTTGTAAAAATGAAAACATGTTTTTCCCTTTTTCTATTTTAGCAAAATTAAAGTGGGCTTGGCCCACCCTTGGTCCTTGCCGCGGTTATGTGGGGCCCACAAGGGGAAACCCATCATTTTCCGTGTTCTATATTGTTTCGTGTTCTCGTGGTCGTGTTTACGTGATTTATTTATTAATTGTTCGTGACATAATATATATGTATACGTAATCGTAATAATAATTACGTAAATACATAATAATATGCTCGTGATTATTTACGTTCATAATTTCCATGTTCGTGATTATAATTATTGTTGATAATAATTATCGTGTATTAATACGCTTAAATACTTATCGTGTAATAACACGTACGTAATACTTGTATTTCCTATTCGTGAAACATAAACGTGCTATAAAAGGAAAGTTTTAATCATGTACGTACGATTATATGTGTACTGTTCATGGTAAAAGCATGCGGGTTTTACAACTCTGCCCCCCCCCCCCCCCTAAAAAGAATAATTCGTCCTCGAATTATAGATATCGTATACTGGAAAAGAGGAACATACCCGAATCAAACTGAGAGGGTATGTAAGATAAAAGGACATGAAGGTGACATGGTAGAATGGAACGTGGAACGTGACATGGCTAAAAGGACATGGAACGTGACGTGACTAAAAGAGTCTTACTGAATTACGGAAGGATGAGAGGATAAAATCCGGATGGACTCGTCCGTTTCCAAGTGGCTTCCCTCTTGGAACGGTTCCTCCACAAGATCTTGACACCACTGATAAATCTTGGTCAGGTCATCCTGACCTTGACTTGAAAATACGTAAAAGTTTCTGGTTGTCAACGTAATATAGATTTGCATGAATCTGATCGAGTGGATTAGAATTAACATACAAGGGAAACTGAAACATTACGATACAAAATAATATAACCTAATTGATAATTAGAAACGATGCGCGAGACATATTGAAACGTAGTACGTGAAAAATTTTGAGCGTGATACGTGAAAAATTTTGAACGTGATACGTGGAGATATGGTTTGTGTAGTATGACCAAACATATCGTGATCCATGATACGTGTAACATATCGTGAACGTGATATGAGAAACGTGGAATGAACATGACATGTGAAACATATCGTGAACATGGAATACAACTGCGGTAACACCAAGCGCTACCAGGCGAGACGTGAAATGTGACGTGAAACGTCTATCTCAGGATAGGGAGTTATACTAAACTTGAGTCTGGTCTCTCAAGTTTTTGAAAAACTTCCCAGAACGAAGATGAACGTAAAATCGTAAGACAAGATACGATCATGAACGTGAATAGTGTCATGAATGTGAGTGTGAAAGCAAGTCGTGAAATTAGAACAAGGACGTGAACGTAAATAAGGAGCACAAATGCGAACCTTTGTCTGGCCTGATAGCTGAGGGATTACCAACGGATGCGCCTTGGCTGGAACATGTCTGGTCGATCTGTTGGTTCTTGAAATCCTTGCGGATGTAAGGATTCTGCAGACTTGATCAAACTGTTGGCAATAACCCAGATAGCATCTTGCTTCTTCTGAGAATGCGTTAATCTAGTAACCAAAATCCATGGAGATCTTGTCCCATTTCTGTTCACAAATTCTGTTGATGGAAAACATCCTAGTCAGTTGCTATTCTATCTTAGCCTGTTGGTATGTCAGGTACTTAAATATGAACGTAACTATATCTTGCTTCGTAGAAACTTGATACATAGAAATTTGCGGAACTATAAGTCTCCGAAATTAGACTTCTCTTAGCGTAGGATTTTCTGGAACACCTAATGTAGTGTAGGGTTCTCACCTTTACGCATATGCTGAGTCATGGTAAGATTAACCGTGCGAATCCATGTGATTCAACGTGTCACTGTAATCAACCAGAATTTATATTGGAAAATTACAAGGTGAAATTTCTCCTGTCATAGAATTTGCAACATAGTGCAAATATGGTCTTCTTGCTCTTCTCTAGACCTAGAGAAAAATCAGGTTGTTCTCGATGAAAATAATGATGAATTTGTTTATGAGTTCATGAAAACTCAATTTACTAAGTATATAATGCTACTGGAGCATTTATGAGACTAATACAAAATCATGAATCTAGCATGACCGAGTCGTGTACGAATAACAGTCATGGAAATGTCCTGCTCTTTCACTCGTCACTGTTGGCAGCATGATCATGAATCCGATCTTGGGAAGTGCTTAATACCCTAAATAAATCCGATCTTGTCAATACGCGGAGGAGAATAACGGTTATGAATGGTGATTTATTTAAATCGACGGTAGTCGACACATAATCTCATGTTACCGTCCTTCTCCTTGAAGGTTCTTCTGGAATGTCTAGGAAGATTTTGGAATAATCGGCTGGTTATGCATAAAAGGGACTTCAGTGGTCGTGTCTTAACTGACAGCTAGAAAATTTTAGCAGTCATAGCTAACAACGCACATGCTTGTAAAGCATAGATAATTTGTACAGATTTTCTTGATGGAAAACCATGATGAATGTATTCAAGAGCCTGAACATTTCTGTAGAAAATCATGAATCGTAGCAGGGTGTGCTGTTCGTAGTACATAATTAGGATTAAATTCAACTCGTGTCTGTCCGAGGTAATGCGTTAGCAACTTGGATCTCATCATTAGGCTGAAGGAAAACCTTCGTATACATGGGGAATACGAATGACGTCCTTTATGGTCATGAATAATGAAATATGGTTAAAGAAATGAAAGTTTCATCGAGCAAACGTGACTGATCTTACTGATACGTCGGTGATGGTACTGAAATTCTTGTGGCCTGATTAATACATGGCACAAAAAGATGGATATACCCTTTGGAGGGTACCTTGAATTTCTTAGGGATGTTCCAGAATTTGACGTGAGTCATGTGTCTTGACTCGTGTCTTGGAAATATAAGCATGACATGTGTCTTGACTGGTGTCTTGACATGGGTCCTCGGAAAGTATACATGAGACATGTGTCTTGACAGATGTCTTGACATGTGTCTCGAGGTGTGAAACAAATAGAACTACAAATATTAGGTTAGTATGCCAGAATTGGCGGATCGATTAGACTACTGATCCTTTGTATTTATGATCACGTCCGCGGCTGGAACTTCTGTTGCGATTGCTAGGATAGTTGCTATCGCAGTAGTGGTTACTATCATCTTGTCTGTCAGTTCCATGACAGTCATTCTCATGACTATGATTCATGTACTGTAAAAACCGTATTTAAAAATCAGAATATTTAAATACGCGGTTTAATATTAATAAACTATATAAGTATTAATTATTAGACAGAAATATAAACGCAGAAATTAAATACGCAATCCCAGTTTATTTAAATACTATAAATATTACAGTTTATTCAGAAAAATAATTATTAAGAATTCAGAAAATATTACGTATGTGTTATCTTAGCATACAGAAAAGAATTACGTTTCAGAGAAATTAAAACACGAGAATTAAATAGATTGTTCATGAATTTAATATAAATGTCGAGAGTTTGTAAAACCCGTATTTAAATATTTGAAATATTAAATACGCAATTTTAATTATATAAAAACTATATGCAATTATTCAGGATAATAATTATTACGAACATATATGCGTTAAGGACGCAAAATTAATACGCTCAGAAAGACTAAAGCCACGCGAGGATCATCGCGAAAGTATGTAGATAAAATTAAAGTTTAAAAAAAAAAAAAAAGAATAACTATATAAAGCTAGAGGGCCGGATCTTTAAAAAAAATATATATAAATGGGCTCTAGGCCCAGCCTAGTTGTGATGAAAAGAAAAACCAACGGGGGTGTCCCCTTTTCACTAACAAAAAAAAAATAGAACGGGCAGTAGGGTTTCGTTCATTCCGTGGGTGGCCGCCGCCTATGAAAACAAAACAAAGAGAGATGGTTTGATCTATTGTGGTTTCGACTCATGTGTTTGTAGTTCATCACAAATCACGTTACAGGTAAGCATTTTCTTTCTTTTCATTTTCCCCAAACCACCTAATTGATTATAAGAACACACGATCCATTAACACTAAAGATGTAATTAATCCGCGGGTGTTGGGTGTTACTGTTTACACGCGAACCGAGACCAATGTGGGTCCCTTTTTGTCCAGCCACAACCCACAAGGGGTGCGGGTCTGGGTGTGTCGGCAGCAAACAACAGACAACCCCGAACATGGGGCAACTGGATAATTAAGGGTGTCGGTTTGGTGGGTTTTACTGGCCAGTCGTGACCACCAAAGGGTCGCTAGTGGTGTTTGTGTTGAGACCAACCCCGAACCAAAATAGAAAAAAAAAGAACAGCAGTGGGGTGTTTGGGTCTATTTCGCCCAGCAGGGGACGTTTGGCACTGCGAGCAGTGGGAACCACTGCATTAGCAGTGGTAACCACTGCACTAACAGTGGAAACTCGACCAACAGGGGGAAATGATAATGAAAGCGGTGGGAACAATATAATAGCAGTGGGAACAATATAATAACAGTGGGATATAAACAAAAAACAGTGGGAACAATGGGAGTAATTAAACTAATTAATCATTTTTTTAAAATGAGTTTTATTAATCAATCAATTATATTGTATGATTTATTTAATTTAATTAATAAAATTAAATTGATTCTCGCTTGATCGTTTATCTTATTAAAAACATATGAATTGTTAATGAGTTAATTTTAAAGATATTAAATTTGTAAATATTTCTAAATCAGGAAACTTTCTATGTATGACAGGTTACTATTTTTAGTAAGATCGTAAATATTAGAAATACATATCATACGGTAATCAGAATTATAAGAATACACTTATCAGAAATAATACAGAACATTCAGATTTATCGGATTATATAGTATTATAATACAAAGACAGTTTTGAATCAAACTAAGAACATATAAGAATCAGTAACAACAAACAGTAATCAGACGACTTATTTTCCGTCCATTATTTATGTAGTATCCATGAAGTCAGAGTCGATCCTTCAGCTTTCATTCTGATTTCATTACTGGACACGAGGTACGGATTTCCCGTCCTTTCAGTAAGGACTTCCTTTCTATGCATGTTTAGGATTCCCCATCTTCAGCCAAATGTTTTCCCCAGTATATGTTTAAATTTAACAGTAATCATGTTAAGAATTAAATAAATTGTCTGAGCATTATATACAAGCATGATTAGTTTATGTACTAGTTACGGAGGTACCGTAACCACGGCACTAGAGGCACCGGTGTCGTGACTCACATGCAGGAGAGTGATATCCTGCATCGTCCCACTTAGCTCAGCTTGGCCATTTTATCAGTATTATTAGTGGGGCGTATGGATGCATCCTAGGCTACAGCTTACAGTTTAGCAGGTGAATGTGGTGTGTGCTCTACATCCTTCACATTGGAGCTGATCCCTCCACCCAGCACAGTTATTTAGAGGTCACCCCTCTACAGCATGACGAGGTCACCCCTCTATGTATTCATGCAGCAGTTGTTACAGCACATGACCTATATAAGCTCTTGGCAATTAAAATACAGTAAATGCATGTTTTCAGATTTATCAGATAACGATTCAGCTTTATTATTTACAAATCAGACTTTACAGATTATGCGCAGATTTCCGCTGTAACTTTACCTAGCAGTCTTACAGCTTCAGTATTTATCATCTATTTCATTTCAGTAATTCCTTATCATGTCTCATATCCGTTCACTGAGCGTTATGCTCAGCCGTAGTTCCTTTCTTGTTCTAACGGCAGGTACACCAGGACGCTTTTAGGATTCTAAGAGCATGTGCATTTGGATGGAAGCTATCCAGACTTCTTACTTTATGCATTTCTTACATTATTCTGCTTAGTTGGACATTGTTTAGTCCTTTCATTCAGTATTTTATTTTTCATGTTTTGGGCTTATGTTGGATTGCCGATGTTTGATTCCGGTATTTCCTTTATGGTCGGTTAATATTTTAGGACATTTACCTTTTGCTTTGATGACACGCCATAAATACACGTAACGGTCCACTTATCCTAGTGGGGTGTTACAATTATGGTATCAGAGATATAGGTTCGACCTGTAGGCTCTAAAACTTGACCTGTGACTAGTGGCTAGTCACCAGGAACTTCCTAGATTTTGGCGTTGTTATTTTTCATGTTTCTCATGGATTATTCAGTCAGTTTTCTTCATTTATCAGTCAAATTTTCTTAAAGTTTTGACTAAGTAAAAGGTTGATACATAACCGGCCATATTTAGTCGCATGTGCTTTTTTAGCGAGTTATCGTTTTGGTGAACTGACCATAGGCGTTCACCCTTACCCGTTCGGATTTTTGTATAGATGAACTGATCATGGGCGCTTATCCTTACTTATGTCAGATTCATGTTTTCAGTCCAATAATACATGGTGAACCAGCCCATATACGTTCACCAATGTTCAGATCAAATTTCATGATTTTCAGTCAAATGTTGTTTTGTGAACCGATCCATAGTTGTTCACATTTGTCATATCATGACAGTTCTCAGAAAATTTTGACCAGTATGGATCGAACCAGAATAGCCCATACTTAGTCTCATGTTTTATTCTTTGGATTCTGAGGATTGAACCATAGCTATCCACATCAGTTGATGTTAAACCTCAGTTGATTATTCTCCTATGTTATTTGTATCAGTTAAGTTTATACTTTCACGAGAATGTCGTTTTCATGCTGACTAAGTTCATGTCTCCTTATGAGGATTATGTTTTCAGCAAGGTGATAGTGTTTTCACCCTAAAATACAGAAGGATTACAGTATCATCCTATTTCATGATAAATCATGTTCTGGTTTTCATCAATCATTCCTTTATACTGAACATTGATGAAACTCCGTTTAATCATACTTTTCAGCCTCTATACAACCAGCATTAAGTACATGCAGGAATTTTCAGCCCATCATATTAACTGTTTCAGTTCAGTTGCTAACCAGTTAAATCAAATTATTTTCCGTTGATAATGTCAGACAAGCGACACCAGTATCGATCATCCCATAAAATTTCCACTAGCTCCATGTACATTATTTCACGAGCACTCTACGTACAGTGTCTCAGATTTGCTCCATGTGCAGTATTCACTTTGTACTTCATGTACAGTAGTCCAAGTGTACCCCAGGTACCCTACTCCATGGATATTGCTAATCGATCCTCAATCATCTCAGACGTTTCCACTTGTCGATATTTTACCAGATGCTGATGCCGCTAACACTTTGAAGACCTCACAATTGCTGATGCTGCTGATACTTTGGAGAGTTCTCAAGATGCCGATGCAGTTTATACTATGAAGACTCTGCAGAACAAGGACGAAAACTATAAAGTTGAAATTTCTGACGAGAATAAACTTCTACCATCTGACACTACCTCCCTATTCCATGCTTTTACTTCCTCAGTTAGATGTCACACTTCACTCAGCTAATCTTTCTGTCAGAAGAGTGGGAACTGGCAACCAACCGGCCACTCAGCAAAAATAATTACATGAATCACGGTCATGATAACGACCGTCAGAAAACTGACAAACAAAGTAGTAGTGACAACCACCGTGCTTATAATTAATCAGTCAGTACCATCGGAACTCCAGGACGGACATGACCAGAAATACAGAGGTCAGTAGTCTAACCGGTCCGCCAATCCTAGCAGTTACCAAAATTTTTAACCTTGTTCAGATTCATCTACTAAAACACGTGTCAAGACATCAGTCAAGGCATAGGCCTCAGGTATCTGTTCGGAAGACACATATTAGGACACCAATCCTGATACACGTCATACGAATCTTTCCTCAAAATACGAGTCAGAACACATAACCCCAGTATGTTTCTAAACCAGGCCCTCAGAAATTCAGGGTACCCTTCAGAAAGGGGTATACCCGTTCTATTATACCACACATGAATAAGATCATTTAAAGTTCAGTCACCACCACTAGTGTATTATTCAGGTTAGACATGCAGTGTTCATTCTGTTGGGTTACAGACAAATACATTCAACAAGATCTGCTAGGTTTGCTTCACTTATTTCTATGTCAGCTTTATCTCACATCAGGTAGTTACCTGCCTCTCAATCAGAAAGGACTCAACAATATCACCGTATTTATTTAAGTCTTACTTTCAGCTAACGACAAGATCCGTCTTACTAAATCCTGAATATATTCATTATATCTTCTGCCAGAAAAATCAATATAAATTATTTCTACCTTACAAGCGTGTGACTTAACAGTCCATAGCCACGAAGACTTTTAGCTACCAGTTATAAATTCACTTCTAAAATCCCTCGAATCCATGATCAACAGATTATCCTAAAAATTTCCAGATGTCATTCCAGAAGGTGTTCCAGAAATTCCTTCCTACCCACGAGACATAATTTAACATCGAGCTTGTCTCAAGAACAGAACCTGTTTTCAAAACTCTTTATTGCAGGGCTTTAGCTACGTTAAAAGAGTTGCAGCAATTGCTGCAAGAGTTACCAAAACTAGGCTTTATTCTCCTAGCGCACCATCGAAAAATTTATCAGATCACCATTCCTAATCGATATTCATTCCACGAATAGAAAGTTTAATTGACCTACTACGAGGTGTCTTAACCATTCTTCCAGAAAAATTCAAGATCATGCCACCATCAGTGGTGAGGGAAGAACATGATGTCCTTCAGACCATTGTTGCACATATTATAGCCACTCTAAAAATTTTAAATTTTACTTCTGAGCTCCCTAATGCTCCAGCTATAGTATGAAAATTTATGAATAACTTTTACTTGATTTCTCAGACAAAATTGGCAGTACATTCACTGATAACATTCTGATCTCCCAAATTCTAGAGAAGAACACGAGAATAATCTCCTCACAGTTGTACAGAATCTTCGATAGGAGAAAATTTTATATACAGCTTTCCAGACATGAATTCCAATTGAACAAAGTGGCATCTCTGAGCCATTCTACCTTAGCAGAAAGAAATTTCAAACAATGTTGCGAAGGTGAAGGCCATCACCTGATGGTCCCGACCGACGACTGTGAACGAAGTACAAAATTTTCTAGAACTCAATTGACTACTACCGCAGAAATTGCCGACAATTCTCAATAAAATGTTTTATGACTATTCAACCAGATTTCCACCAGAATGTTCCATAAACCCAGACAAAACTTGATAGAATCCGCATCACACATTAATGCAGCTATGTTCATATATCTAGATGCCTGATCTACTACGGGTTCAAGATAGAACACCTGCATGTGAGTGATTTACTACAACCCTTAGACATTTCTAAACGGAAATGAGACAAAATTCCATAAAATTGTTATCAGCTACCACAGGCTCAGAGAAAGTATGATACTATCTAAGTTATCGTCAACCATGTAATCAGACTGCACGTTTCTTTATCCGAAAGGATCATGCAGTAGCAGATCTGCAGAAAATTTTGAAATTCAGCAGTAAATCGTACGAATTCAAGGCATTCCATTGACCATCATATCAGACAGAATTCATGTTCACGATCAAGTGTGTGTTTACGCCCACTTTAAATTCATGTTTATTTTCACTTTCACGTTTACGTCTCATTCGCGGTATGATGCTGTTTCAGTTCATCTTTTATGCGATCTCATAATTTAAGCTCACGTTTGTGTTCATAACATTGTTCACGTTCAAGTTCGTGTGCCATTTCACGATACACATTTCTCAGTCTATTACCGAATACGGTTACAGAAAGCTTGAGAGACCAGACTCAAGTTTAGCACAACTATTTCATAACCAGGCAGACGTTTCACATCTCAGGCCGTATCATTTGGCATTCATTCCTCAGTCAGCATACGTTCATGATGTGTTTTAGTATCACGTTCACAGTATGATTCACTTATCATATTCTAATTCCATGCCAGCGTTCCTCATATAATTATGAACCACGTTCACAATTGCTCACTTAGCATGTTCACAATTGTTCACGTAGTTCGTCCCTATATATATTCTCAGCAGCTTGCTCAGAGATATAATATTATCTTTTCAGGATAATGGTATGTACCGTTTCATGTATACTACATGCTATAGCTTATTCATTCAGGTTCAGAAAATCCATCTTAAGTATGGAACCTGAAAATATTCAGCATCATCAGGATAGGGTCATCAGGACCAAGATTTTTTATTATGTTTAGACCTTTAAAGGAATCGTTTCGAGCGGGAGGCCACTCGAAACAGAGGAGTCCATCCGGACCTCTCATTCCCTTTCCGTCAATAAATCCAGTTAAGTTCTTTCAGTCATGTCACGTACATGATCATTTCAGTCATGTCAGGTTTATACCTATCAGCAGCATTATGTCTTAATTAGAAGATAATTTATCCTCCAGTTTAATTGTCTTTTCAGTCTACGTGTTCTTGTAGTTCTTATAACTTCATCGGCTTATTACCTTTAATTCGAGGACGAATTTCTCCTTTTTTAGAGGGGAAGAATTGTAAAACCCAGTATAGTCGTATCTTTAATTCGGGGACGAATTATTGTTTTTAGAGGGGAAGAATTGTAAAACCCGTATTTAAAAATCAGAATATTTAAATACGCAGTTTAATATTAATAAACTATATAAGTATTAATTATTAGACAGAGATATAAACGCAGAAATTAAATACGCAATCCCAGTTTATTTAAATACTATAAATATTACAGTTTATTCAGAAAAATAATTATTAAGAATTCAGAAAATATTACGTATGTGTTATCTTAGCATACAGAAAAGAATTACGTTTCAGAGAAATTAAAACACGAGAATTAAATAGATTGTTCATGAATTTAATATAAATGTCGAGAGTTTGTAAAACCCGTATTTAAATATTTGAAATATTAAATACGCAGTTTTAATTATATAAAAATTATATGCAATTATTCAGGATAATAATTATTACGAACATATATGCGTTAAGGACGCAAAATTAATACGCTCAGAAAGATTAAAGCCACGCGAGGATCATCGCGAAAGTATGTAGATAAAATTAAAGTTTTAAAAAAAAATAAAAAAAAATAGAATAACTATATAAAGCTAGAGGGCCGGATCTTTAAAAAAAAATATATAAATGGGCTCTAGGCCCAGCCTAGTAGTGACGAAAAGAAAAACCAACGGGGGTGTCCCCCCTTTTCACTAACAAAAAAAAAATAGAACCGGCAGTAGGGTTTCGTTCATTCCGTGGGTGGCCGCCGCCTATGAAAACAAAACAAAGAGAGACGGTTTGATCTATTGTGGTTTCGACTCATGTGTTTGTAGTTCATCACAAATCACGTTACAGGTAAGCATTTTCTTTCTTTTCATTTTCCCCAAACCACCTAATTGATTATAAGAACACACGATCCATTAACACTAAAGATGTAATTAATCCGCGGGTGTTTGGTGTTACTGTTTACACGCGAACCGAGACCAATGTGGGTCCCTTTTTGTCCAGCCACAACCCACAAGGGGTGCGGGTCTGGGTGTGTCGGCAGCAAACAACAGACAACCCCGAACATGGGGCAACTGGATAATTAAGGGTGTCGGTTTGGTGGGTTTTACTGGCCAGTCGTGACCACCAAAGGGTCGCTAGTGGTGTTTGTGTTGAGACCATCCCCGAACCAAAATAGAAAAAAAAGAACAGCAGTGGGGTGTTTGGGTCTATTTCGCCCAGCAGGGGGCGTTTGGCACTGCGAGCAGTGGGAACCACTGCACTAACAGTGGAAACTCGACTAGCAGGGGGAACTGATAATGAAAGCGGTGGGAACAATATAATAGCAGTGGGAACAATATAATAACAGTGGGATATGAACAAAAAACAATGGGAACCATGGGAGTAATTAAACTAATTAATCATTTTTTTTAAAATGAGTTTTATTAATCAATCAATTATATTGTATGATTTATTTAATTTAATTAATAAAATTAAATTGATTCTCGCTTGATCGTTTATCTTATTAAAAACATATGAATTGTTAATGAGTTAATTTTAAAGATATTAAATTTGTAAATATTTCTAAATCAGGAAACTTTCTATGTATGACAGGTTACTATTTTTAGTAAGATCGTAAATATTAGAAATACATATCATACGGTAATCAGAATTATAAGAATACACTTATCAGAAATAATACAGAACATTCAGATTTATCGGATTATATAGTATTATAATACAAAGACAGTTTGAATCAAACTAAGAACATATAAGAATCAGTAACAGCAAACAGTAATCAGACGACTTATTTTCCGTCTATTATTTATGTAGTATCCGTGAAGTCAGAGTCGATCCTTCAGCTTTCATTCTGATTTCATTACTGGACACGAGGTACGGATTTCCCGTCCTTTCAGTAAGGACTTCCTTTCTATGCATGATTAGGATTCCCCATCTTCAGCCAAATGGTTTCCCCAGTATATGTTTAAACTTAACAGTAATCATGTTAAGAATTAAATAAATTGCCTGAGCATTATATACAAGCATGATTAGTTTATGTACTAGTTACGGAGGTACCGTAACCACGACACTAGAGGTACCGGTGTCGTGACTCACATGCAGGAGAGTGATATCCTGCATCGTCCCACTCAGCTCAGCTTGGCCATTTTATCATTATTATTAGTGGGGCGTATGGATGCATCCTAGGCTACAGCTTACAGTTTAGCAGGTAAATGTGGTGTGTGCTCTATATCCTTCACATTGGAGCTGATCCCTCCACCCAGCACAGTTATTTAGAGGTCACCCCTCTACAGCATGACGAGGTCACCCCTCTATGTATTCATGCAGCAGTTGTTACTGCACATGACCTATATAAGCTCTTGGCAATTAAAATACAGTAAATGCATGTTTTCAGATTTATCAGATAACCATTCAACTTTATTATTTACAAATCAGACTTTACAGATTATGCGCAGATTTCCGCTGTAACTTTACCTAGCAGTCTTACAACTTCAGTATTTATCATCTATTTCATTTCAGTAATTCCTTATCATGTCTCATATCCGTTCACTGAGCGTTATGCTCAGCCGTAGTTCCTTTCATGTTCTAACGGCAGGTACACCAGGACGCTTTTAGGATTCTAAGAGCATGTGCATTTGGATGGAAGCTATCCAGACTTCTTACTTTATGCATTTCTTACATTATTCTGCTTAGTTGGACATTGTTTAGTCCTTTCATTCAGTATTTTATTTTTCATGTTTTGGGCTTATGTTGGATTGCCGATGTTTGATTCCGGTATTTCCTTTATGGTCGGTTAATATTTTAGGACATTTACCTTTTGCTTTGATGACACGCCATAAATACACGTAACGGTCCACTTATCCTAGTGGGGTGTTACATGTACTTATTCAGCTTAGTGGTCGGCTGGTACCGGTTCTCACTTATATGACTGAACGATGACTGAATGACTTGTGACATGTAACTAAGAATTAGGGACAATGATTGATGGAAATCATCTGGTGGTGAAGTATCTTCTCGTCCGATCGCTTTGATCTAACGCCTTTGTCTTCGTCTTGTAAGATCTCCAGGTTGTGAACAACATCAGCATCTCGTAGCGTCTCTAAAATCCGCATCATCAACCCTTAGTAACATCTCCAAGCTATGAGCGGCATCAGTAATTTGTAGAGTATCAGCAAGTGGAATACACACATGGGATACAGTACATGGAGTACACATGGAATGCACATGAAATGATCGGTATAGGGTCGACAATCTGACATGATGTTAAAGGAAAATAATTGGTTAAACGGTTAGAAAGACCATCATAATAACCTAGCAACGCCAGTATATACCTCATCCTAGTTGCATAGAGAAACGGTAGTGTGTGGTTAAATGAATTTCAACGATGATTTTCTTGAAAGAATTATTGATGAAAATCAACCATGACTATCATGAAAGCAGGATTTAAATGAGTTCCAACCGTGTCTTGCATGAAAGCATAAACAACAAAAGAGACGTAAGACGTAATCAATCATGAAGACGAAATCATCATGAAGAAACATGAAACATTACTAGAAAATCCAGCATCAGCAACGAACGTTTTTATCGCTATTCCGTCACTAAAGCCCTACAACGACGGAATACTGACGAATACATTCCGTCGCAAAAAATGGCCTCGCAAATTTTTTGAGACAAACTTAGCGACAAAAGTGTTTCAGTTCAGCGACGAATCGTTTGTCTCCAGCCCCTCACTAACGGCTTTATAAAGTTGCTTAAAAGAAATTTAATTTGACCATAAAGTGACGACTTAGTGACAAACTGTTGTTGCTAAGAGTAACGACAAAGTGGTCGCTAATAAGCCAATAAATGATACGAGTACAATTTATTTTTCATTTAATTTTTGTATGTTCAAGATGCCACACAAACAGATACTTCACTTACAATAGTAACGAAATCCATATCCAAATAAAATAACAAACGTATCCAAATCAAATAACAAGCATATTCAAAAGAAAACTAACATTTTCTCTTCAACAACATAAAAAAAATTGTAAACCGAAGAATATTCTTACATAAAAGTGAGAACCTAAATAGATTGAAAGCTCTTCATAAATTGTAATGGTTGATGTTCAAGATGCACAACGCTTGCATTACCTCGCTTTGTTTCTTTGGCAGGTAACACGACTCGTGATACCATGATCGACAAGCATATCTTACATTTATGCACGCGTTTCATCCTTGAGCCCTTCACGTATTTCTTCTTTTAACTCCCCACACATTTCTTCCTGAGCTCATTCTTTATTTTTTTTCTTAAGCCCAACTTTCATTTCTTCCTTTTAACATTCATCAGATGATCAACTACAATCAACAAGCCAAATGAAATAGGTGTAAGGATTTCTGTCTGTTATAGTAATGACAGATTAAGATAATCAAATGTTTAAACGCTGAAAAACTTAGATTATTCAAGGATTGGGAGTTAAGTCTTCCTAATATGTTATTGGAAGGGGTGTAAACGTAATTTTATTTTACCCTTAGATGAATTTCAATGATGATTTCCTTGAAAGCATGATTAATGAAAACCAACCATGACTATCATGAAAGTAGGATTTAAATGAATTCTAACAGTGTCTTGCATGAAAGCAAAACAACAAAAGAGACGTAAGACGTAATCAATCATGAAGACGAAATCATCATGAAGAAACATGAAACAACTTAACATGAAGGAGTATATAACATAATCAACATGAAACTAAAGTTAACCATGACAGTATGAAAACATACCTGACATAAAAACATAGTAAATTATGAGGGGACATGAAAAAAAAATTTATACCAATAAATCATGAGAAAAATTTTATGCATGAAAACAGTGCGTGAATGCATGATGCAGTTTATAAAAACCTCTATATGCGCGAGGGTAAACGCCTATGGTCACTTTACCCAAAACAAAAGACATGGCGAGGAGACGCCTATGGGTCGGTCCCAAAGTTAAAAGTTTCGATAAAAGCACATGCGACTAAATAGGGCCAGTCATGTACCAATTGTTACTTAGTCATAAACATGCGACAATAATACATGAAATAAATAAATTAAACTCAGCTATCAAAACTTAACAGAAAAATAATTTTATGTGACTAATTATGAACTACTAGGGTTCAGTCCACATAGCCACAGTTCATGAGGAACATCATGCATGAAACAATGACACATAACTAAATATGAATGACGGTTGTCCATCCATATTAGTAAAACAATATTGATGAAAACATCAAGGTGCTGAAAACATTATGGTTAAAACAACAATGCGCTGAACACATCAATACGTGGAATAACAAGCGTTGACTTAGGAAGCTCCTGGTGACTACCCACTAGTCACAGGTCAAGTTTTAGAGCCTACAGGTCGAAGCCTTGGCTCTGATACCATAATTGTAACACTCCACATTGATAAGTGGACCATTACGCGTAGTTGTGGCGTGTCATCAAAGCATGCAAGGTAATATGTAGTAAAACATACATGACCGTAAGGAAAACCAGAATCAAACATCGGTTCTCAAACATAAGCCCAAAACATAAATAAAGTAAATGAACTAGGAAAGACTAGACAAGCATAAGTATATGGCAAAAAGGAGAAGAAGTCTATGGCAGCTTCCATCCTATGCACTTCCTCCAAATGCTTGAGTCCGTCCTTAGGTACCTGCCATTTTAGGACCTGGAAAGGAAAGTAACGGCTGAGCATAACGCTCAATGCATAGATATACGACATAGTATGAATGGCTAAAACATAAATAAGACTAAAAGCAGCGGAAATGTATAAGTCCTGGAAAACCTAGTTGTCTGTCATGTTAACTGGTTTTAGTTCTGAAAACATAGCTTATGTTACTTATGAAAATAAGGATTAGTTAATGTACCAAAAGCCAATATAGGTCATGAGCTCAACAACGTTCATGAATACTTAGATGGGAGACCTCATCATGCAATTAGGGGTTGCCTCTAATTAACTGGTAGGTGGGTAGGAGGGATCAAAACATGTATTAATATTTATTATTAATATAACCTAAGTCATGGAAATTAATTAATTATATGTCATGTTTTAATAATTAATTAATTACGTTAGTCTAAATTTAATGATTAAATACTTAGGTTAAAATCAAGTATTATTAATAATAATAATAAACCTAAGTCATGTTTTAATTAAATTAATTATATAACATGTTAAATTAATTTAATTAATCTTGTAAATAAATAAACTTGTAAAAATTCTGAAACTTGTAAAATAAAATAATAAACCGAATCATGTATTATTTTATTAAACCATGTAATGAACCGGACCGTGTTTACCCTTGAACCAGACCAAACAAACCCTTAATAGTGGCGAACCGACTTGGCTGGCTGCCACGATTTATGTAAAACCGCAACCGGCTTAAGCCGATAGTGCTTGTTGTTTTCAGCCAAGACCCCCCCCCCCCCAACATCACCACAAGGCCACCCCGACATGCGTCAGGGTCCCTTGATCCTTGCGGCCGAGACACACACAACCAAACCACACCGAGACCATGGGGTCTCGGTTGGTGGTGATCAAAAACACACCGAGAGCTTCGGCTCTCGGTTCCATGCGTCGGCCGAACCAAAACTCCCAAAAACCACCATGTCTATTTACCCCATGATTAGATCTACATGTTTTTAGTCTTGTTATTTAATTTGTCATGATTTCATGCGTTCTAATTAAATAAAAGAATTAAAAAGAAAAAAGGTTTAAGGATTACCAATGCGTGAAACAAAAAGGAGAACGATAACACGAACGATTTCACTTGAATTGGATCACCAGAAATATAAAACACCTCTCCTTGGTGTGTTTAAAACCGGCGGCCAAAAGGGGGAGAAAAAGGAGGCTGGGGTTTTGTTCTTTTCTAAATCTTCTGTAAAAATAAAAACATGTTTTTCCCTTTTTTCTATTTTAGCAAAATTAAAGTGGGCTTGGCCCACCCTGGTCCTTGCCGCGGTTATGTGGGGCCCACAAGGGGAACCCATCGTTTAACGTGTTCTATATTGTTACGTGTTCTCGTGGTCGTGTTTACGTGATTTATTTATTAATTGTTCGTGTTATAATATATATTTATACGTAATCGTAATAAAAATTACGTAGATACATAATAATATGCTCGTGATTATTTACGTTCATGATTTCCATGTTCGTGATTATAATTATTGTTGATAATAATTATCGTGTATTAATATGCTTAAATACTTATCGTGTAATAACGCGTACGTAATACTTGTATTTCCTATTCGTGAAACATAAACGTGTTATAAAAGGAAAGTTTTAATCATGTACGTACGATTATAAGTGTACTGTTCATGGTAAAAGCATGCGGGTTTTACAACGCGCCTCAAAACGAGTCTTGTCCTCAAGACTCATTGTGTTATCTCTTGTGTCACGTGGCTTCCAAGGTGGTTTCGGTTTGGGTTGAAGAAAAGCATACTTTGGTGGATGACATGGGTGAGCCTGAAAAAAATGATTTCTCGCAACCGAAGATGGCTAACATGTTTGTGGTGCACATGTCATGCTCGTATGTTTGTTGAACTAGTGAATGAATGTTTAAATTCCTTGTTTGGGTATCTAAAAATTTGTGAGCAGTGTTGGAAAGTGAATGGGGACTGTGGGTGGTGACCTTGGTCCCTTTGTTAGGGACTTGTGTAAAACGATTTTCATTAGTCAGGTTTATGGTGGGGTGGTCTTTGGAGATGGTTTCGATGATGAATGATGTGCTGATCTCGCTAGTGTCGGTGTTGGTGTCAGAGGTGGAATCTTTAGGTTTGGTTTTAGGGATTGTGGATTGGGAGTGGAGTTTCTGAAATGTGGTACCGTACCGCGCTTGGGGAATATTGATTATGACATCAACTTTTGCGCTTAGGACGGATAATTGATCTTGGATGTTTGTGGGTGGTTTAAACGTTGGAGGCATCGAGTAAGTCGATGAAAGCACCATTGTTAAAGACCGATTATAGAAGGATAGGGCCCTTAGAGCGGACAAGACTTCAAAGAAACAAGAGAGGAAGTAGAAACTTTACTTTTCATTCATTTTCTTCATATCCTAAGTTGGTTCACAGATTACATATAAATACTAAAGAAACATAAATTAGTTCTAATAAGTAGGTGAACTACATGCAAATAGTAACCAACTACATGCAAATAGTAAACTAGGAAATTGTCTTCACGTTAGTCATTTGAGAAGCATATCATTGAACCATTCTTGTTGACCGTATCATTGATACTAAACTGACTGATGTATCAAATGTGTAGCTTTAATACCCAAATGGGTAACTCTTTAAAAAAAAAATAGAATGCGAAGGGATTATATTACTTATAGTTTCAAAAAGAGAGATATATTAGAGAAAAAGCCATAAATCAAAACATGAACAAGTCATTTTGTGGATGCTAAATTTGTAAACATTACGTGAATGTAGCAAAACTCATATATCATGGTTATCATGAATGTCAGCCCCAATTCAAAAGAAAATCTAGCTTGATTAAATACCCGATAACATGTATTGTGTACTCAAAAAAAAAAAGAAAAAAAAAATCAACAGTATGTAAATGGGCAAATACTCATGATCAGCCAAATGATATCTAAGTCTACAAACTTTTTTTGAAAGTAAGGTCCAGACGGCCTGGCCTAAGCATGGTTTCGTTCAACAACGGTAAAGGAGCTGAATGCGGGATGATTGACTTTAACCCATGCAATATACGTTGATCGAATATCAAGACGTCTCCTGATTCTAATAAAACCTCCTCCATACGCAAACATCGGTGAGTACCATACAAGAATTCTGCAGAGTCACCAATACTGAACAAAACAATAGGAAATTCAATGCAGCAACTGTCATAATCCTACAAACAATTAACTCATTAGTCTTTTAGTACACTGTTCACGGAATGTTATACATGAATTTATCAACAAAATGCACATAAAAAGAGATATAATAAACTACTATTTAATCCTTCCACATACAATTATACAGCTATGTAGCGATTTATACCTCACAACTAGTAATTGCTACATCAAAAGTAATTGTGTTTCAAATTTATCCCACATGAAACGATTTTTTCCATCTCCTTTCTCTCTGCATTAAAGCAATATCCCGCCCTTTTCAGCATTTTTATCCAATAAAAACCTTGATTCCACCTTGTTGTATCGTTAACTTAAATATTAAACCGTACAATGTCCAATATTATCAATTACATAGCCGGGGTGATGTAATTGAAGGAATTTGATGGTCAGTTGAGGTTTTGGGTTTTCTTTTTACACCATGTCCACTAAGGGTCGTTTTACTATAGGGCCAATAACAATAGAAGAAGGTAATGAAGTATGGGGCAATAAGTACGGAATTACTCGAGTCAGAATTCAGAAAAAAAAAAATGGTGTTAGTAATGAAGCAAGAAACAGTTGATTCCAACCAAACCTCTACTCTCATAGAATGATTAGATGTGAGGTTTGTATTAGAATGAACTAGTACTTCATGGCAAGATGTTAAATTAAAGGAGAATGTGGTAAAAGGAAGTAGTTGAAAGGCTCCTAGTTTAATTAGAGAAGAGTTGGAATGTGTCTAAAGATGCAGTAAAAGAAGTTAGGAAAAGTGCTAACAAGTATGCAGCGCTAGGTGAAGGCTCAGATGAATGAAATACTAATGATCCATCTTTTGATAACAGAATAACTATTGATAGCTTTATAATAAGGGAAAACAGCCTACTATTGAAGTCACAAAGGATTGGTCATATGAAATGATTAATTACCTTAAATTTTAGTGGGAAGCTAGGAAAATGAAAGGGGTAAATTGTGAAGATGCGAAGGATGTATACAGAGAGAATGATCAAGCATTCAAGCTACTAGTATATTGGTAGATGTTGAGGTAGAGGGGAATGATAGTCAAATTTTATTTGGCTAAGGTGGTAGGACAACTGTGGACAAGGTGTTTGGTATGGTAAAATTAGCCATATGAAGTTCAGAATGGCTAGTTGGAATATGAGGGGAATGGATAACAAATTTAAACAGAATGAGATAAAAAAAAATTTTTTAGAACACACGCATACTATAATTTACACAACGCTGATATGCATGATTTGAAATTTTCATTGCATAAGCATATATAAGAAAGTCATCTGCTCTCACATATTACTAGGTGAAGGTGTATATGCATATATGTCTATTTATCTATAAGCATGTCAATACTAACCTGATGAACAGCAAGTCGACCAGTAGGTGTATAGAAATTGACAACACAAACATCCGGTTGCATTAAAGGAAAACGGGATTGTGGTTGCATAAAAGGAAGATCCTTTATATAGGAATGGGAATCTTGAATCGAACGCTCAACCAATGAAACGAGTTTATCAGGAATTGGTGGTGCAAGTGGTGCGTCTGAACCATCACTCTTATACTGTTTATCATAGTTTGTTTTTGGGTCCCAATTTGGCCCCAAACACGTCATATGTAAATCAAGTTTTCCTCCATTTTTATGAGTTGGCTCATAAAAACCTCTTGGACCTAAGCATAGTTCTTGACATATATTAACTATTTCGACCTAAACAATAGAACAATTGAATGTAAGTTAATATTAACAATATGAAAGATATGGTACTAAACATGCAAGAAAATCATTTTGTTGGATTGTATAAGCAGAGAAAATTTATTGTTACAACAAATATATAACTTATTCTTAATTAGTCCTGATGTACCCATTGTGCAATATCTTTGTATGGTTCTTCTACTCAATTGTTTATACATTGAATGCAACTGTCTCGTGATTACTTCTAGTTTTCCCTAAACGTAGCTCCACTAGAGAATACAAATCTACAAAGTAAATGTTCACCTATTAACGGATCTCTAATATATTCCAAAGATTCTGTGGATGTAATCGGATTTCAATCATTTTATAACGTTTTTATTCATAAATTTAACAGTCATAGCATCATTTTTGGAAAGGCAAATCACCAAAACAGACAATATGGGGTTACTGGCCTCAAAATTTTCCCCAAAAGGCAAAATGGACCTGAGTCCTACCAAAATAAGTACAGGGTGAAGATTTACCACCCAAAAGTTCCAATGTGTTTCCACAATCCTAGGTTGAACCTGCTATGGCGGATTTTATTTCTGTTAAAAACCAAATGGGACACATATATATCTTCTTATAACTCATAAGTACAAAAATGTATATAATGACTGCAACAGGACCAATGAAACATAGGTTATTTGACCAATTTGCTACATTGTAATAATTGTTATAAGAGATATAATTAGAAATTTATAATGCAATATGTGCAAAGAAATTATTGCAAACTTCATCTTTACAGAAAAGCATAATTAGCTTAATAAAATGACACGTATCCAAAACATAGTGAATGCAATTACCTGTTCACTGAGGCTGATGCAGTTTTTCAAGAGAACCACATTAGGTACGACGCGGAGACTTCTGCTAGAAGTTTTATCCTGGTTCTCCGTTCGCATGTTAGACGTTAAATTTATGCTTCTAGGGTGGATCAAACTAAATGGTTTTGTTTGTTGCAAATCAAGAGCTAGAATTTTGTTATGTTGCTCCGATTTTGTACTAGAAAATTTTACACGGAGTTTACCTTTACGAAGTGATTTTGAAAGATAAGACAGTTTTCGCCTTTGCACATGATCCGAACTATGATCATTAATGAACGATGAGATCCATCTATAATTAAATATATGTTGTGATTAGTGAACATACAAGAAAAAGGGAGTTGTGTTTGGAATTGCTAATTCAAACGTATTTTATCTAAGTACTGCTTATTTATGAAGACTGTTTACTTTTAAGTGCATGTAAAGAACAATAACTATTGATATGCTAATTTCTAAGCCAGGCATAAATTATTGCCGTTTTTGCAAAACACTGAACTTTAACCAAATACACCTCAATAAGCAAATCGCATACATAAACACTGAGTAGGCTAACTTTTTCCCCTTAGTGCTATTAGTTAGGATAGAAATGATATTGGAATAGAAGATTTTGATTTTAAGATTTTTAATTATACTTGACTAGAAGACCAAACCAAAAAAAACAAGGGAATTCAAATCTAAATAATTATTACGTACTCACCCATTGATAATGCAAAGAACTGAGGATGGTTCGTTGGTAGAGCCTTATGTGATTCTTCAGGGATGAGGGTTTAAGGAGCCAATGATTCATGGTTAAATTAGATTTTGTTGTTAGTAGATGATAAAAAAAATGATGAGATAGATAGGGTTTATGGATAGATAGTATATGTTTGGCAAAAAGATGATTTAAAGCTTTTTTAAAAAAATAATTTCTTCTAAAATAACTAGTTCTGTTTGGCCCAATAACTTTTTGAACCTGTTAACTTTTTATTTTAAACAAATAACTTTTAAATAAAAAGCTGATTCATACCCCTTTTAAAATAATCAGCTCTTTAAAAGTTGCAAATCACTAATATATACCCTCCAACATATTATAATTTATCTAAATATTTCTTTTAAGTCATTTTACATATTAATTTTACAGATAACAAATAATTTACCAAACACTTTTATTGAAAAATAATACAGCTTATAGCTAATGCACACGTCATTGATGATGTTGATGATGATGTTGATGATGGTGATGATGATTTATTGTCGGATGATGATGAAGTGAACCCTAGTAATGACGTTGAAGAAGTTTTATCTAGCGATGATTCTGAAGATGACAATTGATATTAAGTTGTATTTTGAATGAAACAATTGTTATATGCTTTAATGTGTAATTTTTTATTTGTAAACGATTGTTATATGCTTAAGTTGTAGTTTGAATGAAACAATTGTTATACGCTTAAATGATGATGAGTTGTTTTTATTTGTTTAAATGTGTAATTTTGTATTTTAAGGAAAATATTTTTATATGTTAAAATGTGTATATTGATATGAATTTGTATATTAGTATTAATTGGTTAATTAAATTGTGTGTAATTTTGTTTTTTAATGAAAATGTTTTTATATGTTAAAATGTGTATATTGATAAAATGTGTATACTGATATGAACTTGTTATTTTACAGATGGCGTGTGTAGCTCCTAGATCACACGGTGGGGATGCTGGTGGTGATACACCCAGACGGCCCACACATCCTGTACCGGCCCAGTGTCAACGTAAGAAAACGTTATATTTTTTTATAACACTGATATTTATAATTTGTATCACTTGAATTTTTACGAGTAAATAACATATCTTTTGTAGGTTCAAATCAACGTTTTGAGACCAACCTAACAAAATTAAGGAAGGCATACAGAGCAAATAACGAAAAACTGTAGATTTGCTTTTTAGTAATCCGGTGGTCTAATATGGTGGTAGATGGTGGTAGCCATTGTTGAGAGAGAGAAGAGAGGTTGTGTGTGAAAGTTAAGAAAATGTATTAAACAAAATGAAAACACAAATGAAACACAATGAACACCCCTCCTTGGAAGCCTTAGAGGGGTATATATAGTCACACACGACACTTAAACTATACAGCGTTTCCTACTATAGTCTATGCGTGTGTGACTATGATAACTAATGGGAATTCTTAAATGTCGTCACATAAAGTGAATTTCCAACAATCTTCCCCCATGGGACGACGTGTAGAATTCCTTACAATATTTTTCCTAACAAGTACATAATGATTAAGAACAAAAGCTTCCCTGAAGCGTCCAATGCTGATGATGTCTTCTGAGGCCTTTGACTTCAAGTCTTTACTTCAAAACGACTCATCTTTTAAGTAACTTGTAGTAGTAATACTGTCACGGCACGAGCTAAGTAATCCATATACTTCTGGTTAAGGAGAAGCTTCTGAATTAACTTCCCCCTAATTCATGCCACATAAACCTGATGTAGAAGCTTTTAAATAGCTTCCCCCTAAACCGACAATCCTCGTAAGCAACTTCAAAGCTTTCAATAGAGCTTAGAATGATTAAGCGCACAACGGAATTTAAAAAGCAAACCCCATCATATAACATGATAATGTTGCTATGAGGGATTGAAAGTAAGGGGCACACCAAGTAGATCAACAAATTCTCTTCTCACGCTTGAATAATTCTTCTGAATTTTTCTTCCCCCTGAGAGTTCAAGTTATGCATACTAGAAAGAATCAAGACATTTCTTCCCCCACATAGTTGAAGAAAATAAATCAATCCCAAGTATGAAGCTCAAATACTAAAGTAGACACTTTATCCTATTCATGAAGTTGACATCGTAACACCAGAGTCAATTAAGTCTCGGAAATGCACATATCTTCTTCCGGAGATGCACCAGAGTCAATTAAGTCCCGGCCAATGCATATCTCTCCATATAGGATAATGATGATGAATAATTGCAACAACAAAACAATTAAACATCGAATAAGTAGTGTACCGTTGAGAGATTGATAACGCCACGAGTTAAAACACTGATTTTCTCTACGGTTATGACAAATGTCTTCCCCGAATGTCTTCAAATCAAAAAGAAGGTATGAAGTACATCACGTGTACTCGTTGTGCGTTTAATGTGTCTTCTTCTTCCCCCTTGATGGTTTCGAAACCCGAAACCAGCAATAAATCGTACGCACATATATCTGAAATCTCGTGAGAATAATAAATAAGATGAATTGTATATTTTGTGAGAATCAATTGCTGATCGAAAATCTCTACTCATAAACTCTCCATGGCCATCTTTACCAACCCCTTGTAAGCAATTTGAAGTGACCGCAGATAGAATAAACCGGATATACCAAACATGAAACTGAATAAGAATCCCTCGATCTTGTGACTTAAGCTTGCACAATTGTTGAATGAGGAACGGTGGAGAAATCTCTAAGTACCCAATGCATCAATGAAGAAGTCTATAAGTACAACACCTCTTGAAATTATCCACGTCGACTAAGCGCGTGACACTGAGTACAACAATGTAACCCCTTTAAGTGATAGTTATCCGAGTCATCAACCAACCACCCTGAACCCGGAAAATAGATAAACAAGTCGCCATTCTAAGATTAAGCACGAGCAAGTTATCTTTAAAAGATAAAATAAATGCACGCCTTCGAAAAATCCATCTTCAATTTCAGATAATTAATACCCGATCAAACAAAATCCGTAGCCACTAAAAATATAGCTATATTTCTTTGTCTCGTCAAATAATTTTGTCACGTTGTCTCGATACTTGTCTTTAAATCTTGTCACATTTCATTGTCACGTCATATTGTCATTACGGAGTACAAAAATGACTTAATATAACAAAAATTGAATAAATTTAATCTTTTAACACAAAGTTTATAAAAAAGCTTGTGCAAAATTAAATAACATTTATCAAATTTGTTATATTATGGTTGGTAAACCAAATTTAGCATCAAAATTCACCAGCCCGTCACTTAAGGTTCTTAACAGCCCAGCCCAAATCAAACGCAGCCCACCAAAAGAATAAGTAAGACCAAAAGAAGTAATAGTTTCATCCCGCTTGGATATATCTCGAATCATTCAATTGCAATACCTGGTCAACGCCTTGAAACATGAAATGGGCAGTAGGTCAGTGGATATAAAAACCACCCAACCCTAAACTTACTCACTTAACCCTAATCCTAATCTCATAGATTGCTCCGCCCCCAAACTCCATCTCTTCACCCACCAAACTTTACTTAACCTAATCTCAGCCGTTTTCTTCATCTCTCCCATCCACCAAACTCATCTCATCCTGTGTCTTACAAACAAACACACAACCATCCCAATCTGATAACAAATCTGCTCCCATCATCAATAAAACAACTAATCTCAATCACAACAACATATAATTATTCCGATATCTCATCACTCACAGTCACCTCAAACAAAAATTAACACATCATCTAAACGTTTGATCCAAACACCCCACGAATATATCAAATCAAAAGAAATGAAACGAACGGTTTTGGCATCAAGTTCTTGCAAAGATCTCGGGTAAGTAAGTGGTCGCGAGTAATTGCATGTTGGTTTTTTGTGACAAAATCGAAACAAAGATTGGTTTTAACAGTTTTTTTAAAAACCATTCTTATATTCGTACAGTAAATGGGTAAAACCCAATATAAGATCTATGATGATATTAACTTGTGGTTTTAGATCTTTATAGATCTAAACATGCATGTCAAATCACGATTATAAACTGAGATCTTACTTAAGTTTCGATTTCTGTTTCAATGCTTTTTGATGATTAGATGGGTTAGGAGACGATGGGCTTAGGTTATAGATATGAATTGGTGTTGTGGAGTAAAAAAGGAGATGTATAGATTGATTCGGTTGAGCTGGTTTATTTCTCACTGATGTATCTTGATTTCTGTTGAGCTGGTTTAGTAAAAGGTAGATCTATCTTGATTTCTGTTTCGATGCTTTTTGATGTCACGTTTTTAAACTGGTCACAAAGTCATTCCATTAAAAAAAATTAGTGTCATCGCAATGTTTTTGAACAAGCCATCGGAATGATTTTTAAAACCCGTCGCAACATTTAACATTGCATCGCAATTTTTTTTACATATTCATCGCAATGTTTTCTCTACACCCGATCGGAATGCATTCGTCAGAATGCATCCGTCGGAATGCATCCGTCGGAATGCATCCGTCGGAATGCATCCGTCGGAATGCATCGAATGTGATCTGTCGGAATATTCGATCGCAATGTAGAAACCCTTGGTTTTTGCGATCGCAATATTCCGTTCGGAATGTGAATCTGAAATCTTATCCATAGGACCTTTTTTCCGTTTGTTCAGGGTCATGTTTTTCTGGGTAAAAACTTATCTTCATCTTCAAAAAAATGAAAACAAAAGAAACCATGAATCGAAACCAGGACAAATCTAAAATTTTTGACTTTTGGACCAGTGGAATATGAATACCAGCGGATATGACCATGAGACAAACTGATAATATCAGACATGAAAAAAATGAAACCGTGAGACACACTGATAATATGACTGAGAATATCAGATATGAATATAATACGAAACATGATAGACTGTGACAAAAAAGAAACTTTTTAGACAGATTGTGACAAAAAATGATGACCAACGTGACAAAAAAGTAACAAATCGGACCAAAAATGATAGAACGAGACCAAAAAAGATTTTAGACCACCAAATCGAAAACAAGAACACGATCCAAGGATTGAACCGAGGCTCTGATGCCAATTGTGAGTTTGCTTTTTAGTAATCCGGTGGTCTAGGTGGGTGGTGGAAGATATTGGCAGCCATGGTTGAGAGAGATAAGGTTGTGTGTGAAAGATAAAGAAAATGTATTAAACAAGAATGAAACACAAATGACACACAAGCAACACCCCTCCTTGGAATCCTTGGAGGGGTATATATAGTCACACACGATACTTAAACTATACAACGTTTTCTAGTCTAGTCTATGCGTGTGTGACTATGATAACTAATGGGAATTCTTAATTGTCGTCACATAAAGTAAATTTCCAAAAAAAACCTTTGACAGTTGGCTTTGAATTTAAGGATCTGCAAACCTTCCATCCTCTGGGCGAATATGCATCCCTGTTGACTCATCTTATGGGGGAATTAGTCCGGACACTTCCCCTTACTTGCGAATGGGACGAAATTCCAGACTCTTATAAAGCTCATATTCTTCCTACACTTGAGGTCAAAATTGTTTATTTTACTTATATTGTCATTGTTATCGACATTTAGATATGTGTTTTATGTTTAATTTGTTTGTTTATTTAAATTCATATGTTTTTATGTAGACATATTTCGACCTCTAGTCATGGTACAATGATCATACTGAGGTGGTGTGTGGCAAGGGTGTGTATCGGGTGTCGGGTTGGGTTAAGCTTGCGTTGGAACTCCAACTGAGGTTGCTGTATAGAAAACACAAGAACAGGATCAAGAAGCAATATTATTTAGTTTATCAGATACCCGCACAGGCAGAAGCACATGTGCCGCCGCAGAAAGCCTAGGACCATATAACCGAAGATGACTGGGCTGACTTGGTTGAGTGGTGGTCACATCCAAGTAGGGTGACAAGAAGTGAGATTAATACTGTTAATCGTTCCAAAAACACGGTACCGACCACTCAAGGCAAAAAACCATTCGCCCGAGGAAGGAATGAATACGTAAGACTCTTTATAATTTTTGTGATTTTATTAAAAGCGTTTATATTGTTTATTTATTATAGCTCGTTATTAATTTATTTGATATTTTACAGAAAGTCAAGGAAAGATTCTACGAGGACCTGATTGAAACGTGGAGGAAGGGGCACTCAAATAATGGCATGTTTAAAAAAAGAAAACGAGGAAAGATATGTAAGTAATATATAACTCTTTACATGCTTTAGTAACTAATTTTATTTGTTTTAAACCGTTTTTTTCTTTCCCAGCTAAAGATGAAAGCCCTCCAAGACCAAGTTAAATCCAAGATCATCCCGCACATGTCTGATATAGAAATAGTGGCTACAATCATGCCTAGTCAAAATAAGCAAAATGTGTCGGGACAAGGCAGGAAGTTACCGGGTGGTGGCAATAATACTTCTCACAGGTTATATATCCTTAATAAAACAAAATATAAATCAACTGTTCATATTTATGTCTTGTTGTATATAATGAAAAATTGTTGTTGTAACTTATCGCAGGCACGGTCCTCCAGCTCGTCCGGATTTTCCCATTCGTGATGAAATCCAGCAAATGATGGAACAACATCCGCAAGAGATGGAGCTGATGAGGAAACAGAATCAGGAGGCGCAGCAACGGGCTTACTTGGGAGCGTTAAAGGCAGACACGACGTAACAATGGTGTCAGACGTCGTACCAGCATATGACGCAATATCAGAGTCAATTGGGTGAGTTTTTCCAGAACTACAACTCATCAAATACTGATCATCCGATTAACCCTCCTACTTTAGTACCCCCGCCCCGACCCTGTTTTATGCCCCCTAGCTCCTGATTGGGCTCACTTAGTCCAACCCCCTATCCTTTTAATCAACCATTGCAACCTCCTTCCATTGACCCATTCCGACCACCTTTTCCCGACCATCTCCAACCACTCCAACCTCCCTATACCGGCACTTATCCTATGACTCCCGTCACCCACAATGCATTTAACCATTATTATCGTCCCGTCTCAAACTCAATTCATGAGATCAGCTCTACTTCACATTCCCTACCCGGAGATTCTCGCGTAATCATTAATGCTCATCAGCACGATTACCGGTCCGTTGACGAGTTGGGTCGAGATATGGATCTCCAAAATAGTGGTGACGACTTATCAGGGGATGACGAGGGGGATGACGAGCAGCAAGGTGACTTTTCACCTAACGAGGTTGAGGAGGACGAGTAGAGGTTGTAGTAGTATTATTTCTTATTATGCATGTTTAATAAAGTTTGAGACTTGTAGTGTGTGAAACATTTGATTTAGGATGCATAAGTCTATATGATGAATATTGTACGTAACGTTGGATAATTTATCTTAATATGATATTGTAACGTTTACTGATTTGTTATTATTCTGTATTGTGGATTTGTCGAATTCTACCATTTTGAATTGTAGATTTGTCCAAAAAAAGTTCTAAAAACTGCAAAAATGTCCAGTTTTTTACCCCTAGGTACATCTAGGGACGACTAAGTCGTCCTAAAGTTACAAATATCGCCCATATATTAAACCTAGGGACGACTTAGTCGTCCCTAAGTGTATTTGTTGCCCAGATATTAAACCTAGGGACGACTAAGTCGTCCCTAGGAACCTGGGCAACAAATACATTTAGGGACGACCAAGTCGTCCATAGGTTTATATTTACTTATTTTTTTTCTAAAAATGATTTTATTAATTATTAAAAAAAGATTTTCTAAAAATTATTTTATTAATTATTAAAAAAAGATTTTTTATTAAAAAATAGAAAAGTTTATTTTTATTAAAAACTTGGGACAACTTTTTCGACCCTAAGTTTCGAAGGGAAGTCGTCCCTAAGTTAGTCAATATTTTCAACGGAAAGGCTGTGCGACCCATTTGGTCGTCCCTAGGTTTCAAAGGGGAAGTCGACCCTAGAAATCTAGGGTCGAATTTTTGGGCACTACCCTCTTGGGTCGACTAAGTCGTCCCTAGGGGTTTAGGGTCGAAAAAGTGGTACCTAAGGACGAATAAGTCGTCCCTAAGATGCAAAGTTGTTGTAGTGTATATTTTAAAAGAACACATTTTGAAAGCTTTTACCTGGAACTTTCTTCATGATTGAATCTTATGCAAGTCTTTTGTTCCAAATAAGCAACCTTAGTAAGCACAACTCATCGCAAGTTTATAAGATAACATAAGAACACATTTATTGACCTAGATGTAAGCTCTTACGAGGCATTTTTAAGTAATGAGTATTAAGGGTAACATAAAAATTCAATGTTCCAGCTGAAGATCTGCTCTCATTTCTTTGGCCCAATTCGACAACTGACTCAGCTTCATTGATTCCATATTCATTAGTCCTGGTAAGGATTACCTAAAAAAATATAGCAATGTCCATCCATTCATGAGTATATTTCCTAAATTGATTCAGAACAGAGTCTTTTTGTTTACTGAAAATGTAATACATAACAACTTTACCTCGTTTTCCTCATCGGCAAGAATTACCTTCTGTATTCAAAATGAATGAGGACTGCAATTTATAAGCTGAAGTAACTTTTCACCTTGTCAATAAACATAAAGATTTAGCCATTTTCAAGAAAAAAAAATTAAGAGATAAGAAGAAATTTAATCATTAAAAAGGTTAAGGATGGGTTACCACATACCCGCTGGCATCCATGTTTTTCTAATAAAATCATGTCTCCTTCTGCTGCTAAAAAGATTGGCATCAATGTTTCTCTATTGCATGTTCGGTTATTTTTTTCTGTGTTCTTTGGCGTAGCGGAATATAAATGGAGGATTGTAGGTATGGACTTTGGGGAGGTAGACCTTGATCAGGTACGTGGGGCAGCTGTCGATAATAATGATAGTCAATACCATGAAGGAGCAAATATATGAGATTGTTAATGGAAAGAATGATGATTGTGTGATATGCCTGGATGAACTCAAAGAAAACGAGCCAAATGTTGTTATATCATGCCAACACTTGTTTCATGCCTATTGTATCACGAAGTGGCTCTGCGAAAATCAAAGTTGCCCTATTTGTCGATCAAAATCCATCCCTTTCCTCAAACGTTCCTTCTGAGAAACTAACTGCAGCATCTTATATATAACAAGGTGACTCTTTTTTTACAATTATAAGTCTGGTTTATGTATTCTTCTGTATGGACGTACTCGACTACCCGTTGTAGCTTTACTATAGGCTCATCACTACAACAAAATCCATGTTTAGGGTCGGACCATATTTAGGGTCGAAAATTTCGACCCTAAATTAAGGTGGGGGCCACAATTTTTCAACCCAAAAGGGCTGGTCAAAAAGCAGGTGGGGTCCAAAAATTTAAGGTCGAAATTTCGACCCTAAATTTAAAATTTTAAATAATTTTAATTTATGTATTATATAATATATTTTTAATAATTAAAAATAATTTTAAAAAAAAATATTTTTAAAGTTAATTTTTTAGGGTCGAAATTTCGACCCTAAATTTAGAATTTTAAAAAAATTTCACGAAAAATTTGAAATTTCACACCAAAAATTTTCACGAAAAATTTAAAAAATTCGCGGTTTAAATTTAGGGTCGAAATTTCGACCCTAAATTATTAAATATATTTTTAAAATTTTCTTTTAGTCTGAATCCTTTTAAAATATTAATATATGTATATATTTAAATTTTAATATATGTTTTTATTCAATGGTAATGTGTTTTAATTGCAAAAAATATTTTTTTCATAATTATTAAAATAAAATTTGAATTCTTATTATTATTATTATTATACATATATATAACGTATGTAACTTTTTTGTTAGAAGATACGAACAAAACGCCTAACGATACATTTTATTCGATACTGGGACTTAAAGTCATTAGACTTTACGAACAGTTGCGACGTTTATATAATAAAAATGAGACATTTATAAAACAAATATTTATTTATTCCAAATATTACATAAAACCTTTTGTAATATCACATGGGAGACTTACAGACAAACACTCCTAAACATAATTTTATTCGTCACATACACTTAAATACGCGCTTAATTAAACATGGATATTACTACGATATTAGACTCGTAAACACGGAAATGAACCAAAATCATACATAAAACACTAGAACGAAACGGATTAGTTACTAGGACAGATAATGCAGTAATAGCTAAAAATAATTAAGTCTAAGCAGAACTAAAGCTGTGCAAACAACTTAGCAACTACAAGAACATAACAAGTTCATCAATTACACCACAAATCCAGAAAGATCAAGCTAGTTACCACTATGAAAAACCAACTAGACTACAAATGACTGTACCCATTGTGTACCCATTGTTTTAGTGCTTTCATTAGTCCCACTATTGATGGTACTAGTTTTAGTGCTTTCATTATGTACCCATTGTGAACAGGAAGATGATAATAGATGTATGTGTGCCATCCATATTGGGTAGTTGTTTTGCTATTTAATGGTTTGTAGTTTGCCTCCAATTATCACTCATCTCAGTTTTCCAATACTAAAAAAACAACAATAATGGCCTGTTTAGGAAGGTTAGAAGAATTAAAAGAAGTTGCTGGTTCAGATAATTAGACTGATCGAATGGTAGCATATTTTGAACAATCTGCCGAAGCGGACAAAAGTTTTGGTCTGAAACTTGAACGTTTACATGAGGCTTTAGATGAAGCTTTTGAAGAAAGGCAACAGTTTATCCAGGAATTAGAACGTGCTGGAGATATATATCTCTTAAAGAAATGCGTTAAAGTATTGAAAGATACTCAAAAGAAGGATAAAAAAACCTCAAGTCGGTTGGAAGGTTTAATTAAAGATACAGCAGCAAGAATGACTGAGAAGGAGGAATTCGTTAAGAAAATGAAGGATCAATAAATAAGCATTCGTAAATGCTTAGAAGGAGCCTTTATTTATGAGTTTGAGCAAAGTTTAATGAAGGAATTCGTTAAGACTGTGTCTCTTTTAATCTAATTAATAATTGTTGTTCAGATAGAATAAGAACCATACTAACACATGTTGTTGTGTATAATGATGCTTCTGCATCTTTTATGGTTTTTGTGTTTGAAATGTACTTGTATGTTTGTATGAATAAAAAAGGCTCCTTTATTTATGAGTTTGAGAAAAATTTGATTGAAGGAAAATGCTTTTTACTAAACTTTTGACTACAAAACCTAACACAACAAACTTAAACTAAATTTTGTGACTCAAACAAACTAAATTCTCACAATGATTCAAGCTAGAATACTAATTAATCACAGAACCAAACACTACTTTATTCCAAACACTCCTAAACATAATTTTATTCGTCACGGACACTTAAACACGCGTTTAATTAAACATTGATATTACAACGATATTAGACTCGTAAACACGGAAAAAACACATCACAAACTAGTTCAAACTAAGGTTCCCCATGTCATCGTAAACGTCATGAAGTAGTGCAGTTGAATCCAATGTGTGCCTATCGGAGTTGCGGTACAACTCTATCGTACGCTCAAGTACCATTATCATTCCATTCAAGCGCACACAGTTTGCACACGCTGAAGAGCTTGGAGAAGAAACTGGAATCGTTGAAGGTCTGGGAGAAGAGCTTGGAGGAGAAAAGCTCGTTGAAGGTCTTGAAGAAGAGCTTGAAGGAGAAAAGCTCATTGAACCTCCAAGAGAATTTATTAGTAGTTGGACGCGTTCGTCTTTCCATAAGAAAAAATTGCATCCATATGAAACTGGAGGTTGAACCCGTGAACGTGGACAAGCATAGTACAGTCTACCAAAGTTTTCAGTTGTCCACGATTCTCAAGAACTACATCTCCATGTCCACACCTGCACGGAAAAGCTTCATGCTTCAACATGTACATAATAACAATTTGTTTATGATGATAAGTGTGTGTGATCTGCTGGTGGTTGTGATGATAAGGAGTGTGTGTGGTTCTCTTTTTATGCTAAAAAAGTGAGGGAAATTGATAACATTTTCCCTCCAATGTTTTCCCTCCAATGTTTTCTCGCCAAGGTTTTCCCTCCAGTGTTTTCCCTCCAATGTAATACGATACCATATTGACTCATATCATGTAATACGATACCATATCGACTCATATCATGTAATACGATACCATATTGACTCATATCATGTAATACGATACCATATTGACTCATATCATGTAATACGATACCATATTGACTCATATCATGTAATACGATACCATATTGACTCATATCATGTAATACGATACTCTATTGACTCATATCATGTAATACGATTCCCTATTCACTCATATCATGTAATACGATACCATATTGACTCATATCATGTAATACGATACCATATTGACTCATATCATGTAATACGATACCATATTGACTCATATCATGTAATACGATACCATATGACTCATATCATGTAATATGATACCCTATTGACTCATATCATGTAATACGATACCATATTGACTCATATCATGTAATACGATACCATATTGACTCATATCATGTAATACGATACCATATTGACTCATATCATGCAATATGATACCATATTGACTCATATCATGTTATACGATACCCTATTGACTCATAACATGTAATACGATACCATATTGACTCATATCATGTAATACGATACCATATTGACTCATATAATAACCCTTTTGTACCGCCACCCCAATTCTCTTCTATGCCTGGCATGTCTCAGTTCCCTGGTATGCCTCAGTTCCCTGGTATGCCTCAGTTCCCTGGTATGCCTCAGGTCCCTGTTATTGTGATGTGTAATAATTTTAGACTTGTTACATTTGTGAAATAAGGATTTGGTGGAATGTATTCTAACGTTTTGGCTATTTAACGTATTGTAAATTATTAGTATTGTACTGTTTAGTGATATGTAATATTGTAGATTTGTTGAAATATAGAAAAAATACCGGAAAAAATCTGGAAACAAGCTGCTTAATGCAGTTTTTTTTTGCCCAGGCAACATTTAAGGTCGAAATTTCGACCCTAAACTTATAGTTAGGGTCGAAATTTTGACTCTAAACTTATAGTTAGGGTCGAAATTTCGACCCTAAGTCTTAGGGTCGAAATTTTCGACCCTAAAATTTGACCCTAAGTTTAAACATGCACACATGATTATGTCATTAAAATTAATATAAAATGTTTAGGGTCGAAATTTTTGACCCTAAACTTGAAAGAAGGTTTCGACCCTAATTTAATAAATTAAAACAAATAAAAACGTTTTCACAATGTTTTTTTAATTTACACGTGGATAATATTTAGGGTCGAAATTTTCGACCCTAAATTTGAAAGAGGGTTTCGACCCTAATTTAATAAATTAAAACGAATAAAAAACGTTTTCACAATATTTTTTTTATTTACACGTGGATAATATTTAGGGTCGAAATTTTCGACCCTAAATTACAAAGGGGTTCGACCCTAACTTTTGGTCAAAAACTTGGCTGAAAAGTGGTGGGCCCCATTTTTTCGACCCTAAAATACATAGTATATTTCGACTCTAATTTTTTAGGGTCAAAATTTTTGGGTCGAACGTGTAGGGTCGAATATTTCGACCCTAAAATTTAGGGTCGAATACCCTTCATATTTAGGGTCGAAATTTTGGACCCTAAACATTGATTTTGTTGTAGTCCATGATCATAGATTCGATCATAGGGCATTAATTAGTTCGTGATCAACTACCCACTGTTTACGTACTGTTGGAAATAAAGACACAACCATAAACTTAAATAAGACACGATATGACGTAATCCTAACAAGAAAAGCCAAAGGATACAAACATTTTAAAATTTGGTTTATCCGAGAATGTTGTTCAGTGAAAGAAAGTTACGTGCTTCGTTCTCGTGGTTGCACCAAAATTATGAATCAGTTCTTCCTCACTATATATGAGAACTATCATTCTTAAGAAGTTGGTATATATATCTACCGTTTTATTTATTATGTTAAGGCTAGAATTAGACGATATATCTTTGAATTTGTTACATAAGAAAATTTGTTGATTAAAACACCAATCATTCCAGAGTTTTTCACACAGCATATAAAAACAGCTTGTACGTATGCATGATAATGCATCACAGAATCAAATACTCCTTAATCTGCATGCTTTTTTATTAGGGTTTTTTGTTCTCTTAAATAATACGTAACTGGTTAATCTTCCCATATTCCATACTATCATTCTTTAAGAGAGATTCTCACTTTCTGAACAAAGAGTTAAAGATGATCAAATAATTAAGTTTTCCATTCATTATTATATTGTCATGAAAACGGAAAGTGTGATTGTGCAAGCAATTTTTATAACTTCCATATGCATGGTACAATAATAGTTGTAACTAGTAGGTATTTATATATATATGACCACAAGCTGCAGGTCAAAAACATAGCACAAGAAAATCCATCAGCCATGACCAAAACCTTACGTCTTCTGATGTTATTTGCAGGTTCCATTATCTTTATGTTTTTATTTTACTATAGGGTATTTCTGGGAAGAGTAAACCTTGATCAGTTAGCCAGGGAAAATTTAGATTCATCAAGGAGCAAACGTACGCGACTGGCAATGGAAAGAACGATGATTGTGTGATATGCCTGGATGAGTTCAAAGAAACGGAGTCGATTGTTGTTATAGCATGCCAACACTTAATTGTTTCATGCCTATTGCATTATGAAGTGGTTCTCAGAAAATCAATGGTGCCCTATTTGTCGAACTCCTTCCCTTCATGAGCTTTTGCACGTCGTCAATAGTAGCAGATGTAATATTGTAAATTTTCTCAAGCAGTATAAATTATAATCAATATACTTGATAATTTTGGTTGGTTGACATATGCTCTTGCTTCTTTTGAAGCCGTGACATCTTGCATGCATTAAGGATATACCAAAGAGAGTCAGAATCGTATACCTAAACAATATGACGCCATTGTTAGATTGATTAAAACCTCTCATCATAGGTATTGTATTATTGATGAGTATTCAATTTATGGTCTAATATTCCCCACAGTTCAAGCGGAGGAATCACGAAAGCTTGGACAGAAGAAGTAACTAGAAAAGAAAAACAAAACATAATCAAAACAGAGCTATAAAAGCGGATCTTTAGAAGCAGAAGATCCTTAAAAAAACTAATATATAAGCAAAACGCGGCAGACTCAAGGTATATCTATCTTTGTCAATGTTGACAGACTCAATCTACATCTATCAGCCGAAACACGACGGACTCAAGGTATATCTATCTGCGAAACACGGCAGACTCAACCTATATCTATTGACCGAAACGCGGTGGACTCAAGATATATCTATCTACGAAACACGATAGACTCTATCTATATCTATCGGCCGAAAACTAAAAATCAGGGCTTGATACCCTAGATTCGACAAACAAACATACAATTAAACAATAAGAAGAACAGATATTTTTACACAATTAATAAACAAACGATCTTCAATCAGATAAACCAAATCACATGATCATCATGTGTCGTCATTCTCTTCTGCCTTTCTTTTCCTTTTACACACTTGGTTGAATCAAATTCAACCTTATCACATAGCTGAGAAAAACTACCAAACAAAACCAACAAGATTGAACCCACAACACTTTTTTTTTCATTCTCGAAGGATACAAAAGAAAAAAAGGGTTTTTGAGGTTTGATTAGAAGATGGAGACATGTTGAATGGTAACTAAATAAGTAGTGGTGTTATATTTGGGATCGGTAGAGGAGAGATCTAGGTTTCGGAAGATTTTTTTTATAGAATGAATTTTTTAGGTTAGGATAAGTTTGGTCTGATACCATGTTAGATTGATTAAAACCCTAGGTATTGTATTATTGATGTGTATTTATTATGATACACTGAATTTTCTAGAAATCCTATTCCCACAAGTGAGCCAATTTATGGTCTAATATCCATATGGTAATTAGTAATTACCTACCATTAAAGACCAAAGGATATCCGAAACTTACAATTTTGGTTGCCAGGGAATATCTATACTAATTATAAAGGCTGCATCACAATTGTTAAAACTTGAAAAGTTTCCTTTGTAGCTTCTTCTGTAAGTTTTATTCCTATTAATATATTTATAGAATTGTCAAAGAATAAATACTGTTACAAATAGTTGGCATCCTGTTGGCATCGTATAAACAACCTTAATACATCAATTCAAATCATTCTCAACCTCACGAATACACACACATAAAAAACACGCATACATCATATCTCTTTAAAAAACACATACACACAAATTTATCATGGTTGCCACTGAAACGACCACCACCATAACCAACCTCTCTTTCGGTTGTTGTGGTGTGATAGGTAGTTTTGGTAGGTGGTTTTTTTGGGTAAAAGGGAATTCACCCCGGTAAAATATTGGTAGGTGGTTTTGGTTATTGTTTTATTGTTTTTGTTTTTTTCTTTTGGTTCAGATCTAGCCAGATAGGTGGTTGTACTTTCTTCGCCATAGATTGCCTTTTGGGTGATTTTTTGAGGTAATTTTGTTTGGTTATCAATCTAGGCTTAATTTTTGAGGTATTTTTGTATTATTTTAGAATTGTTGCAGGGATAATTAGAGGTTTATGAGTTCGTCAGATTCGTTTTTTATTTACGCATAGGAATATGTTGTTTAAAAAAATATTTTCCAGTCTTGTTTGATTAAGAAGATGATGTTTCATATTGCTTATTTATGTGCTTATTAAATTCATCTTTTACAGCTTAACTTCTTGATGCAAAATGGGTTAGAATGGATATAACGAGTCTAATGTCGTAGAATGATACGCTCAATGCCTCCGAAATTGCACTAGCAGATGGTTATGGGTCTAAAAATACGTATAATCTGTTTTATGTTTATTTTATAAGCCTAATATCTATGAAGAACATATTACGCTAGATGCTTATAAAATACCGCACATGAAATAGACTTTTGCACACTTTCACATTGCTTACTTAGCTAGGACAACTGTTACAATAATTTTTTAAATTTTGAATATAACAATAAACCATAGGAAAAGATTTTGTGTATCGGAAAAGATTTGATATAGTTGAAATTTAACCATTTCATTCTATTTAAACAACACCCGCCTCTTTTATCTTCTCTATCTACACGAAAACGGTAAACAAAAATCAGCTCTCTCTTACCGCAGACCCACTGTCATCGCCACTTTAATTGATGTCTACCAAACTAATGATATGGTTTCGGTGGAATAGGTGATTTTAGTGTGCTAGGTGGCTTCGATGTGTTTATGGTGGTTTGAGTTATTTTGGGAACATTCGCTTGCAAATGAATATTAGGTTTTAAGTGCTATAAATCTCTTGAAGAAACCCATAACCTAATATGTCACCAAATCCATAACTCTTAAAAATCGACAAGGCGCAAGACAGTGGTGGTTCTCGGTTCTGCTTTCTGGCGAAATTATAGAATAGTGGTGATTTCTTTTGGTTTTTTCACGGCACATGGTTGCATCAGATATGGAACAAATGTGGGTAACTTAAAATGTTGGCTGATACTTTAAGGGAATATTTTTGAAAACAACTACACAATGTCCTGATAAAATTTTAATTTTGGGAAAAAGTTATATTGATTATGCCTAAAAAATATAATTGGTCTTGAGACATGTTTTTATGTTCTTTTTTAAGTGTTTGGTTTTGATTTTGCTTTCATCTTCTATTGAAGATGGGTGAACTATCAAATGATATTGTTAACACCATTTTGTTAACCGTAGGTAATTATAAAGAATAAGTTCTATGAATTAGAAGTTTTAAGTTATGAATCACCATTACCTTTGTTGCTCGAAAGGTGCTTGAAGAAATGCCTAGCAGAAAATTTGATGTTAAGTTTTTCATTTTTTCTTGCGAAATGCTATATAACTTCATTGTAATCATGTATATTATAAGGACATGTGTAGACTAATATGAATACACATATATCTACACAACTGTAACCTTTAGTTCTTTGTTGTACATAGGCGATAACATATTTTTTTCTATTTCGAGTTTGTGTGAATACAATTCAAATTAGGTGATGGTTTAATACATGTATTTAGAACTCTGGAATTAAATATAACCAATTCTAGATAATCACATGTTTTAGAAAATCATGAATTTAAGAGGTTCAGTGCATTTTAATACACTTTGGAGTTACCATGGCTTTCATCTCAAAATTTGTATACGACTTGTATATCAAAAGGAGTTGAATGAATAGTACTTACCATTGAACATCCCTTTTTTCAGTCCATGCGTTTGTTTTGATTTTGATTTACAGTCTTTGGATTACTAATCATGTTTTGTATGTTTAATTGAGTTTTATATGTTGTAGTTTGCATCACTTTTATTCTCAAAAGATAAAAATTCATGTGTAAGTTAACAAGAATCGTTAGGGATCCATCTATAGAACCTTGAGGCGGTGAAATACTCACCTCTCTTAATATCAAGGTACAAAACAATATTGCTACTATCAAGATCTTTCAGTCAGACAACAAGTAATTATATTCTACATATATCAAATTGAGCTGCAAAAACATACATTATTTGTTAATCAATAAAAACTGAACTTCTTATGGAGTTGGCGAGTACAAAAATGTTATCATTGTAATTTCTAAGTATCTGGTTTTAGAGGTTACATGCAATAAAAATATAGTGTAAATGATACATAATCCATTTGAAATGTATAGTATTAAAAGTGACGCGTATTTGAAGAAATGGGTTGAAATTGTCATTCATACTTGACAACAACTCTGTAGTTATAGGATGATTCCGATGATGATGATCTGTAATCTAGAAATCTAGCTCCTGAACATGGGAGTTTGATAGGCATCCATGCCAGAAAGGGAAAGGGTGGTCTGGATGATTGGTTGAAAGTAGACCATGATAAAGTTAGAAGCATCTTAGCTTAAGTGACACGAGCTTGAAAAGGCAGTCGAATTTCATGGCCCACAGACTATCAGGTATTCTATAGTTTAAATAGAGATGTAGGATGAAAATATTCTTACTTTATAATTCTTAATTTATCTGATTTTAGGAATTTTTTCTAGAGTAAAACAATTTGTGTCGTTGATTGGAACTTGACATCCTTATTATTAAGTAATAGGGAGAATATGTGCGTATATTCTATCAAATGGATAGTTTCTAGCTTTTTTTTGTCTCCAATAGGTATGACCAATGCTATGCAGGGAAGCATACATGAAAAGTAGTGTGAGAATAACTGAGTTGGGTCGGTGTTAAAACGGGTACATTTTAAGTGTGGCTAAATTGGGTGGTTGGATCTTTATAAACAAGATTTAATATGATTACAAGAACTATTTTATCATTATATGCTAAAATTCCAATGGTTCTCTTTGCTAAGGGTTTGCTTTCTCCAAATTCACCCAGAGAATTATTTTAAGAGTTAATCCTAAAGGAATGTGCTTTGACTCATCTTAATTACAACCCATTACTTTGATGGATGCATGAAGCCCAGAGGGTCGCATTTAATATGATAACAACATTCATTTTACATGGGCACAAAAGATCACTATGGTTGATGCAAGGAATGTTCCGTGGCAATGGAGGTTGTGGATATGTAAAATTCTGATTTGTTGTTGACGGGTGCTAACAAGGCCTTTGACCATTAACGTTAGGTTCTGTAAAAGCTGAATTCTTTGTTTTTTGTAAACCTAGATTTAAATACTTAAACTCTTGATTTTACTCAGATAACCATTTATATGGGTGAAGGCTGGTATTATGATTGTTGTAAACACACATTTCAATACATAGACGTAGCAATTTTAACCAATTTTTTTATGTATACGTTTATTCATTTTGTTATGTACAAGTTTATTCACACTACAAGTTTATTCATTTTGTTGCAATAGTTTATATTTTGTTGCATGTGTGGAATCAAATAATATATTTAACAAATCCATGTGCTCTAGATCCTCATAAGTTATGTCACGATGATTCATGTTTTAGATCATGGACATTTCATTGACTTAGGTTACTGTTACCATTCATGATGTTTATAGTAATTTGTTTTTGTGTTATTATTTCTTTGTTAAGTAGAGTTCACTTTTTTTCAATAATAGAACTTCGGTAGTATTAATGAAGTTAGCCATGGGTGGTTGGTATTTTTTCCTTTCCGGCGAATGACGTCTTTTACCTTAGTTTCTTATTTGGCATTTGGTTGTGATTGTTTAGAAAGTTTTTGTGTTTCATTAAAGGGTATAATGGGTAGTAAATAATCTATATCAAGGTTCAACAATCGTGTTGAACCAAATTATTTTAAACCCGATAGCTTTAATTGAAAATATAATACCCGATTTGGTTTGACCTGTTCTATGGCATTTACAATTACAATCTAATCTTACCACAGTATAACGTATCGTTAATTATCTTCTACTAGGTATTATCCGCCGCTATGCGCGGGTACTCGCCTAGATATACTAATAACTATAGTAAAATTTTTGTATGTTATAGTTGTATCAAAACTGTGATCGAGTCTTACTGGTTTTGTATACGTCAAAGATATAACCCAAACGTGAGTCCAAGCTATATAGCCCAAGCGAGAGCTCAAGAGCCCGGTAAATGTATTGTAAATATAATTAAAATTTTTGAATACTTAAAGGATTATATGGATTACGGACTTTGCCAAATGCGGGCCTAATAATTTATGGAGACTTGGTAGAACTGGGCCTGTTGTTAGATTTATATGTAAGGAAATTAGAAAGGGGGAATTGAACACTTTGTATTTATAAAAGAGAAGACCAAAATCTCTCTCTAATGAGTAGTACGACCTTTAGGCACTGCCACTTCCTCCTCCCTCCATTTATTTCCTCCTCATACTCTTTATGCATTAGAGCACATATAAAACGGTGCTGCACACTCGCACGAATGGAGGGTCCGTGGTACATGTGTGAGGTCATAAGTGGACCAGCTTGGCAGCGCATAATGCATGGTTAAGCGGGGTGCACCAAGGATCGTGCTCATAATAAGGACGATCACAATTTAATAAACAGAGTTGGCCGAAAAACATGATAACCTAAAACATCGAACCGAGGGCTGTGCTGAATGTGTTCGTTATGTCTGTTTCGTCAGACTCGGATGGTTTGTCTGGTCCAATTTTGAATTAAGACCAGGCTTGAATATTTTTGGACTGGTTTCTCGGCTTGGTTTAACCGACGGTCTATTAACCTCGACCGTAGCTTAAGTTTTTTTTCCTGGATCTTTATCCATTTGGACTTAGGATCAAATGACAAGAAATATTAAAATGAGAAGAATAATAAATAACTACAGTCATACATTTAAAATGCCACATATTGAAGATAAGTGTAAACATAATAGTAATATAAACTGTATGTAAAGAGTTAAGTGGAGACATACAAACACAACGATTTATAATGGTTCAGATGAGGTGTTTCAATCATCCGTACGTCCAGTAGAGAATTACGACACGTAGATAGTGTTTATTTCATTAAGATGTTTTTGGTGTGAATCTGACTACCACATCTTAGTGGTAAGAGTTGGTTACAAAGTCTGAATTTGATTGAAATAATGTTGTTTGTTTTTTATGATTGTCTGAATGATTTATTTGTAACGCATATATTAAATTATAACAATGTGATGAATACTTAACTTCTGTTAACATGATATAAAACTTTTTTTATCAAAAATTTAACAGAATAATAAATCATTATCGATCTGTACAAATACAATTCAATTTTAATTTATTTGAGTATTACACAAACAATGAACATAGTACCCTTCAAAGAAAAAAATAGCCAAGTAAACACTAATATCTCGTGTACTAACAATTTAGTAAACCCAAAATTCAGACATATAATGCATTAACACACAAGTAGCTACGTAGGCCCAAAAGATATCAACTGGACTTTCAGTCCAAAAGTAACTACTAGTAAAACCTAAACCTAGTACTACTTCTAGGTTTCTATCCCACACCTCTTTTTAGGCATTGTCGACCTTTTCTTCTTCTATTTCATCTATAATCCCTAAAAACCACAATATTCATCTTGTTACTTTATGCCAAATCCGAACCACAAATATAACTTCTAACTTGTGTGTGATTTAATGGTACACAAGGTTTGTTAATTTACGATTCTAATTGAGTAGTTTTTAGTTAAGATAACTTGAATGAGTTATTCACCTAATATTGTGTTCTTTTTTCTTATAATGGTTAACAGGGTTGTAAGGGTTTTGTGAGTTTAATGTGTTGGAGAGTTTGTAGATAGGTAAATAAAGGTGGGTTAACGTAATTCAGATTTGATCCCCACCTCTGATTGAATCAAAGATTTATTATCATTCCATGTCTGACTCGAAGAAGAAGAAAAAACAAAAAGAACATCTGGTCGTGTCAGATCCGTCACATTCAGATGCGGTTTAGACTTTCTTTTAAAAAAACAAACACACCCTTATTTTATTCACTAGTACCAAATCCTCATGGATAAACTGTATAAACTTAGCTCTCACTAATTACCAAAACCCAAGTTAGTCCCAAACAGAGACAACACACGAAACCACACATAAAAACCTCTTTTATTCGAACCTATCACAACGCTACTACCAAATAAGTAAGCTCTTATCATAGATTCACTAAACCCCTGAAAAGATCGCACCCGATACTTGGTTTGATCACACCTTATACAATAGTTTTACACCCGCGCTTATCCGGACTCGAATAAGTCTTTGCACTTTCTTATCTGCAACCCGATAAGTCTTTGCAAATGAATGTGAGAGTTATAAGTATTTGTTACAACAAAGTTGAATCAACCAAAATAATATACTTTAGATACAACACACAAGAGTGGATTAATTCGTTCGGTTTTTTTAATGTGATGACACACAAACGTTAGAGAGGTCGAATATAAATCGGAGAAATTTTGTCAAGGGATGAGTGTCCAAGAAAAGTGGTGGACTATTTATAGACAAGGAGACATAAGAGCGTTTGGCATACTGGCTTTGGCTTGCTGCGCAAGCCTTACGTGCCAAAGGTGTTTTTGTCACACCCCGCTAAAGCGAAGAAGCAAGATGAGACGTATTAATAACATCACAAAAGATGATAGAAAAACACCATACATGATTTAGAATAAATTATATGTGAAATACATAACAACATCATAAAATAAATTCAGAATACGATTTTTCTAAACAGATAGCCGTTGTCCAAGACCACATCATTTATGCAAACGTTCAATGATATGAAATCACTAAGTTTTCACATGTCCAAATAAACTTTAAGATTAATAGTTCCAATTACATTCACAACCAAATAGATTTAAGTCCATTCAAAGTTTAAGTACATAAACGCAGTTTCTAGCAATTCAAGTATAAGACGCTTCATGCTTTCGCCCCAAAACATTTAGAACATATATAAAGATGGGATGTGAAACTCGTCTTAAGAGTTTAGATAAGTGGAACAAATTCTGCTAAAAACCTCAAACACGTACACAAGCAACGAAAATGCAACCTTATATCAAAACCTAAGAAAAGTAAATACACCTATTTAGATCCTTTACCATATGCTCGGATAAAATTAACGTATATAGATTATATCAAACCTAAGAAAAGTAAATACACATATTTAGATTCTTTGCCATATGCTCGGATAAAATTAACGTATATAGATTAAAATTAACGTATATAGTTTTTTTTTTTTTGATATGTTGAGTTAAGTGAAAATGTATGAGACACGTGTTAGTGATGTAAAATGCATGTTTAGACAAGTGTAAATTAACTTTATCATATCACCGTTATTTGAAAGTATTATTATAAACAATAAATAAATTATAAATTAATTATTAAGGGTAAAATTGTCATTATGTCAAAATTAAAAGATAAAAAATTGAAAAAGTAATTTTTTTATACAGTGTGTTTTTTTTGGATAAACTATAGTTATGAGACGGAAAAAGTATTACTTTTTGAATTGAAATGCTTTTATATGGTTGAGCATTGAATATTTTGACCTTCCTTATCATGGTGAGAACCATTAAAACCTTTGACTTTGTTATTATTGAACCTATATAAACCATGCACACACACGAGTTCACAACTTTTTTATAATCATACTACAGCAAACATGAGTTCTAGTTCAGATGAAGTTGGTAGTAGAAACTCTACCTTCTTGTTTGATTCTTAATATTGGAACATGCAGATATAAGAAATGGTGCTTATCGATTTGTGGGGCGTGTGACACCGTACAACTCTATTACTTTCTTGAACCATTTGTATGTCTTATCTTCATATTTGTCTTGAGTCTCCGTGCTTGGAGCATAAGTTAGTAATACCTCATATGGTGGCTTAGACTCGCATTCCAAGCAAACTGTATTCTTTCGTTTATTAAAGAAATTACACCTGAAATGCAAGAAAGTTAATGTGATAGTATATATCTGTTATATGGAGCGCCAACGTATTACATTTATGGTTTAAAGTAATACTTACCGAGGGCAATCCCAATCCCCAGGCAAATGTCGTTGTGGTCTCGTCTCTTCACATTTAAGGCATTTATTGTTTCTTGCAAAGTTCACGAATCTGCATCTTTTCAAACACAAAGTCTATTGGTTAATGCTTATGGTAAGCTAGTTGCTTACAACATACGTTTGATTTTCTTTTGTTCCTCTTTGGTCTCACGGTCTCACCTCCTATTGTGAGAGTGCATGAAATACATCATATGAAACAACACATCACTTGGTCGGCCCACAAGTTCATAGTGTCTATAGCTAGACGAAAAAGAATGAAAACCAAATCAGTGAGACTTACATATTTCATGTGCTGTGAATCAATACTAGCAAACAGACCCTTATGAAGTATTGATATAGTTTAAATTAAGTGAACCAATGTTTATGGAAAAGACTTGGTTATTTCTTTTGTCTATTACTAGTAATTAGAGGTGGCAAATCATGTTCATATGTATAAATTTGGGTCATTTTTACTTTTTTTTAACTAATAGACTAAATAAGTATTGTTTTCTATTTTAGTTGGACTATTTGGACCACACAAAATCATTGGGTTAAATAAATGGGTATTATGGAAAACATGTGATGAGTATTGTTTACCCATTAATTAATCTTAGAGTATTTGTTTCTCTTTTAATATAAAACAAAAATTTGCACCATTTGCCCATTTAACCCAAGACCGTATGAACCATGTCCATTTGGTCCGCGCCCGTTTGTTTCAAATATTAATAATTGTCCATTTATTCCACGTCCATAGATCAACGCCCGTTTGGCCCATTGCCCATACCCATCCTACCCGCCCATTTAACCACCTCTACTAGTACTATAAGTCATGTTTTAGTGAATTAATGAACTAACAACACATACAATATATAGCTAAAGAGTTTTTTACTTATGCCAAAACTGGTGGATTCACATTTGTACATTCAGATACTTAAAACCTACTGCATCTCTATTTGAAATAATTTATTTGACTTATATGATTTCAGAATTTATAGAGTACGGATTAAATTTGAAGAAGAAATGAAATGAGAAGGATGAGAAAAAATTTAGGCCACATGTTTAACATAGGAGAGATATTTAAAAGGAGATAAATGATTGTGGTTTCTTCTCATTATTCTTATTTTAATTATTTTTCTTATTTGATTTTAACTCAAATTTATATCTGTTTTTATATAAAAGGTGTATATACATATCCTAACTCAAAGCTAACTCAAAACCAACAATTTATATCAAATCTCAACTGATAGATCATTTTTAGTCCAAAACTTCAAATCAAATGTGCACCATCAATTTTTTTATAACAAACTTCTTTAACAACTTATTAAAAAGATACTTTTATTTTTAAATTGAAATATCTTTTAATTTATTTTATTTTTCAAAATTTAATTTCACCATATTTTCTAGATTTTTTTTTAATTTAACATCCATTTTGATATATTTACAAAAACAATATCTTTTTCATTTTTAATGATTTTATTTATTTTAATTCAATTTTTTTACGCTTCAATTTTAATTAGATTGAAAAAAATTAGTAATCAAGTACCCGTCGCTGCATTGTGCGGGTACCATGCTAACATATACCTAAACAAGATATACAATCCAACAAATTGGGAAAAGGGAGGTGCCTTAAATCCAATGTGTGTAACCAGAAATTAGAATACATGGTTAGCCAGAACTTAAGAATGGCCCGTGTTGTTCCATAACCATATTTGCCCACATTACAGTACAGTCTATAGACTTGGCAGGGTATGATGGCGAAGCCTTGATCGAAAAGTAATACGTGTAATAAATCAAAACAGAACTGGAACTTACTTTGGGCATATCCATTGACGCCTCTTGGTTGTACCACTTGGTCCAAGAATTTTTGGTTTATAAGAATATCCATTTAGTCCCAAGTTAGCCATCTGATATAACAAGCTTCGAACAGATGACTCAGTAGCCTCCTTAATACTTTTTTCAGGATAAATGACAGGAGTGCTTAAAAAAGTTAATATATACTTCATCAAGTCCAGTGATGATGCACTTCCTAGTCCAGGTCGTTCTCCCTTCAATTCAATGAAAGTTAATATATATTTTAACATAGTTACACATATTCAATTAAGCGTAGAAACACTATTAGAGGGGAACCTTCAAGAAAGACCTCATGCTTCTATCAGTTTGATGGGCATTTTTGAACAGATGTGGATATACGTCGTTAGTAAGCACCTCGATATCATTCCTTGAAAGCCAACTGACAAAATTTTATACAAGAAAAGAAAATCATCACTAGTCACATCATACACATTGAACTGATGATATGGATATACTCAATCAACATACTTTTAATGACGAAAATGCAAACGCAAATGCACTTTCAAATTTTGTTCCAATATGCTCATAAGGGACGGGGATAGAGTTCGGTTGAGCGGTTAAACATAAACAAAAAAGACAATGTAAAGTAGATTTAAAAACCTTAACATGCCACCAGAATGTTCAGAAGCAAAATCCAAACACAAACACGAAACATTCAAAAAATCCATGGGTAAGTTTTCTTCCATCACAAAGTCATCAGATCCCCAACGACAGCTATAATGACCTTTGGCGAAAATCATATCAATAAACTGACACCACTCAGGCCAGGGATGGGACGGAAACATTCGGTTGCTGGAAACTAAACTGTTCTCATGCAACGCAGCTGAGGTAAAACCCTGATAGAACTTGTTCAGAATACGTGAATTTTTACAGTGATTGTGACGGAGTAGAATGAAAGATGATGGATTGAATACGCGAAATAGTAATCTTGACGCCATTGATCTTGGAGAAAATGATCGCCCAAATTTTTTAGGGGTTTTGCATACGGATATTTTTTTAGGGGTTTTGCATACGGATATTTTTTTAGGGGTTTTGTTCATGGGTCATAGACTCATAGTAGCCCAATATGTTTGAATGATTAAAATTTAAAACTCTTCCTTAGTCCCAAAATTAATTATTCTCGAGATGACACACTTTAAAATAGCCTGCTTATTCTTTTCTTTTTATTAGTCGACTTCTAAATTTATTATTTACTGTAATATGTTTAATGAAGAGTATTGTTCTTATTAACCCGTACACGACTCAAATGTGCCGGATGCCCAAGCTGAAATGAGGATGTAACGGCTAGGGCCACTGTTCTTTTCCTTTGAACCAACACAGCTGGTAATACACCGAGTTTTTGTTTTGTTAGTTCTATAGTTATTGATGTTGGATGAATGGATGATAGGTTAAGGCTAATCAAAGGCTTAGGTTTATTAGGGTTTATACTAGTTTATTTTTAATGCTATGTTCTATTATAAACTAGCTAAAGTAAAACACACACAAATCACATAGTTACGATCGACTCATCGTGTTACAAATCATCAATCGATCATCAATTGATCGTCAATTGATCATATCCTTCTTCATATCACTAGACGAATACCCGCGCATAGCGGCAGAGATTGCTAGTGATAGACAATTAACAATATATGAAATTGTAGTAAGTGTTTTATGTAATGTTCAAAAATACATGCGTAGAAGGATGAAAACTTGACTAACCTGCTATAACAAAATGCGACTGTTAGCAACAAGCTTTAGCATCACTGAGTCGTGCCATAAAGGGGTCACACATATCTAGTTGACAAAACAAAGTATAACCGACTAAGTCGTGCCATAAAAGGGTCATTCTACAAAGGCGATGAGACCAAGCGTTTAGGCTGTTAAAGTATATGTTGGGTGATAAATCTACCATAAGATTACTCCGGATATAAGTAAGGGCAACAAAAGCATATGAAACCCGTTTTCCTTTCATACGAGCCCCGACAAAAGAAAAAACATCTTAATTATGAAAATGTTGCATAACATATAAAAGGGAAAAAAAGCAAAGGGCATTGTTTTTCAACTTTAGCGGATCAAGTGTTCAGTCATATATCTTTCGTATACACTTATAATATAGTTCTTGATAAAAGATCTTTCATTTGAAAACTTAGTTAATGGTAATAAAGGTCATAAAACCACAAGTGGCTTATCCTCTTAAAAGTTATTCCAATAAACTAATGAATCAAAAAAAAAATGGTATAAACAAAGTAGTCAAGAGCAAACCTATGCAGAGATAAGAAAAGAATTATAGTTTCAAATTAAGATATTCACAAACTTGCTTATAATCTTTCATGTAAATCTTATTAACTTCTATAAATACAATTATAGTTTCAAATTTAGTATGCGCTACTTGTAACTTATTAGTGCGCATCACATCCGCATGAAACAAATACAAAGAGTTTCTCGGAAAGAAGATGGCCTTGTATCGCAAGAATGTAGATCTACACAGAGATAAGACCACATTTACCATGTTCGCATATTGTTGGTTTTAACTCATAAGTAACATAAACAATAAAATCCTTTACCTCAAACCAAAATATTGTAGAAAACTTTAATAGAAAAATTATTGTATAAACCTAGATTTATGGATTTTCTGCACATATAATATAAGTATATAATACCATCATTAAATAATTATCAAGCACTTGGCAAAGTTCCTAATATGCATCAATTTTCTTTGGAAAAGCATGTAAATATAATGCAAAAAAAAAGAAAACACGCTCATATTTTTTGCCATTGCAAAAGAAAACATGATCATCTCAAATAGTCAATGCAAAAGAAAATAAAACAGGTAAAGAACATGTAAAATCTTCCCCTGGCTAAACTTTCTGATAAATGTACGATTACATAGCTAAATTTGCCACAATGCCTATTTTATTCAAATAGTCAATGGTATGATCTATTCCAAAAAAATATCTTCCCGTCGCTAAACTGTATGTTACTACCTATTACAAGAAACATTTCTGTTTTGATAAACTATTACCAAACAATCCATACTCTTTTATTAAAAGAGCACGGCGATTCCCAACAATATACCAAACGCTCGCTACTAATACTACAATGGTAATGTAGTACACCACATTTATAAACTTGTCAAAAAGCATGCACTTTTTTGTGTAAGCCTTGATATTGTGAATAATGCGAGACATAGATGACCTGCAATTGAAACCACCACGAGTGTATACTCGTTGTCGTTAGTTTCATGAAACGCTACCCATATGCTGCTCGTGTGGCCATCCAAAATACCAAGAAGGATAGTATTTTCTGAGAAACTCTTTGTATTTTTGTTTACATAAGCTCTTTTTGTAGCAATCATCTCTAAGGTCCCAAAGCTGCACACCCCATTATTTTGATTAAACAAGGCATAAAAATGTTCATTATATTTAGATATTGAGGTGTTTACTTACATTGGGTCTAATGACGAACATTCCTCCAATTAGAGTTGTGAGTGCCAAAGCTACGATGGTCACTATAGTAAAGCAAAGTATTAGTTCGTTGCTAGAATATATATGATAACAACAAGTTCCGAACAAAGATAATGATTTTAAACTCCACATGCGAATGCTTGAAAAATTATTTAGACAACTATAGAAATGGGCAGCAATAAAAATGAAATATGTTCAAAACTCAATCACTTAAAATACACTTTGTCAAAACTTACAAATAGCCATCAAAGGCAGCACCTACCTAATCTTGCAATCACCTCTATTTAACCTTCATAAACAATAAGTACTTTTCAAGATCTCTAAAAGCAAACCATGTTGACCAAGCAATGGTCTTCCGTTAGGTTGGACACGTGCAATAAAAATAGGTGCGGTTCTGCATCATAAACAACAAATGAAAAAATTTTTGCAAAAGTTGAGTTTCTTTGTGAATCACCATTGCAAAAGAAAAGAAAACACGATCATATTTGAAGTTAATATTATGTATTATATACAGTTTTGAAACAGTTAATTAAAAAACGCATTTATTATACAAATCATTTTAATGTAAGTAACTAATTAAAATTATTGATTATCATTAAACATCAATTAAAATACCAACTGTATTTTCTGTAATTGATAGTCTCAATTACAACATTTCCCAATAATCTTTTTTTTCAACCATACCACCGATTGAATTGTTAATTGCTTTCAGCATTTCATATATGTTTCAACAATGTTGAAATTTCAATATTTTCAACAATTAGGATTGCCCCATTTAAAAAGTTGATTACTTCAATATAACAGAGTTTTTTAGTTACCATTTTCAACTTTTCAACTTTTCAGCAAATTGGATACACCCTTTATAGGGTACTAGGCGAGTACCCGCGCATAGCGGCGAGATTTCCTAGCGTCGGATAATGAACAATATGTGATAAATTACTTATTGTGGCTCGAAGTTGAAATATACCACAAATAGTTAGGCAACAATCAGCGTTCACTACAGGACAGATTCTGCAACTGTTCAAAAATATAGCTAAAAACATTGCCAGTGAAGCGCAAAATATGAATATTGGAAGCCGAATAATAATTCCATCTACCAGTCGATTTGTGCCAATTCAATGTACCACATCACAGAAACTATCCTTCTGTCCTACCACACCAACATTGACGATATTAGCCAAGAGGACCTATTCACAGTATTATCATCATTGATCGCTGCCATGCTGGCTGCTTGTCTATCTAAGTTGCCCCAAGTCATAGCTACAAAATGTCATGAAAGTGTAATAGAGAAAAGGGAGTCAAGTGTCCATGGCTGGCACACCATTTAGTAAACTCCCACTTTTCTTGCTTGAGGTCTAAGAGTCTGTTGTTCCCAAGCCACCACCACGACAGTCGCATTTAGTTCTTTTTTTTCATCAACCATGTACTCCTTCACAATGTTAAAAAAGATCAAAATGTGTCAAAGTGAAACACAACTTTAGAATTTTTTTATCAAACTTCCAACTGGCCGCAATACTAAAATTTAGTGCGTTGCGGTAATAAGTTTTAACTTGCGGGTTTTTTCAAGAATTGAATAACACGTTACCGGAATACACTGCTTGCTCAACGAAAACAACTTTCCACCACCACTCAGACGAATAACCAGCCCATCACGCATTGACATCTTTAAATACTCAGGTTGAAATATTAAATGATAACCGCGACAGTTAGCCTATCTGCCTCAACCCTTGACACATGTAAGCGGCTACAATAGAGGTATGGCTTACCAATTTAGTAGTACTAACATAAGTACATACCTGTTACATGTGTTGATCTAAGAGACTTATGTCGAGCCAAATCTGATTTCAAACATAATAGCTTCCAGAAGGCGTATAGTCAAACCTGATTGGATCATACACCTTTGAGAGTTAACCTAACAGCCAATGTCTTGAATACCAATACATTATAGTTATAGAACCTGTTAAAGAAACTTGAAGATAATAGATACAATCAGAAAATGTTTTAAGTTTATAAAATAGAAAAAATGCAAACTTTAAACAAAAGGATCAATATGGAAATGTCAAATTAAATCTACGTTTAGTTGCTTCATAAACATTTTGTCGATGCTTAACTCTTTTTAGCAAGAGGGAATGGCATTAGTCGCGGAGCACATGTTATGATATGCAAGTTCCAACAATGCTATTAGTCATACATTTACTTGCATATACATATACTTTTTTGTAGGAATATCACTACTACACAAACAGGCTTTACCCACGAAATGTTTCCCACGGAACAAAAACCGTGGGAAATTTGACACAGTATTCCCACGGATTTCCCACAGAAATGACAAAAATATATTCCGTGGGAAATTACCCACGGATTTTCCACAGAAGCATTGACCAAGGTTTCCGTGGGAAAGTCGTGGGAAAGTCGTGACAAATTACCCACGAACTTCCCACGGAACACATAATATTTTATTAATTATACATCCGTGGGAAATCTGTGGGTAATTTACCCACGGTTTTCCCACGGAAAACACATTATTTTGTTATTGACATATCCGTGGGAAATGTGTGGGTAAATTACCCACGGATTACAGATTTCCCACGGATTTCCCACACATTACCCACATATTTCCCACGGACTACCAATATTTTGTGATTTATACATCCGTGAGAAAGTTGATAAAAGTTTATTCAATAAAACATACAAACTACATTATAAAGTCGATAAAAAGTTAAACAATAAAACATACGAATTATATTACAAAGTCGAAAAAACATACGAATTATATTAAAAAGATGATAAAACATACGAATCATATTAAAAAATGATAAACCATATGAATTACATTAGAAAGCGATAAAACATACGAAGTAGATAAAACATACGATTTACATTACGCAGTAGATAAAACATACGAATTAGATTACGAAGTCGAGATGCTAAATTGACTAAATGACAAACTACTACAAACTAATGTTCCCCACGCTATTGTAAAGCTCATGTAGTAGTGCATTTGAATTCATTGTGTGGTAATCGAGATGCATTTGTGTTTCCATTGTTGCCTCGAGTATATTTAGCTTTGTAGTCAAGAGCTTGCAGTTTGCACACTCTGCATACCTCGAAGGTCCTGGAGAATAGATTGGAGGTGTTGAAGAGCTTGGAGACGAGACTAGAGTCATTGAAGGTATTGGTGAATAAGTTGAAGTCGTTGAAGCTCCAGGAGAACCAAGTAGTAGACGAACTTGATCCTCTTTCCATAGAAAAAATTCACATCCAAAAGTACCTTCCAGAGGCTGTTAATTAAAGAGTAAGGAAAATTTATTCATTAAACATACCTAATCAAATTATTTGTAAACTACACAAATAAAAACACATGTGATTGATCACCTTCGATAGTGGACAAGCATAGTATAGTTTACCACGGGTTTGGCGTCGATACGATTCTCTTAGAACTACATCTCCGGCTCCACAACTACATCTCCGACCATCTCCAACCACTCCAACCTCCCTATACCGGCACTTATCCTATGACTCCCGTCACCCACAATGCATTTAACCATTATTATCGTCCCGTCTCAAACTCAATTCATGAGATCAGCTCTACTTCACATTCCCTACCCGGAGATTCTCGCGTAATCATTAATGCTCATCAGCACGATTACCGGTCCGTTGACGAGTTGGGTCGAGATATGGATCTCCAAAATAGTGGTGACGACTTATCAGGGGATGACGAGGGGGATGACGAGCAGCAAGGTGACTTTTCACCTAACGAGGTTGAGGAGGACGAGTAGAGGTTGTAGTAGTATTATTTCTTATTATGCATGTTTAACAAAGTTTGAGACTTGTAGCGTGTGAAACATTTGATTTAGGATGCATAAGTCTATATGATGAATATTGTACGTAACGTTGGATAATTTATCTTAATATGATATTGTAACGTTTACTGATTTATTATTATTCTGTATTGTGGATTTGTCGAATTATACCATTTTGAATTGTAGATTTGTCCAAAAAAAGTTCTAGAAACTGCAAAAATGTCCAGTTTTTTACCCCCAGGTACATCTAGGGACGACTAAGTCGTCCTAAAGTTACAAATATCGCCCATATATTAAACCTAGGGACGACTTAGTCGTCCCTAAGTGTATTTGTTGCCCAGATATTAAACCTAGGGACGACTAAGTCGTCCCTAGGTTTAATAACCTGGGCAACAAATACATTTAGGGACGACCAAGTCGTCCATAGGTTTATATTTACTTATTTTTTTTCTAAAAATGATTTTATTAATTATTAAAAAAAGATTTTCTAAAAATTATTTTATTAATTATTAAAAAAAGATTTTTTATTAAAAATTAGAAAAAGTTTATTTTTATTAAAAACTTGGGACAACTTTTTCGACCCTAAGTTTCGAAGGGAAGTCGTCCCTAAGTTAGTCAATATTTTCAACGGAAAGGCTGTGCGACCCATTTGGTCGTCCCTAGGTTTCAAAGGGGAAGTCGACCCTAGAAATCTAGGGTCGAATTTTTGGGCACTACCCTCTTGGGTCGACTAAGTCGTCCCTAGGGGTTTAGGGTCGAAAAAGTGGTACCTAAGGACGAATAAGTCGTCCCTAAGATGCAAAGTTGTTGTAGTGTATATTTTAAAAGAACACGTTTTGAAAGCTTTTACCTGGAACTTTCTTCGTGATTGAATCTTATGCAAGTCTTTTGTTCCAAATAAGCAACCTTAATAAGCACAACTCATCGCAAGTTTATAAGATAACATAAGAACACATTTATTGACCTAGATGTAAGCTCTTACGAGGCATTTTTAAGTAATGAGTATTAAGGGTAACATAAAAATTCAATGTTCTAGCTGAAGATCTGCTCTCATTTCTTTGGCCCAATTCGACAACTGACTCAGCTTCATTGATTCCATATTCATTAGTCCTGGTAAGGATTACCTAAAAAAATATAGCAATGTCCATCCATTCATGAGTATATTTCCTAAATTGATTCAGAACAGAGTCTTTTTGTTTACTGAAAATGTAATACATAACAACTTTACCTCGTTTTCCTCATCGGCAAGAATTACCTTCTGTATTCAAAATGAATGAGGACTGCAATTTATAAGCTGAAGTAACTTTTCACCTTGTCAATAAACATAAAGATTTAGCCATTTTCAAGAAAAAAAATTAAGAGATAAGAAGAAATTTAATCATGAAAAAGGTTAAGGATGGGTTACCACATACCCGCTGGCATCCATGTTTTTCTAATAAAATCATGTCTCCTTCTGCTGCTAAAAAGATTGGCATCAATGTTTCTCTATTGCATGTTCGGTTATTTTTTTTTCTGTGTTCTTTGGCGTAGCAGAATATAAATGGAGGATTGTAGGTATGGACTTTGGGGAGGTAGACCTTGATCAGGTACGTGGGGCAGCTGTCGATAATAATGATAGTCAATACCATGAAGGAGCAAATATATGAGATTGTTAATGGAAAGAATGATGATTGTGTGATATGCCTGGATGAACTCAAAGAAAACGAGCCAAATGTTGTTATATCATGCCAACACTTGTTTCATGCCTATTGTATCACGAAGTGGCTCTGCGAAAATCAAAGTTGCCCTATTTGTCGATCAAAATCCATCCCTTTCCTCAAACGTTCCTTCTGAGAAACTAACTGCAGCATCTTATATATAACAAGGTGACTCTTTTTTTACAATTATAAGTCCGGTTTATGTATTCTTCTGTATGGACGTACTCGACTACCCGTTGTAGCTTTACTATAGGCTCATCACTACAACGAAATCCATGTTTAGGGTCGGACCATATTTAGGGTCGAAAATTTCGACCCTAAATTAAGGTGGGGGCCCACAATTTTTCAACCCAAAAGGGCTGGTCAAAAAGCAGGTGGGGTCCAAAAATTTAAGGTCGAAATTTCGACCCTAAATTTAAAATTTTAAATAATTTTAATTTATGTATTATATAATATATTTTTAATAATTAAAAATAATTTTAAAAAAAAATATTTTTAAAGTTAATTTTTTAGGGTCGAAATTTCGACCCTAAATTTAGAATTTTAAAAAAATTTCACGAAAAATTTGAAATTTCACACCAAAAATTTTCACGAAAAATTTAAAAAATTCGCGGTTTAAATTTAGGGTCGAAATTTCGACCCTAAATTATTAAATATATTTTTAAAATTTTCTTTTAGTCTGAATCCTTTTAAAATATTAATATATGTATATATTTAAATTTTAATATATGTTTTTATTCAATGGTAATGTGTTTTAATTGCAAAAAATATTTTTTTCATAATTATTAAAATAAATTTTGAATTCTTATTATTATTATTATTATACATATATATAACGTATGTAACTTTTTTGTTAGAAGATACGAACAAAACGCCTAACGATACATTTTATTCGATACGGGGACTTAAAGTCATTAGACTTTACGAACAGATACGAACAAAACTCCTAAACATAATTTTATTCGTCACATACACTTAAATACGCGCTTAATTAAACATGGATATTACTACGATATTAGACTCGTAAACACGGAAATGAACCAAAATCATACATAAAACACTAGAACGAAACGGATTAGGTACTAGGACAGATAATGCAGTAATAGCTAAAAATAATTAAGTCTAAGCAGAACTAAAGCTGTGCAAACAACTTAGCAACTACAAGAACATAACAAGTTCATCAATTACACCACAAATCCAGAAAGATCAAGCTAGTTACCACTATGAAAAACCAACTAGACTACAAATGACTGTACCCATTGTGTACCCATTGTTTTAGTGCTTTCATTAGTCCCACTATTGATGGTACTAGTTTTAGTGCTTTCATTATGTACCCATTGTGAACAGGAAGATGATAATAGATGTATGTGTGCCATCCATATTGGGTAGTTGTTTTGCTATTTAATGGTTTGTAGTTTGCCTTCAATTATCACTCATCTCAGTTTTCCAATACTAAAAAAAACAACAATAATGGCCTGGTTAGGAAGGTTAGAAGAATTAAAAGAAGTTGCTGGTTCAGATAATTGGATTGATCGAATGGTAGCATATTTTGAACAATCTGCCGAAGCGGACAAAAGTTTTGGTCTGAAACTTGAACGTTTACATGAGGCTTTAGATGAAGCTTTTGAAGAAAGGCAACAGTTTATCCAGGAATTAGAACGTGCTGGAGATATATATCTCTTAAAGAAATGCGTTAAAGTATTGAAAGATACTCAAAAGAAGGATAAGAAAACCTCAAGTCGGTTAGAAGGTTTAATTAAAGATACAGCAGCAAGAATGACTGAGAAGGAGGAATTCGTTAAGAAAATGAAGGATCAATAAATAAGCATTCGTAAATGCTTAGAAGGAGCCTTTATTTATGAGTTTGAGCAAAGTTTAATGAAGGAATTCGTTAAGACTGTGTCTCTTTTAATCTAATTAATAATTGTTGTTCAGATAGAATAAGAACCATACTAACACATGTTGTTGTGTATAATGATGCTTCTGCATCTTTTATGGTTTTTGTGTTTGAAATGTACTTGTATGTTTGTATGAATAAAAAAGGCTCCTTTATTTATGAGTTTGAGAAAAATTTGATTGAAGGAAAATGCTTTTTACTAAACTTTTGACTACAAAACCTAACACAACAGACTTAAACTAAATTTTGTGACTCAAACAAACTAAATTCTCACAATGATTCAAGCTAGAATACTAATTAATCATAGAACCAAACACTACTTTATTCCAAACACTCCTAAACATAATTTTATTCGTCACGGACACTTAAACACGCGTTTAATTAAACATTGATATTACAACGATATTAGACTCGTAAACACGGAAAAAACACATCACAAACTAGTTCAAACTAAGGTTCCCCATGTCATCGTAAACGTCATGAAGTAGTGCAGTTGAATCCAATGTGTGCCTATCGGAGTTGCGGTACAACTCTATCGTACGCTCAAGTACCATTATCATTCCATTCAAGCGCACACAGTTTGCACACGCTGAAGAGCTTGGAGAAGAAACTGGAATCGTTGAAGGTCTGGGAGAAGAGCTTGGAGGAGAAAAGCTCGTTGAAGGTCTTGAAGAAGAGCTTGAAGGAGAAAAGCTCATTGAACCTCCAAGAGAATTGATTAGTAGTTGGACGCGTTCGTCTTTCCATAAGAAAAAATTGCATCCATATGAAACTGGAGGTTGAACCCGTGAACGTGGACAAGCATAGTACAGTCTACCAAAGTTTTCAGTTGTCCACGATTCTCAAGAACTACATCTCCATGTCCACACCTGCACGGAAAAGCTTCATGCTTCAACATGTACATAATAACAATTTGTTTATGATGATAAGTGTGTGTGATCTGCTGGTGGTTGTGATGATAAGGAGTGTGTGTGGTTCTTTTTTATGCTAAAAAAGTGAGGGAAATTGATAACATTTTCCCTCCAATGTTTTCCCTCCTCGCCAAGGTTTTCCCTCCAGTGTTTTCCCTCCAATGTAATACGATACAATATTGACTCATATCATGTAATACGATACCATATCGACTCATATCATGTAATACGATACCATATTGACTCATATCATGTAATACGATACCATATTGACTCATATCATGTAATACGATACCATATTGACTCATATCATGTAATACGATACCATATTGACTCATATCATGTAATACGATACTCTATTGACTCATATCATGTAATACGATTCCCTATTCACTCATATCATGTAATACGATACCATATTGACTCATATCATGTAATACGATACCATATTGACTCATATCATGTAATACGATACCATATTGACTCATATCATGTAATACGATACCATATGACTCATATCATGTAATATGATACCCTATTGACTCATATCATGTAATACGATACCATATTGACTCATATCATGTAATACGATACCATATTGACTCATATCATGTAATACGATACCATATTGACTCATATCATGCAATATGATACCATATTGACTCATATCATGTTATACGATACCCTATTGACTCATAACATGTAATACGATACCATATTGACTCATATCATGTAATACGATACCATATTGACTCATATAATAACCCTTTTGTACCGCCACCCCAATTCTCTTCTATGCCTGGCATGTCTCAGTTTCCTGGTATGCCTCAGTTCCCTGGTATGCCTCAGGTCCCTGTTATGCCCCAGTTCCGTGGTATTCCTCCCCCTCCCGGATTTCCATCTAATGCTCCACTCAACCCACTCCAACCTCCATTTACCCAAAATAACAGTTTCAACAACTGTAATCGACCCGTTGTCAACACCACTGGCCCCTCGAGTTCTAACTCTCGGGAAAGTCCCAACTATACCGTCAGCCTAAATCCTCATCAAAATGATACTCGGACCATCGACGAGTTGGCTCAAAATCTTGAGAATGCCAACAACATGTCCGATAATGAGCTAATTAACTTGGATGCTGATGAGGGGGATGATGATCAGGCCGGGGACTATTCAGATTAAGAGTTGTTATTGGTTTTAGACTTTTTTTTTTTTTTCCAAAAACAAGACTCACAATATTAGAGTCACTGTAACGGCACTTGTCCTTGTAAACTTTTTATTATGTGTAATAACTTAAGATTTGTTAAATTGTGAAACATGGATTTATTGTGATGTGTAATAATTTTAGACTTGTTACATTTGTGAAATAAGGATTTGGTGAAATGTATTCTAACGTTTTGGCTATTTAACGTATTGTAAATTATTAGTATTGTACTGTTTAGTGATATGTAATATTGTAGATTTGTTGAAATATAGAAAAAATACCGGAAAAAATCTGGAAACAAGCTGCTTAATGCAGTTTTTTTTTTGCCCAGGCAACATTTAAGGTCGAAATTTCGACCCTAAACTTATTGTTAGGGTCGAAATTTTGACTCTAAACTTATAGTTAGGGTCGAAATTTCGACCCTAAGTCTTAGGTTCGAAATTTTCGACCCTAAAATTTGACCCTAAGTTTAAACATGCACACATGATTATGTCATTAAAATTAATATAAAATGTTTAGGGTCGAAATTTTTGACCCTAAACTTGAAAGAAGGTTTCGACCCTAATTTAATAAATTAAAACAAATAAAAACGTTTTCACAATGTTTTTTTAATTTACACGTGGATAATATTTAGGGTCGAAATTTTCGACCCTAAATTTGAAAGAGGGTTTCGACCCTAATTTAATAAATTAAAACGAATAAAAAACGTTTTCACAATATTTTTTTTATTTACACGTGGATAATATTTAGGGTCGAAATTTTCGACCCTAAATTACAAAGGGGTTCGACCCTAACTTTTGGTCAAAAACTTGGCTGAAAAGTGGTGGGCCCCATTTTTTCGACCCTAAAATACATAGTATATTTCGACTCTAATTTTTTAGGGTCAAAATTTTTGGGTCGAATATTTCGACCCTAAAATTTAGGGTCGAATACCCTTCATATTTAGGGTCGAAATTTTTGACCCTAAACATTGATTTTGTTGTAGTCCATGATCATAGATTCGATCATAGGGCATTAATTAGTTCGTGATCAACTACCCACTGTTTACGTACTGTTGGAAATAAAGACACAACCATAAACTTAAATAAGACACGATATGACGTAATCCTAACAAGAAAAGCCAAAGGATACAAACATTTTAAAATTTGGTTTATCCGAGAATGTTGTTCAGTGAAAGAAAGTTACGTGCTTCGTTCTCGTGGTTGCACCAAAATTATGAATCAGTTCTTCCTCACTATGAGAACTATCATTCTTAAGAAGTTGGTATATATATCTACCGTTTTATTTATTATGTTAAGGCTAGAATTAGACGATATATCTTTGAATTTGTTACATAAGAAAATTTGTTGATTAAAACACCAATCATTCCAGAGTTTTTCACACAGCATATAAAAACAGCTTGTACGTATGCATGATAATGCATCACAGAATCAAATACTCCTTAATCTGCATGCTTTTTTATTAGGGTTTTTTGTTCTCTTAAATAATACGTAACTGGTTAATCTTCCCATATTCCATACTATCATTCTTTAAGAGAGATTCTCACTTTCTGAACAAAGAGTTAAAGATGATCAAATAATTAAGTTTTCCATTCATTATTATATTGTCATGAAAACGGAAAGTGTGATTGTGCAAGCAATTTTTATAACTTCCATATGCATGGTACAATAATAGTTGTAACTAGTAGGTATTTATATATATATGACCACAAGCTGCAGGTCAAAAACATAGCACAAGAAAATCCATCAGCCATGACCAAAACCTTACGTCTTCTGATGTTATTTGCAGGTTCCATTATCTTTATGTTTTTATTTTACTATAGGGTATTTCTGGGAAGAGTAAACCTTGATCAGTTAGCCAGGGAAAATTTAGATTCATCAAGGAGCAAACGTACGCGACTGGCAATGGAAAGAACGATGATTGTGTGATATGCCTGGATGAGTTCAAAGAAACGGAGTCGATTGTTGTTATAGCATGCCAACACTTAATTGTTTCATGCCTATTGCATTATGAAGTGGTTCTCAGAAAATCAATGGTGCCCTATTTGTCGAACTCCTTCCCTTCATGAGCTTTTGCACGTCGTCAATAGTAGCAGATGTAATATTGTAAATTTTCTCAAGCAGTATAAATTATAATCAATATACTTGATAATTTTGGTTGGTTGACATATGCTCTTGCTTCTTTTGAAGCCGTGACATCTTGCATGCATTAAGGATATACCAAAGAGAGTCAGAATCGTATACCTAAACAATATGACGCCATTGTTAGATAGATTAAAACCTCTCATCATAGGTATTGTATTATTGATGAGTATTCAATTTATGGTCTAATATTCCCCACAGTTCAAGCGGAGGAATCACGAAAGCTTGGACAGAAGAAGTAACTAGAAAAGAAAAACAAAACATAATCAAAACAGAGCTATAAAAGCGGATCTTTAGAAGCAGAAGATCCTTAAAAAAACTAATATATAAGCAAAACGCGGCAGACTCAAGGTATATCTATCTTTGTCAATGTTGACAGACTCAATCTACATCTATCAGCCGAAACACGACGGACTCAAGGTATATCTATCTGCGAAACACGGCAGACTCAACCTATATCTATTGACCGAAACGCGGCGGACTCAAGATATATCTATTTACGAAACACGATAGACTCTATCTATATCTATCGGCCGAAAACTAAAAATCAGGGCTTGATACCCTAGATTCGACAAACAAACATACAATTAAACAATAAGAAAAACAGATATTTTTACACAATTAATAAACAAACGATCTTCAATCAGATAAACCAAATCACATGGTCATCATGTGTCGTCATTCTCTTCTGCCTTTCTTTTCCTTTTACACACTTGGTTGAATCAAATTCAACCTTATCACATAGCTGAGAAAAACTACCAAACAAAACCAACAAGATTGAACCCACAACACTTTTTTTTTCATTCTCGAAGGATACAAAAGAAAAAAAGGGTTTTTGAGGTTTGATTAGAAGATGGAGACATGTTGAATGGTAACTAAATAAGTAGTGGTGTTATATTTGGGATCGGTAGAGGAGAGATCTAGGTTTCGGAAGATTTTTTTTATAGAATGAATTTTTTAGGTTAGGATAAGTTTGGTCTGATACCATGTTAGATTGATTTAAACCCTAGGTATTGTATTATTGATGTGTATTTATTATGATACACTGAATTTTCTAGAAATCCTATTCCCACAAGTGAGCCAATTTATGGTCTAATATCCATATGGTAATTAGTAATTACCTACCATTAAAGACCAAAGGATATCCGAAACTTACAATTTTGGTTGCCAGGGAATATCTATACTAATTATAAAGGCTGCATCACAATTGTTAAAACTTGAAAAGTTTCCTTTGTAGCTTCTTCTGTAAGTTTTATTCCTATTAATATATTTATAGAATTGTCAAAGAATAAATACTGTTACAAATAGTTGGCATCCTGTTGGCATCGTATAAACAACCTTAATACATCAATTCAAATCATTCTCAACCTCACGAATACACACACATAAAAAACACGCATACATCATATCTCTTTAAAAAACACATACACACAAATTTATCATGGTTGCCACTGAAACGACCACCACCATAACCAACCTCTCTTTCGGTTGTTGTCGTGTGATAGGTAGTTTTGGTAGGTGGTTTTTTTTTGGGTAAAAGGGACTTCACCCCGGTAAAATATTGGTAGGTGGTTTTGGTTATTGTTTTATTGTTTTTGTTTTTTTCTTTTGGTTCAGATCTAGCCAGATAGGTGGTTGTACTTTCTTCGCCATAGATTGCCTTTTGGGTGTTTTTTTGAGGTAATTTTGTTTGGTTATCAATCTAGGCTTAATTTTTGAGGTATTTTTGTATTATTTTAGAATTTTTGCAGGGATAATTAGAGGTTTATGAGTTCGTCAGATTAGTTTTTTATTTACGCATAGGAATATGTTGTTTAAAAAAATATTTTCCAGTCTTGTTTGATTAAGAAGATGATGTTTCATATTGCTTATTTATGTGCTTATTAAATTCATCTTTTACAGCTTAACTTCTTGATGCAAAATGGGTTAGAATGGATATAACGAGTCTAATGTCGTAGAATGATACGCTCAATGCCTCCGAAATTGCACTAGCAGATGGTTATGGGTCTAAAAATACGTATAATCTGTTTTATGTTTATTTTATAAGCCTAATATCTATGAAGAACATATTACGCTAGATGCTTATAAAATACCGCACATGAAATAGACTTTTGCACACTTTCACATTGCTTACTTAGCTAGGACAACTGTTACAATAATTTTTTAAATTTTGAATATAACAATAAACCATAGGAAAAGATTTTGTGTATCGGAAAAGATTTGATATAGTTGAAATTTAACCATTTCATTCTATTTAAACAACACCTGCCTCTTTTATCTTCTCTATCTACACGAAAACGGTAAACAAAAATCAGCTCTCTCTTACCGCAGACCCACTGTCGTCACCACTTTAATTGATGTCTACCAAACTAATGATATGGTTTCGGTGGAATAGGTGATTTTAGTGTGCTAGGTGGCTTCGATGTGTTTATGGTGGTTTGAGTTATTTTGGGAACATTCGTTTGCAAATGAATATTAGGTTTTAAGTGCTATAAATCTCTTGAAGAAACCCATAACCTAATATGTCACCAAATCCATAACTCTTAAAAATCGACAAGGCGCAAGACAGTGGTGGTTCTCGGTTCTGCTTTCTGGCGAAATTATAGAATGGTGGTGATTTCTTTTGGTTTTTTCACGGCACATGGTTGCATCAGATATGGAACAAATGTGGGTAACTTAAAATGTTGGCTGATACTTTAAGGGAATATTTTTGAAAACAACTACACAATGTCCTGATAAAATTTTAATTTTGGGAAAAAGTTATATTGATTATGCCTAAAAAATATAATTGGTCTTGAGACATGTTTTTATGTTCTTTTTTAAGTGTTTGGTTTTGATTTTGCTTTCATCTTCTATTGAAGATGGGTGAACTATCAAATGATATTGTTAACACCATTTTGTTAACCGTAGGTAATTATAAAGAATAAGTTCTATGAATTAGAAGTTTTAAGTTATGAATCACCATTACCTTTGTTGCTCGAAAGGTGCTTGAAGAAATGCCTAGCAGAAAATTTGATGTTAAGTTTTTCATTTTTTCTTGCGAAATGCTATATAACTTCATTGTAATCATGTATATTATAAGGACATGTGTAGACTAATATGAATACACATATATCTACACAACTGTAACCTTTAGTTCTTTGTTGTACATAGGCGATAACATATTTTTTTCTATTTCGAGTTTGTGTGAATACAATTCAAATTAGGTGATGGTTTAATACATGTATTTAGAACTCTGGAATTAAATATAACCAATTCTAGATAATCACATGTTTTAGAAAATCATGAATTTAAGAGGTTCAGTGCATTTTAATACACTTTGGAGTTACCATGGCTTTCATCTCAAAATTTGTATACGACTTGTATATCAAAAGGAGTTGAATGAATAGTACTTACCATTGAACATCCCTTTTTTCAGTCCATGCTTTTGTTTTGATTTTGATTTACAGTCTTTGGATTACTAATCATGTTTTGTATGTTTAATTGAGTTTTATATGTTGTAGTTTGCATCACTTTTATTCTCAAAAGATAAAAATTCATGTGTAAGTTAACAAGAATCGTTAGGGATCCATCTATAGAACCTTGAGGCGGTGAAATACTCACCTCTCTTAATATCAAGGTACAAAACAATATTGCTACTATCAAGATCTTTCAGTCAGACAACAAGTAATTATATTCTACATATATCAAATTGAGCTGCAAAAACATACATTATTTGTTAATCAATAAAAACTGAACTTCTTATGGAGTTGGCGAGTACAAAAATGTTATCATTGTAATTTCTAAGTATCTGGTTTTAGAGGTTACATGCAATAAAAATATAGTGTAAATGATACATAATCCATTTGAAATGTATAGTATTAAAAGTGACGCGTATTTGAAGAAATGGGTTGAAATTGTCATTCATACTTGACAACAACTCTGTAGTTATAGGATGATTCCGATGATGATGATCTGTAATCTAGAAATCTAGCTCCTGAACATGGGAGTTTGATAGGCATCCATGCCAGAAAGGGAAAGGGTGGTCTGGATGATTGGTTGAAAGTAGACCATGATAAAGTTAGAAGCATCTTAGCTTAAGTGACACGAGCTTGAAAAGGCAGTCGAATTTCATGGCCCATAGACTATCAGGTATTCTATAGTTTAAATAGAGATGTAGGATGAAAATATTCTTACTTTATAATTCTTAATTTATCTGATTTTAGGAAATTTTTCTAGAGTAAAACAATTTATGTCGTTGATTGGAACTTGACATCCTTATTATTAAGTAATAGGGAGAATATGTGCGTATATTCTATCAAATGGATAGTTTCTAGCTTTTTTTTGTCTCCAATAGGTATGACCAATGCTATGCAGGGAAGCATACATGAAAAGTAGTGTGAGAATAACTGAGTTGGGTCGGTGTTAAAACGGGTACATTTTAAGTGTGGCTAAATTGGGTGGTTGGATCTTTATAAACAAGATTTAATATGATTACAAGAACTATTTTATCATTATATGCTAAAATTCCAATGGTTCTCTTTGCTAAGGGTTTGCTTTCTCCAAATTCACCCAGAGAATTATTTTAAGAGTTAATCCTAAAGGAATGTGCTTTGACTCATCTTAATTACAACCCATTACTTTGATGGATGCATGAAGCCCAGAGGGTCGCATTTAATATGATAACAACATTCATTTTATATGGGCACAAAAGATCACTATGGTTGATGCAAGGAATGTTCCGTGGCAATGGAGGTTGTGGATATGTAAAATCCTGATTTGTTGTTGACGGGTGCTAACAAGGCCTTTGACCATTAACGTTAGGTTCTGTAAAAGCTGAATTCTTTGTTTTTTGTAAACCTAGATTTAAATACTTAAACTCTTGATTTTACTCAGATAACCATTTATATGGGTGAAGGCTGGTATTATGATTGTTGTAAACACACATTTCAATACATAGACGTAGCAATTTTAACCGATTTTTTTATGTATACGTTTATTCATTTTGTTATGTACAAGTTTATTCACACTACAAGTTTATTCATTTTGTTGCAATAGTTTATATTTTGTTGCATGTGTGGAATCAAATAAGATATTTAACAAATCCATGTGCTCTAGATCCTCATAAGTTATGTCACGATGATTCATGTTTTAGATCATGGACATTTCATTGACTTAGGTTACTGTTACCATTCATGATGTTTATAGTAATTTGTTTTTGTGTTATTATTTCTTTGTTAAGTAGAGTTCACTTTTTTTCAATAATAGAACTTCGGTAGTATTAATGAAGTTAGCCATGGGTGGTTGGTATTTTTTCCTTTCCGGCGAATGACGTCTTTTACCTTAGTTTCTTATTTGGCATTTGGTTGTGATTGTTTAGAAAGTTTTTGTGTTTCATTAAAGGGTATAATGGGTAGTAAATAATCTATATCAAGGTTCAACAATCGTGTTGAACCAAATTATTTTAAACCCGATAGCTTTAATTGAAAATATAATACCCGATTTGGTTTGACCTGTTCTATGGCATTTACAATTACAATCTAATCTTACCACAGTATAACGTATCGTTAATTATCTTCTACTAGGTATTATCCGCCGCTATGCGCGGGTACTCGCCTAGATATACTAATAACTATAGTAAAATTTTTGTATGTTATAGTTGTATCAAAACTGTGATCGAGTCTTACTGGTTTTGTATACATCAAAGATATAACCCAAACGTGAGTCCAAGCTATATAGCCCAAGCGAGAGCTCAAGAGCCCGGTAAATGTATTGTAAATATAATTAAAATTTTTGAATACTTAAAGGATTATATGGATTACGGACTTTGCCAAATGCGGGCCTAATAATTTATGAAGACTTGGTAGAACTGGGCCTGTTGTTAGATTTATATGTAAGGAAATTAGAAAGGGGGAATTGAACACTTTGTATTTATAAAAGAGAAGACCAAAATCTCTCTCTAATGAGTAGTACGACCTTTAGGCACTGCCACTTCCTCCTCCCTCCATTTATTTCCTCCTCATACTCTTTATGCATTAGAGCACATATAAAACGGTGCTGCACACTCGCACGAATGGAGGGTCCGTGGTACATGTGTGAGGTCATAAGTGGACCAGCTTGGCAGCGCATAATGCATGGTTAAGCGGGGTGCACCAAGGATCGTGCTCATAATAAGGACGATCACAATTTAATAAACAGAGTTGGCCGAAAAACATGATAACCTAAAACATCGAACCGAGGGCTGTGCTGAATGTGTTCGTTATGTCTGTTTCGTCAGACTCGGATGGTTTGTCTGGTCCAATTTTGAATTAAGACCAGGCTTGAATATTTTTGGACTGGTTTCTCGGCTTGGTTTAACCGACGGTCTATTAACCTCGACCGTAGCTTAAGTTTTTTTTCCCGGATCTTTATCCATTTGGACTTAGGATCAAATGACAAGAAATATTAAAATGAGAAGAATAATAAATAACTACAGTCACACATTTAAAATGCCACATATTGAAGATAAGTGTAAACATAATAGTAATATAAACTGTATGTAAAGAGTTAAGTGGAGACATACAAACACAACGATTTATAATGGTTCAGATGAGGTGTTTCAATCATCCGTACGTCCAGTAGAGAATTACGACACGTAGATAGTGTTTATTTCATTAAGATGTTTTTGGTGTGAATCTGACTACCACATCTTAGTGGTAAGAGTTGGTTACAAAGTCTGAATTTGATTGAAATAATGTTGTTTGTTTTTTATGATTGTCTGAATGATTTATTTGTAACGCATATATTAAATTATAACAATGTGATGAATACTTAACTTCTGTTAACATGATATAAAACTTTTTTTATCAAAAATTTAACAGAATAATAAATCATTATCGATCTGTACAAATACAATTCAATTTTAATTTATTTGAGTATTACACAAACAATGAACATAGTACCCTTCAAAGAAAAAAATAGCCAAGTAAACACTAATATCTCGTGTACTAACAATTTAGTAAACCCAAAATTCAGACATATAATGCATTAACACACAAGTAGCTACGTAGGCCCAAAAGATATCAACTGGACTTTCAGTCCAAAAGTAACTACTAGTAAAACCTAAACCTAGTACTACTTCTAGGTTTCTATCCCACACCTCTTTTTAGGCATTGTCGACCTTTTCTTCTTCTATTTCATCTATAATCCCTAAAAACCACAATATTCATCTTGTTACTTTATGCCAAATCCGAACCACAAATATAACTTCTAACTTGTGTGTGATTTAATGGTACACAAGGTTTGTTAATTTACGATTCTAATTGAGTAGTTTTTAGTTAAGATAACTTGAATGAGTTATTCACCTAATATTGTGTTCTTTTTTCTTATAATGGTTAACAGGGTTGTAAGGGTTTTGTGAGTTTAATGTGTTGGAGAGTTTGTAGATAGGTAAATGAAGGTGGGTTAACGTAATTCAGATTTGATCCCCACCTATGATTGAATCAAAGATTTATTATCATTCCATGTCTGACTCGAAGAAGAAGAAAAAACAAAAAGAACATCTGGTCGTGTCAGATCCGTCACATTCAGATGCGGTTTAGACTTTCTTTTACAAAAACAAACACACCCTTATTTTATTGACTAGTACCAAATCCTCATGGATAAACTGTATAAACTTAGCTCTCACTAATTACCAAAACCCAAGTTAGTCCCAAACAGAGACAACACACGAAACCACACATAAAAACCTCTTTTATTCGAACCTATCACAACGCTACTACCAAATAAGTAAGCTCTTATCATAGATTCACTAAACCCCTGAAAAGATCGCACCCGATACTTGGTTTGATCACACCTTATACAATAGTTTTACACCCGCGCTTATCCGGACTCGAATAAGTCTTTGCACTTTCTTATCTGCAACCCGATAAGTCTTTGCAAATGAATGTGAGAGTTATAAGTATTTGTTACAACAAAGTTGAATCAACCAAAATAATATACTTTAGATACAACACACAAGAGTGGATTAATTCGTTCGGTTTTTTTAATGTGATGACACAAACGTTAGAGAGGTCGAATATAAATCGGAGAAATTTTGTCAAGGGATGAGTGTCCAAGAAAAAGTGGTGGACTATTTATAGACAAGGAGACATAAGAGCGTTTGGCATACTGGCTTTGGCTTGCTGCGCAAGCCTTACGTGCCAAAGGTGTTTTTGTCACACCCCGCTAAAGCGAAGAAGCAAGATGAGACGTATTAATAACATCACAAAAGATGATAGAAAAACACCATACATGATTTAGAATAAATTATATCTGAAATACATAACAACATCATAAAATAAATTCAGAATACGATTTTTCTAAACAGATAGCCGTTGTCCAAGACCACATCATTTATGCAAACGTTCAATGATATGAAATCACTAAGTTTTCACATGTCCAAATAAACTTTAAGATTAATAGTTCCAATTACATTCACAACCAAATAGATTTAAGTCCATTCAAAGTTTAAGTACATAAACGCAGTTTCTAGCAATTCAAGTATAAGACGCTTCATGCTTTCGCCCCAAAACATTTAGAACATATATAAAGATGGGATGTGAAACTCGTCTTAAGAGTTTAGATAAGTGGAACAAATTCTGCTAAAAACCTCAAACACGTACACAAGCAACGAAAATGCAACCTTATATCAAAACCTAAGAAAAGTAAATACACCTATTTAGATCCTTTACCATATGCTCGGATAAAATTAACGTATATAGATTATATCAAACCTAAGAAAAGTAAATACACATATTTAGATTCTTTGCCATATGCTCGGATAAAATTAACGTATATAGATTAAAATTAACGTATATAGTTTTTTTTTTTTGATATGTTGAGTTAAGTGAAAATGTATGAGACACGTGTTAGTGATGTAAAATGCATGTTTAGACAAGTGTAAATTAACTTTATCATATCACCGTTATTTGAAAGTATTATTATAAACAATAAATAAATTATAAATTAATTATTAAGGGTAAAATTGTCATTATGTCAAAATTAAAAGATAAAAAATTGAAAAAGTAATTTTTTTATACAGTGTGTTTTTTTGGATAAACTATAGTTATGAGACGGAAAAAGTATTACTTTTTGAATTGAAATGCTTTTATATGGTTGAGCATTGAATATTTTGACCTTCCTTATCATGGTGAGAACCATTAAAACCTTTGACTTTGTTATTATTGAACCTATATAAACCATGCACACACACGAGTTCACAACTTTTTTATAATCATACTACAGCAAACATGAGTTCTAGTTCAGATGAAGTTGGTAGTAGAAACTCTACCTTCTTGTTTGATTCTTAATATTGGAACATGCAGATATAAGAAATGGTGCTTATCGATTTGTGGGGCGTGTGACACCGTACAACTCTATTACTTTCTTGAACCATTTGTATGTCTTATCTTCATATTTGTCTTGAGTCTCCGTGCTTGGAGCATAAGTTAGTAATACCTCATATGGTGGCTTAGACTCGCATTCCAAGCAAACTGTATTCTTTCGTTTATTAAAGAAATTACACCTGAAATGCAAGAAAGTTAATGTGATAGTATATATCTGTTATATGGAGCGCCAACGTATTACATTTATGGTTTAAAGTAATACTTACCGAGGGCAATCCCAATCCCCAGGCAAATGTCGTTGTGGTCTCGTCTCTTCACATTTAAGGCATTTATTGTTTCTTGCAAAGTTCACGAATCTGCATCTTTTCAAACACAAAGTCTATTGGTTAATGCTTATGGTAAGCTAGTTGCTTACAACATACGTTTGATTTTCTTTTGTTCCTCTTTGGTCTCACGGTCTCACCTCCTATTGTGAGAGTGCATGAAATACATCATATGAAACAACACATCACTTGGTCGGCCCACAAGTTCATAGTGTCTATAGCTAGACGAAAAAGAATGAAAACCAAATCAGTGAGACTTACATATTTCATGTGCTGTGAATCAATACTAGCAAACAGACCCTTATGAAGTATTGATATAGTTTAAATTAAGTGAACCAATGTTTATGGAAAAGACTTGGTTATTTCTTTTGTCTATTACTAGTAATTAGAGGTGGCAAATCATGTTCATATGTATAAATTTGGGTCATTTTTACTTTTTTTTAACTAATAGAGTAAATAAGTATTGTTTTCTATTTTAGTTGGACTATTTGGACCACACAAAATCATTGGGTTAAATAAATGGGTATTATGGAAAACATGTGATGAGTATTGTTTACCCATTAATTAATCTTAGAGTATTTGTTTCTCTTTTAATATAAAACAAAAATTTGCACCATTTGCCCATTTAACCCAAGACCGTATGAACCATGTCCATTTGGTCCGCGCCCGTTTGTTTCAAATATTAATAATTGTCCATTTATTCCACGTCCATAGATCAACGCCCGTTTGGCCCATTGCCCATACCCATCCTACCCGCCCATTTAACCACCTCTACTAGTACTATAAGTCATGTTTTAGTGAATTAATGAACTAACAACACATACAATATATAGCTAAAGAGTTTTTTACTTATGCCAAAACTGGTGGATTCACATTTGTACATTCAGATACTTAAAACCTACTGCATCTCTATTTGAAATAATTTATTTGACTTATATGATTTCAGAATTTATAGAGTACGGATTAAATTTGAAGAAGAAATGAAATGAGAAGGATGAGAAAAAATTTAGGCCACATGTTTAACATAGGAGAGATATTTAAAAGGAGATAAATGATTGTGGTTTCTTCTCATTATTCTTATTTTAATTATTTTTCTTATTTGATTTTAACTCAAATTTATATCTGTTTTTATATAAAAGGTGTATATACATATCCTAACTCAAAGCTAACTCAAAACCAACAATTTATATCAAATCTCAACTGATAGATCATTTTTAGTCCAAAACTTCAAATCAAATGTGCACCATCAATTTTTTTATAACAAACTTCTTTAACAACTTATTAAAAAGATACTTTTATTTTTAAATTGAAATATCTTTTAATTTATTTTATTTTTCAAAATTTAATTTCACCATATTTTCTAGATTTTTTTTTAATTTAACATCCATTTTGATATATTTACAAAAACAATATCTTTTTCATTTTTAATGATTTTATTTATTTTAATTCAATTTTTTTACGCTTCAATTTTAATTAGATTGAAAAAAATTAGTAATCAAGTACCCGTCGCTGCATTGTGCGGGTACCATGCTAACATATACCTAAACAAGATATACAATCCAACAAATTGGGGAAAGGGAGGTGCCTTAAATCCAATGTGTGTAACCAGAAATTAGAATACATGGTTAGCCAGAACTTAAGAATGGCCCGTGTTGTTCCATAACCATATTTGCCCACGTTACAAAACCAGCCCACAGTCTATAGACTTGGCAGGGTATGATGGCGAAGCCTTGATCGAAAAGTAATACGTGTAATAAATCAAAACAGAACTGGAACTTACTTTGGGCATATCCATTGACGCCTCTTGGTTGTACCACTTGGTCCAAGAATTTTTGGTTTATAAGAATATCCATTTAGTCCCAAGTTAGCCATCTGATATAACAAGCTTCGAACAGATGACTCAGTAGCCTCCTTAATACTTTTTTCAGGATAAATGACAGGAGTGCTTAAAAAAGTTAATATATACTTCATCAAGTCCAGTGATGATGCACTTCCTAGTCCAGGTCGTTCTCCCTTCAATTCAATGAAAGTTAATATATATTTTAACATAGTTACACATATTCAATTAAGCGTAGAAACACTATTAGAGGGGAACCTTCAAGAAAGACCTCATGCTTCTATCAGTTTGATGGGCATTTTTGAACAGATGTGGATATACGTCGTTAGTAAGCACCTCGATATCATTCCTTGAAAGCCAACTGACAAAATTTTATACAAGAAAAGAAAATCATCACTAGTCACATCATACACATTGAACTGATGATATGGATATACTCAATCAACATACTTTTAATGACGAAAATGCAAACGCAAATGCACTTTCAAATTTTGTTCCAATATGCTCATAAGGGACGGGGATAGAGTTCGGTTGAGCGGTTAAACATAAACAAAAAAGACAATGTAAAGTAGATTTAAAAACCTTAACATGCCACCAGAATGTTCAGAAGCAAAATCCAAACACAAACACGAAACATTCAAAAAATCCATGGGTAAGTTTTCTTCCATCACAAAGTCATCAGATCCCCAACGACAGCTATAATGACCTTTGGCGAAAATCATATCGATAAACTGACACCACTCAGGCCAGGGATGGGACGGAAACATTCGGTTGCTGGAAACTAAACTGTTCTCATGCAACGCAGCTGAGGTAAAACCCTGATAGAACTTGTTCAGAATACGTGAATTTTTACAGTGATTGTGACGGAGTAGAATGAAAGATGATGGATTGAATACGCGAAATAGTAATCTTGACGCCATTGATCTTGGAGAAAATGATCGCCCAAATTTTTTAGGGGTTTTGCATACGGATATTTTTTTAGGGGTTTTGCATACGGATATTTTTTTAGGGGTTTTGTTCATGGGTCATAGACTCATAGTAGCCCAATATGTTTGAATGATTAAAATTTAAAACTCTTCCTTAGTCCCAAAATTAATTATTCTCGAGATGACACACTTTAAAATAGCCTGCTTATTCTTTTCTTTTTATTAGTCGACTTCTAAATTTATTATTTACTGTAATATGTTTAATGAAGAGTATTGTTCTTATTAACCCGTACACGACTCAAATGTGCCGGATGCCCAAGCTGAAATGAGGATGTAACGGCTAGGGCCACTGTTCTTTTCCTTTGAACCAACACAGCTGGTAATACACCGAGTTTTTGTTTTGTTAGTTCTATAGTTATTGATGTTGGATGAATGGATGATAGGTTAAGGCTAATCAAAGGCTTAGGTTTATTAGGGTTTATACTAGTTTATTTTTAATGCTATGTTCTATTATAAACTAGCTAAAGTAAAACACACACAAATCACATAGTTACGATCGACTCATCGTGTTACAAATCATCAATCGATCATCAATTGATCGTCAATTGATCATATCCTTCTTCATATCACTAGACGAATACCCGCGCATAGCGGCAGAGATTGCTAGTGATAGACAATTAACGATATATGAAATTGTAGTAAGTGTTTTATGTAATGTTCAAAAATACATGCGTAGAAGGATGAAAACTTGACTAACCTGCTATAACAAAATGCGACTGTTAGCAACAAGCTTTAGCATCACTGAGTCGTGCCATAAAGGGTCACACATATCTAGTTGACAAAACAAAGTATAACCGACTAAGTCGTGCCATAAAAGGGTCATTCTACAAAGGCGATGAGACCAAGCGTTTAGGCTGTTAAAGTATATGTTGGGTGATAAATCTACCATAAGATTACTCCAGGATATAAGTAAGGGCAACAAAAGCATATGAAACCCGTTTTCCTTTCATACGAGCCCCGACAAAAGAAAAAGCATCTTAATTATGAAAATGTTGCATAACATATAAAAGGGAAAAAAAGCAAAGGGCATTGTTTTTCAACTTTAGCGGATCAAGTGTTCAGTCATATATCTTTCGTATACACTTATAATATAGTTCTTGATAAAAGATCTTTCATTTGAAAACTTAGTTAATGGTAATAAAGGTCATAAAACCACAAGTGGCTTATCCTCTTAAAAGTTATTCCAATAAACTAATGAATAAAAAAAAATGGTATAAACAAAGTAGTCAAGAGCAAACCTATGCAGAGATAAGAAAAGAATTATAGTTTCAAATTAAGATATTCACAAACTTGCTTATAATCTTTCATGTAAATCTTATTAACTTCTATAAATACAATTATAGTTTCAAATTTAGTATGCTCTACTTGTAACTTATTAGTGCGCATCACATCCGCATGAAACAAATACAAAGAGTTTCTCGGAAAGAAGATGGCCTTGTATCGCAAGAATGTAGATCTACACAGAGATAAGACCACATTTACCATGTTCGCATATTGTTGGTTTTAACTCATAAGTAACATAAACAATAAAATCCTTTACCTCAAACCAAAATATTGTAGAAAACTTTAATAGAAAAATTATTGTATAAACCTAGATTTATGGATTTTCTGCACATATAATATAAGTATATAATACCATCATTAAATAATTATCAAGCACTTGGCAAAGTTCCTAATATGCATCAATTTTCTTTGGAAAAGCATGTAAATATAATGCAAAAAAAAGAAAACACGCTCATATTTTTTGCCATTGCAAAAGAAAACATGATCATCTCAAATAGTCAATGCAAAAGAAAATAAAACAGGTAAAGAACATGTAAAATCTTCCCCTGGCTAAACTTTCTGATAAATGTACGATTACATAGCTAAATTTGCCACAATGCCTATTTTATTCAAATAGTCAATGGTATGATCTATTCCAAAAAAATATCTGCCCGTCGCTAAACTGTATGTTACTACCTATTACAAGAAACATTTCTGTTTTGATAAACTATTACCAAACAATCCATACTCTTTTATTAAAAGAGCATGGCGATTCCCAACAATATACCAAACGCTCGCTACTAATACTACAATGGTAATGTAGTACACCACATTTATAAACTTGTCAAAAAGCATGCACTTTTTTGTGTAAGCCTTGATATTGTGAATAATGCGAGACATAGATGACCTGCAATTGAAACCACCACGAGTGTATACTCGTTGTCGTTAGTTTCATGAAACGCTACCCATATGCTGCTCGTGTGGCCATCCAAAATACCAAGAAGGATAGTATTTTCTGAGAAACTCTTTGTATTTTTGTTTACATAAGCTCTTTTTGTAGCAATCATCTCTAAGGTCCCAAAGCTGCACACCCCATTATTTTGATTAAACAAGGCATAAAAATGTTCATTATATTTAGATATTGAGGTGTTTACTTACATTGGGTCTAATGACGAACATTCCTCCAATTAGAGTTGTGAGTGCCAAAGCTACGATGGTCACTATAGTAAAGCAAAGTATTAGTTCGTTGCTAGAATATATATGATAACAACAAGTTCCGAACAAAGATAATGATTTTAAACTCCACATGCGAATGCTTGAAAAATTATTTAGACAACTATAGAAATGGGCAGCAATAAAAATGAAATATGTTCAAAACTCAATCACTTAAAATACACTTTGTCAAAACTTACAAATAGCCATCAAAGGCAGCACCTACCTAATCTTGCAATCACCTCTATTTAACCTTCATAAACAATAAGTACTTTTCAAGATCTCTAAAAGCAAACCATGTTGACCAAGCAATGGTCTTCCGTTAGGTTGGACACGTGCAATAAAAATAGGTGCGGTTCTGCATCATAAACAACAAATGAAATTTTTTTTGCAAAAGTTGAGTTTCTTTGTGAATCACCATTGCAAAAGAAAAGAAAACACGATCATATTTGAAGTTAATATTATGTATTATATACAGTTTTGAAACAGTTAATTAAAAAACGCATTTATTATACAAATCATTTTAATGTAAGTAACTAATTAAAATTATTGATTATCATTAAACATCAATTAAAATACCAACTGTATTTTCTGTAATTGATAGTCTCAATTACAACATTTCCCAATAATCTTTTTTTTCAACCATACCACCGATTGAATTGTTAATTGCTTTCAGCATTTCATATATGTTTCAACAATGTTGAAATTTCAATATTTTCAACAATTAGGATTGCCCCATTTAAATAGTTGATTACTTCAATATAACAGAGTTTTTTAGTTACCATTTTCAACTTTTCAACTTTTCAGCAAATTGGATACACCCTTTATAGGGTACTAGGCGAGTACCCGCGCATAGCGGCGAGATTTCCTAGCGTCGGATAATGAACAATATGTGATAAATTACTTATTGTGGCTCGAAGTTGAAATATACCACAAATAGTTAGGCAACAATCAGCGTTCACTACAGGACAGATTCTGCAACTGTTCAAAAATATAGCTAAAAACATTGCCAGTGAAGCGCAAAATATGAATATTGGAAGCCGAATAATAATTCCATCTACCAGTCGATTTGTGCCAATTCAATGTACCACATCACAGAAACTATCCTTCTTTCCTACCACACCAACATTGACGATATTAGCCAAGAGGACCTATTCACAGTATTATCATCATTGATCGCTGCCATGCTGGCTGCTTGTCTATCTAAGTTGCCCCAAGTCATAGCTACAAAATGTCATGAAAGTGTAATAGAGAAAAGGGAGTCAAGTGTCCATGGCTGGCACACCATTTAGTAAACTCCCACTTTTCTTGCTTGAGGTCTAAGAGTCTGTTGTTCCCAAGCCACCACCACGACAGTCGCATTTAGTTCTTTTTTTTCATCAACCATGTACTCCTTCACAATGTTAAAAAAGATCAAAATGTGTCAAAGTGAAACACAACTTTAGAATTTTTTTATCAAACTTCCAACTGGCCGCAATACTAAAATTTAGTGCGTTGCGGTAATAAGTTTTAACTTGCGGGTTTTTTCAAGAATTGAATAACACGTTACCGGAATACACTGCTTGCTCAACGAAAACAACTTTCCACCACCACTCAGACGAATAACCAGCCCATCACGCATTGACATCTTTAAATACTCAGGTTGAAATATTAAATGATAACCGCGACAGTTAGCCTATCTGCCTCAACCCTTGACACATGTAAGCGGCTACAATAGAGGTATGGCTTACCAATTTAGTAGTACTAACATAAGTACATACCTGTTACATGTGTTGATCTAAGAGACTTATGTCGAGCCAAATCTGATTTCAAACATGATAGCTTCCAGAAGGCGTATAGTCAAACCTGATTGGATCATACACCTTTGAGAGTTAACCTAACAGCCAATGTCTTGAATACCAATACATTATAGTTATAGAACCTGTTAAAGAAACTTGAAGATAATAGATACAATCAGAAAATGTTTTAAGTTTATAAAATAGAAAAAATGCAAACTTTAAACAAAAGGATCAATATGGAAATGTCAAATTAAATCTACGTTTAGTTGCTTCATAAACATTTTGTCGAAGCTTAACTCTTTTTAGCAAGAGGGAATGGCATTAGTCGCGGAGCACATGTTATGATATGCAAGTTCCAACAATGCTATTAGTCATACATTTACTTGCATATACATATACTTTTTTGTAGGAATATCACTACTACACAAACAGGCTTTACCCACGAAATGTTTCCCACGGAACAAAAACCGTGGGAAATTTGACACGGTATTCCCACGGATTTCCCACAGAAATGACAAAAATATATTCCGTGGGAAATTACCCACGGATTTTCCACAGAAGCATTGACCAAGGTTTCCGTGGGAAAGTCGTGGGAAAGTCGTGACAAATTACCCACGAACTTCCCACGGAACACATAATATTTTATTAATTATACATCCGTGGGAAATCTGTGGGTAATTTACCCACGGTTTTCCCACGGAAAACACATTATTTTGTTATTGACATATCCGTGGGAAATGTGTGGGTAAATTACCCACGGATTACAGATTTCCCACGGATTTCCCACACATTACCCACATATTTCCCACGGACTACCAATATTTTGTGATTTATACATCCGTGAGAAAGTTGATAAAAGTTTATTCAATAAAACATACAAACTACATTATAAAGTCGATAAAAAGTTAAACAATAAAACATACGAATTATATTACAAAGTCGAAAAAACATACGAATTATATTAAAAAGATGATAAAACATACGAATCATATTAAAAAATGATAAACCATATGAATTACATTAGAAAGCGATAAAACATACGAAGTACATTACGAAGTAGATAAAACATACGATTTACATTACGCAGTAGATAAAACATACGAATTAGATTACGAAGTCGAGATGCTAAATTGACTAAATGACAAACTACTACAAACTAATGTTCCCCACGCTATTGTAAAGCTCATGTAGTAGTGCATTTGAATTCATTGTGTGGTAATCGAGATGCATTTGTGTTTCCATTGTTGCCTCGAGTATATTTAGCTTTGTAGTCAAGAGCTTGCAGTTTGCACACTCTGCATACCTCGAAGGTCCTGGAGAATAGATTGGAGGTGTTGAAGAGCTTGGAGACGAGACTAGAGTCATTGAAGGTATTGGTGAATATGTTGAAGTCGTTGAAGCTCCAGGAGAACCAAGTAGTAGACGAACTCGATCCTCTTTCCATAGAAAAAATTCACATCTAAAAGTACCTTCCAGAGGCTGTTAATTAAAGAGTAAGGAAAATTTATTCATTAAACATACCTAATCAAATTATTTGTAAACTACACAAATAAAAACACATGTGATTGATCACCTTCGATAGTGGACAAGCATAGTATAGTTTACCACGGGTTTGGCGTCGATACGATTCTCTTAGAACTACATCTCCGGCTCCACAACGACACGCAAAAGCTTCATATGCCACCATCTTCATAATTACAATGTGTGTGTTGGTCGTTGAGATGGCAAGAGTGTGTGTGATTTGTTTAGTTCTTGGTTATAAAGATGCTTTTATGGTAAAAAAAGTGCTTTTGGGGGGAAATCTTGGGGGGAAGTTTTGGCGAGAACTTATGGTGGGAAGTTTTGGCGAGATCTTTTGGGGGGAAGTTTTGGGGGTTTTGGCGGGAACTTATGATGTACAACGATACCCTTTGAAAATATCGTATACAACGATACCCTTTGAACTTATCGTATACAACGATACCATATCGACTACTCATTTGAACATCTCGTATACAACGATACCCTATCGACTACTCATTTGAACATATCGTATACAACGATACCGTATCGTCTACTTCGTTGAACATCTCGTATACAACGATACCCTATCGACTACTTATTTGAACATATCGTATACAACGATACCTACTCCTTTGAACATCTCGTATACAACGATGCCCTATCGACTACTTACTTGAACATCTTGTATACAATGATACCCTATCAACTACTCATTTGAACATCTCGTATACAACGATACCCTATCGACTACTCATTTGAACATCTCGTATATAACGATGCCCTATCGACTACTTATTTGAACATCTCACATACAACGATACCCTATCGAATGCTCATTTGAATATCTCATATACAACGATACCCTATCGACTACTCATTTGAACATCTCGTGTACAACGATACCCTATCGACTACTGTTTCGAACATCTCGTATACAACGATACCCTTTGAACATATCGTATACAACGATACCTACTCCTTTGAACATCTCGTATACAACGATGCCCTATCGACTACTTCTTTGAACATATTGTATACAACGATACCCTATCGACTACTCATTTGAACATCTCGTATACAACGATACCCTATCGACTACTCATTTGAACATCTCGTGTACAACGATACCCTTTGAACATATCGTATACAACGATACCCTTTGAACATATCGTATACAACGATACCCTTTGAACATATCGTATACAACAATACCCTTTGAACATATCGTATACAACGATATCCTACCGACTACTCATTTGAACATATCGTATACAACGATACCTACTCCTTTGAACATCTCGTATACAACGATGCCCTATCGACTACTTATTTGAACATCTTGTATACAACCATACCCTATCGACTACTCATTTGAACATCTCGTATACAACGATACCTTATCGACTACTCATCTGAACATCTTGTGCACAACGATACCCTATCGACTACTAATTTGAACATATCGTATACAACGATACCTTATCGACTACTCATTTGAACAGTCGTGTACAACGATACCCTATCGACTACTCATTTGAACATCTCGTGTACAACGATACCCTATCGACTACTAATTCGAACATCTCGTATACAACGATACCCTTTGAACATCTCGTATCGACTACTCCTTTGAACATCTCGTATATTACGATATCCTTTGAGCATCTCACATACAACGATACCCTATCGACTACTCCTTTGAAGATCTCGTATACAACGGACATGTTGATCCCAAACTTAGATCGATTAAGCTTGTGTATACGAGATTGAATCAAGTAATACATGTAGAGAAACTTTTGATATGTATGAAGTAATCTAAGTGTTATGCGGAATTTAACACTTAGAACAACGAACAAAACAAAGTAAAGCAAACTTTCACTTTGATTAATAATATCAATGAATGATTACAATGAAAGTGTTATGAGATATGTGGAAGAGGTTTGTGAAAAAGATGTATGTGAGATGTGTCTTATGTCTAACCCTAGGGCCTCCTTTTATAGGTTTAAGGAGCCTTGTACAAAAAGATAAGATCAACTATTTTAGGAAAAAGACATAAGATAAACATAACTTATTTACTAAATCTTTTTAAACATTAAGAATATATTCTGAATTCTTATCTTCATATTTTGTCCACCAGCTTGAAGAATTCATCATTGGCAGATTGAGTCCTTGTCTTTGTGTTAAGATTCTTCTTGTCAGCGCCTTGATAATTCTTATCAACGTCTCATCTGTCAGCGCCTCGTTTACTCATGTCAGCGTCCAATTTCCTCTTGTCAGCGTTTCAATGACTTAGCTAATTTTATTCCCAACAATCCTCCCCTAAACTTGATATCTACTCTAGTAATCAAGTTTCTGAATAAAATAAAGCATACAGAGAGGATTCTTACAAATATACTTATCCTTGAATTTGAGTAATAATGAATCTCGAAAAGTCAATCACTCAAATCACTTGTATAGTCAGCCTTCACTTGGTCTTAATCATCTTTAGTAAATGTAGAGTCTTTGGAGCTTTCTTTATTACTTTTGTCACTCAAATTCGATTTCTCCTCCCCTTTTTAAGACTCCTCTCCAAGATCAATATACAAGGACGGAACCAAGAACATCCTCCTTGCATCAGCTTCCAAAACAACAAGTCTATTAGTTCCAAACTGTGATCCTTGACAATTTGTACCATTTCTATATTATGCTTTTACAAGCTAATACAGATTTTCGTCAATTCCATTAATGTCAAAGGTTTCATACTGTCCTCATCCACATTCGGGAAATGAATCCTCAATGTTGATTCATAGGACATGGGGATGGACTTACTGATGATAAGACTGACTTGACATGCATTAAAGCTAGTGCTAATAGTCTCAGCCATCTCCATAACACTATACACCCTTGTGAAAGTGATCTCTGCTGCTACTAGATGTCAATCACTAGGAAAAACATCTCAATGATCATTAGGCTTCCAGATATCCAAAAATTTTGAAAAATGAAAGGGTGATGAAACATTTTGGGAATATAAAGAAGTTTATAAAAGACATCAGCTAAGATGTCATAGCATAAAATGGACTTGCGAATGGAAAACTTTAGTTAGAACATAAACAAAGGTAATAATCCTAAGGAAATTAACTAGTCTCTAATAAGCAAGAGTGACAAACACTGTTCATGCATACACTCATGCAAAAGCATGATAGACATACATGAACTCTAGAGTCCTTTGTTCACAAATGCCCCAAAGAGAAAGTTAACTCATATAAAACCTTTGCAACTCCCCAAGTAAGCCAAAAATATATCTACCCCAAGTCACCCATACGACCACACCCAATTCTAGGTCAAAAGTCTTGGCAGCATGCATGCAAAAAAATACATTACGTGCATGCTACAGTGCCTCGAGGTTTAGAAATTCCAACAATTTCATAAGGAAAGATCCTTCATTATTTCTAACCCCCACTCACCAGTGGACACAATCTAGAATTGTGCAAGAGTGCTCTAAGAGTACCCAAAAACCTAAAGGTTTACCTCCCCTTAACAGAAGCATACAAATCATTATATGTGAAGAATCAAAATTTTATCTCAAGATAGGAATGTAAACACTCCAACCATCATAAATAAAAGTTTGCAATTCTGTATCCATCCAAATGTAGCTCCACTTTCCTGCATAGTTAGACAAAAACCACAAAAACACACACCAACAGAGGCTACCCTATCCCATGATAATGGGTAGAGATAACATGTCAGTGGATAAAAATAATATTAGTGGAAAGACCAACAATGCATGTTCCTTGAGCATCCACTATCCCAATATCCTTGATCATTAACCTGCTTTTGGATAGGCTGCTCAAAAAGAAAACAAATTAGTTTCCTTTGGAGATCCAAGCCTTGTCAGACTTGGATCTATCTAGTTGTTCAACTAGAGTGGTCTTTGTGACCTAAACACCCAATTTGTTCCAATGAGACTATTAATGACCTTCTCAAGATATTTAAATCTATTGCAAGTCATTGAAATACCATTAAAATTAGAGTTTTGCTCTTGTTTAGGTTTCCATGTTAAGTGGGATGATGCTTTAGACCATTGACCCTTATTAACCAAGTATCTTTGTTTATATGGTCTAAAATAAGGTCTCATACCTAACTTGGAGCTGTCAGCGCTGCATTTGTTCCTGTCAGCGTTGAACTTGTTCCTGTCAGCGCTGAATTTTTTCTTATCAGCGTTGAATTTGTTCTTGTCAGCGCCCAAATTAGGGTTTGCTACAAGAACATACTGTCTGTTTGACCAAGTGTTAGTCTTTTGAAAGGGCCTTTGTCCATGGGTGCTAGCTGCCTTAGAGAAGAAAGGAGCTGGTCTAGTAGCCTGTGGTCTAGTGTGGACAAAAGGTCTATGATTGACATTGGATGACCTATTGTCAGCGAATGAATTGTGTCTACTGACACAATTATAGGACAAATGAGAAAAGCTCCCACATGTATAACAAGCCTTTTTAGACACAAACTTAGGCTTAGACTGGTAAAACCCTGTCCCATTAACACTTGCTTGGCTTTTGATTGACCTAGGTTTCCTATACATTTCAGCATATTTAACACTAGGTTGTTTCTTAATTGGGGAGCCAAGATTAACAGCTTTTCCAGTGATTGGATTGGTCACAGTGATAGGTTTAGATGCTACTGGACTCTCAATGGGTGTAGGCACAAATGGACTCTCACTAAGCATCCCACCCTTAACAAACAAAGTGGGGTTGGCCTTCTTCCACTCTTCTAAATCTGTTAGTTTCTGCTTGTACTCCTCTACTGGGGTAAGAACTCTGGGTGGAGGAATAAATTCCTCTTCTTGGAGTTCTGGAATACTAGTCCAAGACAAGTCCTTTCTTTGGACACCCTAGAAGTCCCCAGCAGGTGGTGGAACGGCAACATATTCTTTCAACCCAATCCCAGACATATCCTTAGAATCCCTTTGTTTATTAACACATTCTCCTAGGGTTTGTGAGGCTTTATCAAATCTCTGAATTTTAAGGTCTACATTATCCTTATTTTTGATAGCCTCATCTAACTTAGCCATTAGTTCACTATTGACCCTATTCATGATATCTTTAATATCATTACTTTGATTTAACTCATGTTTTAAGATATTTATTTTATCTTTTAAATCAAACTCCATTTTCTTATACTCAGAAACAGTCTTTTCAGTTTGAACAAGTGCCACTTGATAATTAGATAACGTGCATCTTACGTCTGAAAGATCTGATTTTCATTTTAAAATCTCTTTATTAAGTTTTTCAGTATTTATCCTACAAGAAGAGTCATCACATACCTCATTATCAGAATTGGAACTTGTGGAACTTGAAGTAGACGTGGCCTTAACTGAAAACATCATCAAATTCTTCTTCACCTTCTTCCTTAGCCTGGTTCACCTCACAATATTGGATCTCGTTATGCAGAATATCTTTTGCATGTTTATCTAAATAGAAGCTTCCATAAGCTTCTTTGTCTACGTTTTGTTAATGCTTGAATTGCATGTGACAATGCTTGGATTGCACACGACAATGCTTGAGCCATCAACGCCTAATTTTGCTCTTATCAACGCTTGATTAACTCTTGACAACGCTTGGACAATTTCTTCATGTTTTCTTCGTTTTTGAGTTTCTGCCACATCAACTTTTTGACCCAACAATCTTCCCCTAGTTGATAGTGGCAAAACTCTATGTGTATCTCTTGTAAGTTGTACATGATCTTCAAATTGCTTCCCCTCAAGTGTAGCACGTATTTCTTCCCCTTTTTGTCACATCAACAAGGAAGTAAACAATGTTGCAATGTTGAAGATTCTCCATATGTAGGCTCTGTGTAATGATCTTGAAGAATAATTAATATAATATTTTTGATGTAGAAGTAGAATTACCCAACCTTGTGTTCCATGTCTTGTACTATCCATGTGATAAAGTACTTATATCAGACCAAGTATAAGTAGACCTCAATCCCTTGTCAATATTCTCATCCTATGTGAGACACTGAGCACGATAATGTAACTCCTTCAAGTGTTATGACAAGCCTTCATCACCAACCATGTAAAGCACGAACAAGTTACCTTTAAAGTCTACGACACTTTAAGATATGATAGAACACAATCTCGCGAAAATCTTCTTCAATCATCAAACTTACCATAAGAACTCTTCCCCTTAAGCCAACACCTCTTCATGATGAATTTAATGGAATAACATCTTCATACCATATGTAAAAGTTTCGCAACGGATAACTCTTTCACAAGGTTATCCCGATTACATAGTTTAAATATCCATCAAATTCCATGAATAGTTGCTAACTCGCTTTAAGATCATTAATTCCTTTTAAAAATATTCGAGCCATAAATATCAACATGATATTCTATATTAAAACGGAGATTCCATGTACCTTTGTGTGTATAATCCTCCTTTTTGTGTGCTCAAAACGTACCAATTTTCTCAACAGCAGCAAACCTTGTGTTGTCCAATATCCTCTTCTGTCCAATATCTTTGGCAGATGTATTGTCCAATATCGGACAATACCTATCAACGTTGAAGTTCATATATCGGACGACACTGTCAACTCTATCAGCGTTGACTTATTCTGTCAGCGTCAAAATTCTTCCTGTCAGCGTCTGAATTACAAACGTCAGCGCCAACCATAAACCTTGTCAGCGTCCATTCTTATCAGCGTCAAACCATACTCTGTCAACGGCTAACTTACTTGCTAACATCATCAGCATCCAAAAGAATACAAGTAAGTAACCATATTCCATATCTTTGCATTCTGTATATGACACACCACGTCACTTCCAAAAATAGCTCCATACATCACGAATAAATTAGATTCCCTGTTTAAATCCAGTATTGCATGAAGAATATATCTTCCACAAATACCTCCGTATATCACGCTTTTGCTACAAGGGAAAAATATATTCGCCATATAATCTATAATTCAATGATCAGCCGTAATTTTAGCCAATCATTGTTAATATTTCGTGTGAACACAAATCCATGGGAACATTCAAATCAATCGTGTGAATGCAATAACTTTCCACCAATTAGAATTTAATAACCGTGTGAACAGAATACTTCCTTGGCACAAAGACTTTCACCAATCAATAACCTTGTACCGTGTGAACACTCAACTTTCCTCCAATACCATTCATCGTTTTAGAAATCATGTAGAGGATCAGTAACATGGACTAGCATATAGAGGATCAGTAGCATATTCGTCAAACGTGAACACAATCAATGATCTAACGTCACTTGCTTTGTCCAATCACAATTCAAAGGCCGTGTGAGCTCAATTATTTTCTGCTTGGGACCTTAAAACAAACAGACCATTCTTAGCTTTGTTCATGCGAGTAGCCAAAACCCACGTCTACATCATATCAAGTTCACCTTGAAACATGCGTATCACAATACCTTCACTTCGATCTGCTGCACTTTTAATCAACACAAACAAACAGCAATCCATCGTTGCAACTAATCATAGAACTTGTTACCAGATCTAGGGTTTAGAACTTTGAGCACCGAAACCCTAATTAGGGTTTGTAAATAAACCTTAGATCAAATGTTACCTTGAATTATAACAGCCACAAACTGCAATTCTTTCTGCGTTTAAGTAGATCTAGGGTTTGAGGAACCCTAGTTCATGATTTTATGTAAAAGCAGAAAACTGAAAATCAACCATCAGCCAACTTCGACGCTTAATAACTTTTGCCTGGGGATAAAAATAGACAATCCCTCCGGTGGATGTTTAGATCTATGTATGTAGAACACACATATAAAATTTCGTGACGATCCAACGGTTCAATCAAAAGTTATGACCTTCTGAATACTGCTGCGCACACAAAAACGTCCAGAAAAACTCTATACGAATTTTTCTTCTTCTTCACAATATACGAACACCTTGTTGGTCCTAGCATCACGAGCCACGAGGCTCTGATACCAATTGTGGAAACCTTGGTTTCCGGATCTTTTAAGCAACTAGGAATGCACCATGTTCATATGATTATACAATCAAAGCGGAATTAGAACATGACACATTAACAAGGTGTTTAGGCACGAATAACATGAATTAAAACACAATTGGATTGCTCATTATATTAATAACGAACAACCACTAGACGTGTATACATTGAATCCCACGTCTAGTCGACACACACTTTAGGTTTACATTGTGAATGAATTGAATGAATCAAACCTAAGACGCTTGGTTCCTTTTATAGTGTAAGGATTAGGGTTTACAAGAGATAAGAATGAATAAACAAGTAAATATTCTATTTAAATAAACTTATGCAAAATATCTTTTGCATGTTTATCTAAATAGAAGCTTCCATAAGCTTCTTTGTCTACGTTTTGTCAATGCTTGAATTGCATGTGACAATGCTTGGATTGCACACGACAATGCTTGAGCCATCAACGCCTAATTTGCTCTTATCAACGCTTGATTAACTCTTGACAACGCTTGGACAATTTCTTCATGTTTTCTTCGTTTTTGAGTTTCTGCCACATCAACTTTTTGACCAAACAGGACACTCCTTTGAACATCTCGTATACAACGATACCCTTTGAACATATTGTATCGACCACTCCTTTGAACATCTCGTATACAACGATACCCTTTGAACATATCTATACAACGATATCCTATCGACTACTCCTTTGTGTACAACAAAACCATGTCGACTACTCCTTTGAACATCTCGTATACGACGATACCCTATCGACTACTCCTTTGAACTACTCATATACAACGATACCCTATCGACTACTCCTTTAAACCACTCGTATACAACGATACCCTATCGACTACTCGTTTGAACTACTCGTATACAACGATACCGTATCGACTACTCTGTTGAACATCTCGTGCACTAAGATACCGTATCGTCTACTTCGTTGAACATCTCATACACGACGATACCCTATCGACTACTCCGTTAAACATCTTGTTTACGACGATACCCTATCGACTACTCCGTTGAACATATCTTATATGACGATACCCATCGACTACTCCTTTGACTATTATTATGTTTATTGATGTATTTTACGTCGGTATGCGGTGGTGTGCGTGAATGTGTAACTATATCAAAAAATAAAGAGAAACAATCATATATCCGTGGGAAAGTTGTGAGTAATTTCCCACAGATTTCCCACGTATATAATAAATCGGTGGGAAAAGCGTGGGTAATTTACCTATAGACTCCCCCCAAAATATTTTCACTATCCCGCTCATGTTTTCCCAAAACTTAAACTGCCCCGCCTATACTGTTTCCCCCAAACTTTAAACACTTTCACTTTTAGGTTTTCTTCATAAAAACACATTTCACATCCTCATCTTATCTTCTTAAATCTAATCCGAGGGTTTTTGTTTTCCTCAAAACACATCTCATATAATCATATACCCCTTATCAACCTCACATCTCAGATCAGAATAGTGATTCGTACTTGTCACTCCTGATTTTGAGTTCATCCCCAAAGTCAAGATGGATTTTCACGTTGCTCGCACAATAAGGTTCTCTTTTACAGCATGATTTCCTCAATTTCTTGATTAATGGATTCTATTAGTCAATAGACCCGCTGGTAACGTTTTTCTATTTGTTCAGATCTGAACCGAAAGGGCCTTCCTGATATTGATATCCTAAAATTTGATTTTCTTGATGCACCGTCTCGTCAGTCCTCTCTGTGTCTATGGAAAAACGAAGTCAATATTCTCTAGTGCTTTTATCCAGGTAAGAATACTTATGCAATAATTTTATTTTCTAGCACTCATCCATTACTAGTAGTAGAATCTTAATTAATAGTCATATCGTTATCATATCTGTAGAAACTAGAAGGGGGGGTTGAATAGTTTCTTAAAATTTACTTGTGAAAATATGGTTTCCAAAAAAAACCTTTTTCAAAAAACTTAGGCTTGAGGAAATATGTGAAATCTTCTTATGCACAAATATGAACAATGATAGTGTAGCTAAACTAATACTAACAAAAATATAGCCACGAAGAATAAAGAATGATAGTGTAGCTAATCTTATATTAACACATGTATATGTAAAAAGTAATAATGAATGTAAAGAGTTAAGGGTAAAGAAAGATCAAACCAAACACCAAGGATTTATAGTGGTTCGGAAACGAAGCTCACTCCTCGTTCCTACTCCACTCCTCGAGTACTCCTTACTCGAGAGTTCACTACACAACAAGCTCCTTATGGTGGAGAAAACCGTACACGTCGCTTAACCAATTTCCGACTCTAAGCTAAAAGTCGAGCCCTAATCGTAGCTAGGACCAATCTACACAACTATACTTAGTACATACACAACTTCCAAATAGACACAACTACTTGGATCTTCACAACTATGGCACAACTACAAGTATATAAAAATTGATCTTCAATGGGTCTTTGCTGGTGGACTCAACACTTCACTAGGATAGTGTTCTTCTCTTTGCACTTGGAGAGGAAGAGATGGAAGAACAAGATTCACTTCTTAAACAAGTAATAATCAAACAAATGATCAAAGATTTGAGTGATTAAAGAAGGGGTTTGAATCTGGAAATCAATGTGCAAAAGAGGTGAGGTGAAAAGCTGAGAATGACCAACTATTTAAAGGACAAAGGAGCCAACGGCTAGTTCTGCCCGCGGTACCTTATCACAGCCCGCGGTACCTTATCGATAAGGTACCGTCTAGGCGCTAAGGTACCGCCAGACTAGACTCCGCTCCTTTTTGTCCTTTAGTGGTGGAGGTCTTATCTGGGTATAAAATTATCCTGAAAGGATATTCTTAACAGAATAAGAATATGCCATTTTCAAATTTCAAATAATTAATTTAATAAAACATTTTCTTAAAAATAAAGTTTAACAAAAACTTGTCACATTTAATAAAAAGTGAGTTTTAAGAAAAGATTAAATCACTTGATCACTTGATTAAGGTTAGTACTTGTTTATCCATACCTTAAGTGAAAATGGGTAAAATGAAAAATACTTGAACTCAAGAATTCGTTTTTCGTTGTTTTCGTAAATGCTTGTTTTACATATTGTCGTAATCAAAACTAAGCGAGACCGAAAAATGCAAGTAACGTTTTTAGTCATTATTGCATTAACAATCTCCCCCTTTTTAATTCCGACAATACATAAACTCAATCACACAAAAACAAGATTTTCAAAAACGAGTTTATTCATTTCTCCCCCTTTGTCGAAGCAAAAAGGTTGCGTAAGCCGGTGTTGAAGAAACGGACTTTGCAAAGACTCCCCCTTGGTGCTTACTCCCCCTAGCTTGGGGCACCGAGGAATCGAGATATGGTGACAAGCTACATAGAAGGGTTATTTGAACAAAAGAAACAACCAACAATATATAGCAATAGGTCACAAAAAAAAATTAAAAGAGAAGAAGACACAAAGACAAAGATCCAAGATAGGTTACTAAAAGAACATCATACAAAGAAGTATGGAAAAAGAAACAAGCCAAAAGCATAAATCTAATCCTAGTTATTCTAGAATTCTAAGATTTGCTTGAATTTGGTGTCTTGTGGATAAACAATCGATGCTTATATGAAAGACAAGGTAATAGCATAGGGTGGTGGTGGTGGCTTGTTGGAGATCTCATAATCAGAGTGAAGAGGAGGCTTGATTAAGAGACTCTTGATGTAGCTCAACTCCTCATAGATGTGTGCCATAGCAAGATGTTGATATTGACAACAATGACAATATGTTCCATGGTGCATGACATTATCATGAGAAGGAGGAAGAACACTAAAGGGTGGTGGTGGAAGAAAAGAAGTTCCACAATCAACATTCTTGGTAGGAGAAATGTGATTAAGAGTGTTCTTGGGTGGGTTTGGATTGAAAGCAATTGGAGAAAATGGAGGAGATTCAAGGCTTTCATTGGGAGAATAAGACATTTTGGATGTGAAGTAATGCAAAATGCTTATGGTTTAAATAGGGAAGGCTTAGGGTATTTTTGAGGTGGTCAAAGGGTTTGAAACAAAGATTCTCAAAAAGGTTGGAGCAAATCTGGAGTTTCAGACAAAAACCCGAAAAGGAAGGCCACTGTAGGCGGTTCCTTATCTATAGTGGCGGTACCTTATCAATAAGGTACCGCGGCTCACTTATGGAACCGCCTGTAGAAGCAGGGTTTGGTGTTTGGAGAAAGATTTTTCAGCAAATCTTATTTTTCTAGTCTAACTTATCATAGGGATATGCTTAAAAGCAAAGATAGACAAAGAAAACATATGCAAACTTACCAAATAGAGATTTGACCAAAATAAAAAAATCAATGTAGGAGGTGTGTAAGACAAAACCTTATGACACAATGATCCTCCATGATTCAATCTTGTTCTTGCTATGTTTGAGAGAACCATACATATGAATTATGTAAGCTCTATATTAATAGCGAGAATCTATGAAAAATCGTTTTTAGATTGAATTAACAATGTTAAACGAGTTTCTCAACCGTTTTCGAACGAAACTTTGAGAGTTTTGAAAAAGAGAGAAGAAGATTTTTAAAAAGGAGTTTAAAAGACTCAAGGACTCAAAGTGGTAATAGAAAACACACAAGAAGAAAGGAAATTTAAGGAAGATGTTCCATTAATCCTAGACCTAGACGCAAGTAATTAAAAGGTTCCCTCTTAAGTGGCTTAGTGAAGATATCGGCTAAGTTATCCTCGGAGGGCACCTTTTTGATAGTAATGTTCCCCTTTTGAACATTATCTGTAAGGAAATGGTGTCTAATTTCTATGTGTTTGGTTCTCGAATGTTGCACGGGATTCTTGCTTAGGTCTATAGCGCCTTTATTATCGCACATGATGGGAACATCATCAAGAGAAATCCCGTAATCAACAAGCGCTTGCTTCATCCATAGAGCTTGTTGGCATGCTTTACCGGCACTCACATACTCGGCTTTCGTGGTGGATATCGCAAGAGTGGTTTGTTTCTTGGAGAACCAAGAAGTTAAACAACAACCAATGAAGGTACAAACTCCACTAGTGCTTTTCCGGTCCACATAGTCTCCCGCATGATCCGAGTCCGCGTAGACAATGGTTTCTACGCCGTTCCCTTTAGGATACCATAATCCTAAATGTATAGTGCCTTTAATGTATCGGAAGATACGCTTAACCGCTTCAAGGTGAGAGGTTTTGGGAGCCTCTTGGAAGCGAGCACAAAGGCAAACACTAAACATGATATGCGGTCGACTTGCCGTTAGGTACAACAAACTACCAATCATACCTCTATATTTGGTGTTGTCTACCGACTCACAATCATCATCTACGGTGAGTTTAGTATCCGAGGCCATAGGGGTCTTCATTGGTCTAGATTCTTCTAATCCAAATTTCTTTAGCATTTCTTTAGCGTACTTAGATTGACTAAAGAAAATACCATCGTCCATTTGTTTAATTTGGAGTCCTAAAAAGAAGTTAAGTTCTCCCATCATACTCATTTCAAACTCATCATGCATGATTTTGGCAAAGTCATCACACAATTCTTGACAAGTTGAGCCAAATATAATGTCATCAACATATATTTGTACGATTATGAGGTGAGGACCTTTATTCTTTGTAAAGAGTGTATTGTCTACCATACCCATGGTATACTCATGTTTAACAAGAAACGCTTTAAGTCTATCATACCAAGCTTTGGGTGCTTGTTTGAGTCCATAAAGTGCTTTCTTAAGCTTGTAAACATGGTCCGGTTTCTCAAAATCAATGAAGCCGGGAGGTTGAGCCACATATACCTCCTCATTGATCAAACCGTTAAGAAATGCACTCTTTACATCCATTTGTTGAAGCTTAATATCTAAGGTACAAGCGTAGGCTAAAAGGATTCTAATTGATTCTAATCTAGCTACCGGTGCATATGTCTCGTCATAATCAATTCCTTCTTGTTGATTATAACCTTGAGCTACAAGTCTAGCCTTGTTATGAGACACAACACCATTCTCATCTAGATTATTCCTAAATACCCATTTGGTTCCTATAATGGTAGAACTTCTAGGTGGAGGAACAAGTTCCCAAACATCATTGCCAACGAATTGATTCAATTCTTCTTGCATCGCAATGACCCAACTCTCATCCGTCAAAGCTTCTTTAACATTCTTTGGTTCAATCAAGGAGACAAAACAAAAGAAGTTTCTTTGGTTTTGGACTTGAGATCTTAGGGTCCTTTGATTTAAGTCACCAATGACATTATTGAGAGTATGATCCCTAGACTCCTTAATGTTTACTTCCTTTTCAACACTAAGGTCTTCAACTCCTATTTTTCTAACCTCTTTGGCTTTAACTACTTCTAATTCATCCAAGTCATCATCAACCAATGGTGGTGTCTTGGGTGAAGGAGGGGTTTCATCAAAGGTTACGTTGAGTGATTCTTCAATAACCCCTGAGGTTCTATTTAGGACTATGTAGGCCTTACTAGTTTGGGAATAACCTAAAAGGATACCTTCGTAAGACTTTGGGTCAAACTTGGTAAGGTAGTCTTTGGTGTTGAGGATAAAGCACTTGCTTCCAAACACCCTAAATTATTCTAATGAGGATTTCTTACCTTTAAGAATCTCATAGGGGGTCTTTCCTAGGAAGGGCCGAATAAGAATTCGGTTGAGAATATAAGTCGATGTATCTACGACATTGCACCAAAAATTTTGAGGCAACGATTGCTCGTTTAACATCGTCCTACTCATCTCTTGGAGAGTCCTATTCTTCCTTTCAACTACCCCATTTGATTGTGGAGTGCTAGGAGCCGAGAAGTTATGGGTAATACCATGAGCTTCACAAAAGGCACCAAATTGCACTTCATTATCAAATTCCCTACCATGATTCGTCCTAATAGAAACAATTGAACATCCTAGTTGATTTTGAATTCTCCGACTAAAGATTTCGAAGTGATCGAAAGCTTCATTCTTAGATGCCAAAAATCTAGTCCAAGTGAATCTAGAATAGTCGTCAACTATAACTAGGGTATAAAGGTTACCTCCATAACTCCGTATGGCGGAAGTTCCAAAGAGAACCATATGTAGGAGCTCTAAGCACCGAGAGGTCGAAACCAAATTCTTGGCTTTGTGACTTGAGTGAACTTGCTTTCCAACTTTGCAAGCATCACAAAAGTGACTATCAAACTTAATCTTGGGGAGGTGTCTTACAAACTCCTTAGAGACTAAAGGTTGAATTAAACGCATATTAGCGTGACCTAATCTCCTATACCAAAGAGTAGAACTATCATCTATAGTCACAAGACATATGTTGTCTTTTGACTTCTTATTAACCTTCATGACATAAAGCCCATGCTTTCTAACACCTTTTCCAATGACTTTTCCATCTTTTACGATTTCACTGTCATGTTCCGAAAAGATGACCTTACACTTATTATCACAAATTTGACCTATATTTAAAAGGTTAAAACCTAAGTTATCTACGTGCTCAACATTTTCAATGGTCATGGAGTCAAGAGAAATCGTACCTTTGCCAATGATATTACAACGTAGACTACTAGCGAATGTGACGTTACCTCCATCATATGATTTGTAATGCGAGAACAAACTTCGATTACCCATCATGTGTTTAGAACATCCACTATCCTTAATCCACTCATCGGGCTCCAAATCAATTCCCAAGCATATCTAGGTAACAATACACAAGATCAAACATTTGGTCCCCAATATCTCATGGGTCCAAAATTGTTAGTTCCAAACATCCCTTGCATTTGGTTGGGATGAATGAATGAGGTGGGGATTCCCCATGGAGAACAAAATGGAGGAGGGTAGTAATTCATGTAACCATTTTGTTGTTTGTTACTTCTCCTAGGTGTGTTTGATCTAGGTTTAGAGTTATTATTATTCTTTCTAGGTGTTGGAGTTTTACTTCTAGTTCGTGAGTTGTTTTGATTATCTCTTGTAGGCGTTGTCGTTCTACTTCTAGGCTTAGACTCATTCCGTACTCTAGGTGGAGTAGAAGATAATCTAGATAAACTTCTATTTCCCATGAGAGGTTTACTTAACGGCTTATAGAACTTACTAATAGCATTGTCGTCAAGTATGGGTAATTGAACCTTATTAACAGTAAGATGCTTTTGTTTTTCATTTAACTTAGATTTTTCAGAAAGTTCAGAGTTTTCACAAAAATCAACTTCTGGCCGCGGTACCTTATCTATGGCCGCGGTTCCATAGTGATAAGGAACCACGCCATACAATGTGGAACCGCGTCTAGAAGGTGTTTTCTGTGAAAACCTGACTTGTTTGGTTCACTAGTTGAGGCTTCATTTAAGTTAAAACCTAGACCATGTTTTTCCTTAGAATGAACTTGTTTGTTTAACATATCATCAAGAGCACTAGTACCTTTCATGAACTTTTCCAATTTAATGGCGGTGCTCTTGAGATCATCATTCTCTAATATAAGTTTCTCACAACTTAAGCAACCTAAATCAACCTCTTTGTTTTTCTCAAGTTTAGCCAATTTCTCCCTAAGTTCATTGATCTCATTTTCAAGCTTAGTTTTGGTTGATTTTAAGGTTTTATTCTTTTCTATGAATTTAAGACTAAGTTTGTGTAAGCTATCATATTTGCCTTCAAATTCAATATCATCTAAAGTGGAACTATCATTGCTATAATATTCGGTTTCGGAATGTACCTCTTTAGAAGTGTGAGCCATAAGACATTTCTCCTCTTTGGGGTTGTCATCATCATCTTCACCGCTATCGCTCCAAGCGCCACTAACGAATGTCGTGTGGTTCTTATCACGAGCGGGCTTTGGACAATCACCAATGAAGTGATTTGGATCACCACATCTAAAGCAACTCCTATCACCTTTTTCGTTCTTGACATACCGATTCTTTGACAATGGTTTCTTGTCATAGTTTGGTTTCCTAACGTGTTGACCTCGTCTCTTGAAGAACTTCTTGAAATCTCTTACCGCCAATGCATACTCCTCGTCATCACTTTCCGAGGAACTATCATGGTCACTTTGTGTCTTCTTGGCCTTAAGTGCAAGAGATTTCCTTTCACTCTTGGTTTTTACTAATTCCGAGTCCTTCAAAATTATCATCTCATGAACCTTCAAGTTTCCTATGAGTTCATCGAGTGATAAAGTTGAGAGATCTTTCGACTCTTCAATAGCCGTGACTTTTGCTCTCCACTTTGGATGTAAGGCCCTTAGAAATTTCCTAACATTGTTCTTGCTAGAAAAACCTTCATCAAGTGCTTTTAGACTAGTAATAATGGTGTTAAACCTAGCAAATGCACTATCAATAGTTTCATCTTCTAAGATGACAAATTGTTCATATTGTTGGACAAGAAGATCGATTTTACTTTCTTTGACTTGGCTATTACCTTGGTGAGTTACTAAAAGAGTGTCCCAAATATCTTTAGCGGTTTCAAACATAAAAATTCTTTCATACTCTTTCTTAGGCAAAGCATTATAAATCACCATTTTAGCCTCATTATTTTTTGAAAGTTTCTTTTTAGTATCATCATTAGCTTTGTCAAAAGTGACTAATTCTTTTGTTTTGGAAACTTCATTAAATTGAAAGGGTAAAAAATCACCATTGGTAATAACATGCCAAAGATCTAAATATTTTGATTTCACATATGTTTCAAATCTATTTTTCCAATAAATAAAACTATCGGTTTCAAAAAGTGGTGGTCTTTGCATAGATTGCCCTTCTAGGTACTTGTTGGAATCCATAGATCGATTCAAGTTTTAAAATACAATATACTTTAAAAATTCTTGAGCAACCCGCTCTGATACCAATTGCAGAAACTAGAAGGGGGGGTTGAATAGTATCTTAAAATTTACTTGTGAAAATATGGTTTCCAAAAAAAAACCTTTTTCAAAAAACTTAGGCTTGAGGAAATATGTGAAATCTTCTTATGCACAAATATGAACAATGATAGTGTAGCTAAACTAATACTAACAAAAATATATCCACAAAGAATAAAGAATGATAGTGCAGCTAATCTAATATTAACACATGTATATGTAAAAAGTAATAATGAATGTAAAGAGTTAAGGGTAAAGAAAGATCAAACCGAACACCAAGGATTTATAGTGGTTCGTCAACGAAGCTCACTCCTCGTTCCTACTCCACTCCTCGAGTACTCCTTACCCGAGAGTTCACTACACAACAAGCTCCTTATGGTGGAGAAAACCGTACACGTCGCTTAACCAATTTCCGACTCTAAGCTAAAAGTCGAGCCCTAATCGTAGCTAGGACCAATCTACACAACTATACTTAGTACATACACAACTTCCAAATAGACACAACTACTTGGATCTTCACAACTATGGCACAACTACAAGTATATAAAAATTGATCTTCAATGGATCTTTGGTGGTGGACTCAACACTTCACTAGGATAGTGTTCTTCTCTTTGCACTTGGAGAGGAAGAGATGGAAGAACAAGATTCACTTCTTAAACAAGTAATAATCAAACAAATGATCAAAGATTTGAGTGATTAAAGAAGGGGTTTGAATCTGGAAATGAATGTGCAAAAGAGGTGAGGTGAAAAGCTGAGAATGGCCAACTATTTAAAGGACAAAGGAGCCAACGGCTAGTTCTGCCCGCGGTACCTTATCACAGCCCGCGGTACCTTATCGATAAGGTACCGCCGGACTAGACTCCGCTCATTTTTGTCCTTTAGTGGTGGAGGTCTTATCTGGGTATAAAAATATCCTGAAAGGATATTCTTAATAGAATAAGAATATGCCATTTTCAAATTTCAAATAATTAATTTAATAAAACATATTATTAAAAATAAAGTATAATAAAAACTTGTCACATTTAATAAAAAGTGAGTTTTAAGAAAAGATTAAATCACTTGATCACTTGATTAAGGTTAGTACTTGTTTATCCATACCTTAAGTGAAAATGGGTAAAATGAAAAATACTTGAACTCAAGAATTCGTTTTTCGTTGTTTTCGTAAATGCTTGTTTTTACATATTGTCGTAATCAAAACTAAGCGAGATCGAAAAATGCAAGTAACGTTTTAGTCATTATTGCATTAACAATATCATAGATGAAGACATTTTTTGTAACTGGTATATTTAGAGTTTTTTAATATCATTGTTTTCTCATGAAGCTGATACTCGGATACTTGAAGAGACATCAATACTAACAACCAAAAACTAGGTTGACTTGGGTAGTTCTGATTATGTAGGTGTGTTTGTGTTTTCATGATGTGGATGATGATTGTCTAGTGTAGTTAGTGTGTTTGGTGAAATTGGTTTTGATTATGCAGGGGTTAAGTTACTAGTTTAGGAGTGGTTAACATGAAACTAGTTCTACTTATCTGATTGTTTTGGTGTCGATTAAGTGTATATTCGTATATTGTAGAGTTTGTCACACACTTAAATAACTGATTATGGGGGTGTGTTTGCGTTTGGAGTTGCGGTTAATGAGTTTCTAGGTGTAGTGAAAGGGGTTCGAATTATGTAGGTGCTTAAAATTCAGTTCTGGAGTAGGTTTAAACAAACTATTTCTGGCATCTTTAAGGTCTCGTTTTACCTATTTTATGAAACAATTGAAATACATCAAAACTGTACCTCTTTCACCTTGTGTTGGTGATAGTTGTTATGTAGCGTTGTTTGGGATTGCTTATTATGAATATATCATACGACCTGATTGCTTTCTAGACCGGTATAGTTTTATGACACTACTCTAATCGGGATGCTATGGTGCAGGCTGGAAGGTTGGAAAACGTCGTTGGGTGGTACCATTCTCATCTTGGTTATGGATGCTGGTTGTCTGGAATTGATGTGTCTACTCAAATGCTGAACCAGGAGTATCAAGAGCCGTTTTTGGCACTTGTCATTGACCCAACAAGGACTGTTTCTGCTGGTAAAGTTGAGATTGGAGCATTTAGGACATGCCCGGAAGGATACAAGCCATCAGATGAGCCTGTGTCCGAGTATCAAACAACTCCTCTTAACAACATAGAGGACTTTGGTGTCCACTGTAAACAGGTCGATGAACTGTTGCAATACTTTCCACGACTGAATCATTTACCTTCTCAGCTGAGGTACTTACAATATGTACCGAGGAATGTGGGTGTAAAATGGCCTCTACAGGATAAGGCACTTACTTTAAAATGCGTGGTATTCCAGTTTATACCTGATTTTGATGGGAAGGGTGGTTGTCGCCCCATGTTTAGGATTTATGGGCCAAATCCTTTACATCCGGGTGATAAAACTCCTAAACTTCTGTTTTCAACCTCAAAGACGAGAACATCGATATTGGGTACTATAAGCAGGCAAGATTTTTTATGTTTGCTATTGTGTACAGCATAATAGCATGCAAGTCTGCTTGCTTTGGAATTATTATATGTTCTCATCACCTCTTACGATTTGTTGCAGGCAGAACGTGAACTTGTTAACTTTGATGTCAATTGCCATGTTCAAGGTGACATTGTGCTCGAGTGCATCAGTTTACATGATGATCTGACTAGTGAAAAGATGATGTTTCGTACCATGTTCAACACAGCTTTTATGAGTTCAAATTTTGTAGTCCTCAATTGGGATGAAATCAACACACTTTGGGATGCTAAGGATCTATTTCACAATGACTTTAGGGCTAAGGTATATTTCATGATGTTCACGTTCTTATATATCATGTGAATCTACATAAGTGCTAATACATATTTATATATTCCCATATTTATACTGAATCAAATCAAAAACCCTTATATAGGAAGGATGGTGAAACAATTCCTTAAATACAAAATTCTACAAAAATGACACATGTAATTCATTAAAGGGTTTTCATAAAATGCTTCAAAAAGAAAATAGTAATTTCAAATGATGCTTTAAATACAAAATTCAATAAAAATATATATAGGAATTACAAAATGATCCCTTAAATACAATATTCTATAAAAATATGTAAGGAAGGATGGTGAAACAATACCTTAAATACAAAATTCTATGAAAATAAATCCATAAAATGCTTCAAAAATAAAATAGGAATTACAAATGATGCCTTAAATACAAAATTCTATAAAAAATATATATAGGAATTACAAATAATGCCTTAAATACAAAATTTTATAAAAATATATAAGGAAAGATGGTGAAACAATGACTTAAATACAAAATTCTATAAAAATAATTCCATAAAATGCTTCAAAAATAAAATAGGAATTACAAATGATGCCTTAAATACAAAATTCTATAAAAAAATATATATAGGAATTACAAATAATGCCTTAAATACAAAATTCTATAAAAATATATAAGGAATGATGGTGAAACAATGACTTAAATACAAAATTCTATAAAAATGATTCCATAAAATGCTTCAAAAATAAAATAGGAATTACAAATGATGCCTTAAATATAAAACTCTATAAAAATATATATAGGAATTACAAATGATGCCTTAAATACAAAATTCTTTCAAAATATATATGGAATGATGGTGAAACAATGCATTAAATACAAAATTCTATAAAAATGATTCCATAAAATGCTTCAAAAATAAAATAGGAATTACAAATGATGCCTTAAATACAAAATTCTATTAAAATATATATAGGAATTAAAAATGATGCCTTAAATATAAAATTCTATAAAAATATATAAGGAAGGATGGTGAAACAATGCCTTAAATACAAAATTCTATAAAAATGATTCCATAAAATACTTTAAAAATAAAATAGGAATTACAAATGATGTCTTAAATTAAAAATTCTATTAAAATATATATAGGAATTACAAATGATGCCTTAAATACAAAATTCTATAAAAATATATAAGGAAGGATGGTGAAATAATGCCTTAAATACAAAATTCTATAAAAATGATTCAATAATATATAGGAAGGATGGTGAAACAATTCCTTAAATACAAAATTCTATAAAAATGACACATGTAATTCATTAAAGGGTTTCCATAAAATGCTTCAAAAAGAAAATAGGAATTCCAAATAATGCCTTAAATACAAAATTCAATAAAAATATATATAGGAATTATAAATGATCCCTAAATACAATATTCTATAAAAATATATAAGGAAGGATGGTGAAACAATACCTTAAATACAAAATTCTATAAAAATGATTCCATCGAATTCTTCAAAAATAAAATAGGAATTACAAATGATGCCTTAAATATGAAATTCTATAAAAAAAATATATATATGAATTACAAATGATTCCTTAAATACAAAATTCTATAAAAATATATAAGGAATGATGGTGAAACAATGCCTTAAATATAAAATTCTATAAAAATGATTCCATAAAATGCTTCAAAAATAAAATATGAATTACAAATGATGCCTTAAATATAAAATTCTATAAAAATATATAGGAATTACAAATGATGCCTTAAATACAAAATTCTTTTAAAAATATATATGGAATGATGGTGAAACAATGCTTTAAATACAAAATTCTGTAAAAATGATTCCATAAAATGCTTCAAAAATAAAATATGAATTAGAAATGATGCCTTAAATACAAAATTCTATTAAAATGTATATAAGAATTAAAAATAATGCCTTAAATACAAAATTCTATAAAAATATATAAGGAAGGATGGTGAAACAATGCCTTAAATATAAAATTCTATAAAAATGATTCCATAAAATACTTCAAAAATAAAATAGGAATTACAAATGATGCCTTAAATTAAAAATTCTATTAATATATATATAGGAATTACAAATGATGCCTTAAATACAAAATTCTATAAAAATATATAAGGAAGGACGGTGAAATAATGCCTTAAGTACAAAATTCTATAAAAATGATTCCATAAAATGGTTCAAAAATAAAATAGGAATTACAAATGATGACTTAAATACAAAATTCTATAAAAATATATATAGGAATTATAAATGATGCCTTAAATACAAAATTCTATAAAAATATATATGGAAGGATGGTGAAACAATGCCTAAAATACAAAATTCTATAAAAATGATCCCATAAAATGCTTCAAAAATAAAATAAGAATTACAAATGATGCCTTAAATACAAAATTCTATAAAAATATTTATATAAATTACAAATGATGCCTTAAATACAAAATTCTATAAAAATATATACGGAAGGATGGTGAAACAATGCCTTAAATAAAAATTCTATAAAATGATTCAATAAAATGCTTCAAAAATAAAATAGGAATTACTAATGATGCCTTAAATACAAATTTCTATAAAAATATATATAGGAATTACAAATGATGTCTTAAATACAAAATTCTATAAAAATATATAAGGAAGGATGGTGAAACAATGTCTTAAATACCAAATTCTATAAAAATGATTCCATAAAATGCTTCAAAAATAAAATAGGAAAGATGGTGAAACAATGCCTTAAATACAAAATTCTATAAAAATGCACATCAATAATATTAATTTCAAAAAAAATTAATGTAAAAACGTTATTCATAACATTTACACATACAAAATTTATTACCTCATAAAATTCAAAAATACATAAAATATTTATACAATATTATTAAAATTCTAAAAAATTTAATGTTACAAACTTATTCATACCGTTAACGTATCCAAATTCAATTAACTCATAATATTCTTCAATAAATAAAATATCTTAAACTACGTTATTTTTGTCTATTCTATGCTACATTATTAAAATATCAATGCCATAACTAATACTACAGATGCTAAACTTCTAATACAAACACACATAAATTCAATTTTCATTAAAAATATATATACTTAAAGTTAGCCCGTCCACCGGACGGGTCTAAAGGCTAGTATATATATATATATATATATATATATATATATATATATATATATATATATATATATATATATATATATATATATATATATATATATATATATATATATATATATATATATATATATATATATATATATATATATATATATATATATATTTGGATGAATATAATTTTCTCAGACATGGATACCAGAGACTGTAAACAAGGGGATGAGAAGTTAAAATCTAGGGCCGCTATAGCTAATAAGCCTGAAAGAGTTCAGCTGGTAAGTGTTATTTTCTTCGTTATATTGACATATCACACTTATATGTCATCATTCAAAAAATTCCATCCGTTTAGCTGCGCATTGAACGAACTTAAAGTTTTCGTACATAAAGCTATTTTGTATTTTATATTGTATTGAATAACAGAACTTCTCGTAGATTGATCACAGGCGGGCATATAATTGCGAGATCATGCTTTTAAAGGTCAAATTACCACTAAATGAGTTAATGGTAAGTTCAAGTGGTGTTGTAATCTATTAACAAACAGCAAGTGGATTTATTCATGTTTATTTTAGTGTCTCAAGATTTTTCCTATCTGACTATTCAACACGTGGATAATTTCTCTTAGCAATGTTTTCTTTTCAATCAAGTACATCATTTGAGAAACAATATTAAACGTCATACTTGTCAAGCTGGAACTAGTTCATAGGTTTTTATGGTTAGTGAATTAGATCTTCTGTGGTCTCCCGCTTATTTGTGAATCTTGACAGGATTATGTCATTGCGTTAGAAGACTCTGGACTGGATCCAAAACAAGTGGGACAACCTTATTAAGTTTTTTCCTACACGAGAGGAGATGGAGACCCTCAAGGTAACATTTCAGAAAATGGTGGCAAGAATAGATGTGAGATATATGAAAGAATGTACGACACATAAGCTGAAATTTTTGCGGAGAGTTGCTGATTCTTAACATTATCTTCTGCTGCTCCGGACCGTCGATGTCCAAGGTCTCCCTTTCTTATATTGAAGCAGCTCGGAAGACCGTCGATGTCCAAGGGGTAATACACTACTCAGACATATCAGTAAATTGCAATCAAAGGATCTCTCATGCCATATTACGATTCCTTTAGCCAAATCAAATCAGGTCTTGGCTAGTTTAATTTAGCATTAGGCTTTAGTTTTTGTGCTAGATGTTAGAACTATTTGGTTGTAGTATGTCGATAACAATTGATACACATTTATGTATTTGTATATTTTAGTAATTTAATAATGGTTTTTATTGTTTCGAATACGAGTTTTGTATTTATAGATTTTGGAATCTGGAAAATGTCAAATTGTGGGAAATAATTGTGAGAAATCCGTGGGAAATGGTTGCTAAAAATTGTGGGAAACAACCGTGGGAAATCTGTGGGAATATGTACGTGGTTAATATGTGAGAAATAACCGTGGGAAATCTGTGGGAAACATACAGAAAGATGGATGTTAAAACTTGTGGGAAATCTGTTGGAAAATGTATGTGGGTAATCTGTGGGAAAAGGTTTGTGGGAAATCCGTGGGAAAAAACACTCTTTGAATGTTAAAAGTGTGTAATAATAACCGTGGGAAATCCGTGGGAAAATGGTCAACGCTCTGTGGGAAATTTTGTGGGAAAATATTTACCCATGATGTTTTTACAAACGGAACAATTACGTGGGAAATCCGTGGGTAAGGGCCCTTTCCCACTGGATTTCCCACGGAACTTGCTGTGGGTAAAGGCTGTTTTTCTAGTAGTGTATGCTTGTATGACTCGAATTGTAATAAGTGATGGAAAGTAATACTCTCATGAGATGATAAAATACATAGAATACTTATTTCCTTTTCTAATAGTATTAATACAAATCTAAATAATACTAATAAAAATCTAAATAATATTAATAAAAACATTATTTTAGCGTTACGGGTCGTATCACAATGATAACATGGACTTGGTGATGACTACTAAAATACAATTGACCATTTTTTATGTACTGTAATAATATATGTTTACCCATTTGTTATTGTTTGTATGACCAGAAATCCCCCTTCGTTTTTATATATGTGAGTCAGAAAGAAACTGTACCTTAAAGGATGAGTAAAGTATTGATCCAGCAAAAAGTTCACCGCCTTAAGCCTCTAAGTTACCCTCCAAGCTCACTGATGAATGAATACAATACGCATGGGATTCGTAGTTTATAACTTGGTTCGAGTTGTATAAAACATAGTTATAGAAACACCTGTTACAGAACAATATGATTTCCAAGCTTAATTAGTTGAGTTATGATATTTCGGCCTACATAATAGACCTACAAATAGACCTACACCATACATATTTTGACAAGTGTTAAGCACTCATTCTCTCTCCTAATATTAACCAATCAAAATTTAAATTCAACCAATCATATTAGTAGGTTCATTTGTAGGCATACAACTTAGGCATACAAATCATTTTTCTAATTAGTTATGTCTAATATGAAATCCCAATAGCAATCTTTCTCAATTACAATCATTAAGAATTATGTAAGAAATAATTACTCAAGAATATGAGAAAAAAAGCATCACTAAGTAAACATCATGAAGCTAAACCTACAAATCCTATATTATTTTAACATTATATTAGAAAATGTATCTAAATATATAACGCGTGACTAAAAAGTTTCAATAGATACCTGGATATTTATCAACCCTTACTACATTCCATGAATTGAAGCCATCATTCTTTAAAGATTAACCTGATTTCTTCAAATACTGCACATAATCTAGTACAAAGTAGTAAGCGACCTTTTTAAACGAACCTCGTAAAAAATAGGTATTGACATTCAAGTAGACGATCTTGAACATGCATAACTTAACCTAAACATATAAATAATATAGTGCATCCACTGTCTTTAAGATTCATAATATATAATATATAGATATGTACCCATTTAAGTTTGAGGATAAAGTGGACACTCACTTTAGAAGTAGTAGTAGCTGACTCATAATTAACTAAAAGTATACACTTTGTTAACTTATGTTCTTTTGACTAATAATGCATTAATCTCATATACAGGTTAGTCATTTATATAAATATATGTATTACTATAGCTGCAACTACGAGTTAGATACATATTTGACATCACAAACACCTAAACCACCCCACTGGTTATTTCTTGTTTGGATTTAGAAATTAGTGATGCAAGGTTTCATACACATACATCATAAGAAATTACCTTTGAACGTGTGATTAAATTACCAAATCAATGCTAAGTTGATTACCTCCCATATTTTCCGTTCTCTTAAACATTCAATCAAACACCTTGTATGTGACCTTCATATAAAATAACTCATAGATATCTTAAAAGAATCAAAGTATAACCATATTTAAATACTAACAAATACCAAATATACTAAACGAATATCGATTGTAATAATACAGAATCATAACAACAACCATAACATAGTAATTCGAAACTGAGAAGAATGATTAGATAGATGAAAAACTTGACATTGTAAATAAACTACAGTGATAGACTTCTAAATTCAGTCCACTGTATATGTTAATAGAACGGTTTCAACTCAAAGATATAAGAAAATACAGAGAATAAAATGAAAATGAAAAGAAACCTTAGCTGATTTTGTAGTTAATATCATAGATCTGATGCTTATGCATTGAGTAGTCAGTTCAATGGCGGTTTCG